>CM014736.1:20668049-21268049 GCA_004329165.1 Spatholobus suberectus
AACAATCATTAAGATAGGCTTTGTTACAGCCTTAGAATTTGAGTTTGAACCTAACTTAACCTCAAAAGTTAGCTCATAGGGTGAAGATTGTCCTCCACTTATATATGTTATTTTGGCCATATCATTAGTCGATATGAGATCTCCAATAAGCATATAAATAAGTGTTTTAGCCAAATTTTGGGGACCTCATGCCATTTTTTTTGCGAGAATCAAGAATCTTATTTTCTCAAATCTTGGAGCTAAGTTCTTTCGAAAACAAGAACTATAACTTATGACAACTTGTATCTATAACTTCTTCTCTTCTCTTCTTTGCTATATATATTTTACTAAAGGGAAAAGGATTCTCAATTTGAGCTAGCGTAATTTATTCTTTCAAATTACAATCTCAATTTGTGGGGCTTGATGATCAATTTGATTACTTGCTTTGTTTCTTAATGCTTTGTGGATTGGACATTCATAGAGCTCATGATTTTAAGATTGTACAATTGAAAATTGGTGAATTATTGAAATATAAAGTAAGTAACATAATGACTTAGGGATGAGAGTTTATTATTGTATGATCTTTTGAATTCTTAAACGTAATGCATATTTCAATCATTGAACTCACCTAAAGAATTAAGGCTTTTGATTAAAGGATAAAGTCTAATTTACCAATAAATTGAAATTGAACTAATATTGTGAATTTGATTATCAATTCAACATTGAAATTTGAATTGAGAGTGAATTGAGTGCATGAGGAAAAAGTGGGATGAATTAAACCCTAAGCATTCATAAATAACGAATGTTTTTGCACGAAATCTTTCATAGTAATTTATAGTTTTACTTTGTCACTTAGTTGATATTTGTCCATATTCTTTAGGTTTCATAGTTCAAATAGCGATTCATGTATGAACTTTAGGAACAATAATACCTAATTAATCATCTCTATATTACTTATTATACTTTTTGCCTTTTATGAGTTATAAAGAATAATAAATACTTTATACCAAAAAAAAGAATAATAAATACTATTCAATCACTTTGAAAGAAAAGTACTATTTCCATTCCTTTTTAAGTGTCTTTTAAGGATTTTATACGTAAACCAAAAAATGTAATATTTTTTTTACTTTTTCATAAAATATTTTGAAGTTTAACTATTGTACCCTTTCTCATTTCTATAGTCCACAATAAATGCATACTAGTTGTAAATGTGTAAATTAATTAAAAATTAGATAGGAAATAAGGGTATAATTGCCAAAAAATTAATTAATATTATCTTGAACCTTGAAAATAATAGAAAAATAAAAATAAAATTCTAAAAAATCAACACTTAAAAAGAATCGGAGGAAGTATAAACTAATGCAAGAATCACAAAAGAAGAATAATGAGTAAGAGAGTAATGACCGATCGATTACTTGCAATACCAATATTGTGTAACTAGTATTTTAAATTTTATTTATCTTAGGATATATATTTATTTATATTTACAGGTACTAATGTAAGTTATTGAATCTTAGAATTTGGATTATATATATTATTTTTTCCATAATAATCAACGTGGGGTAGTATGCATGAAGTCATAGGTTATAGCCTCAAGGCAACCAATGTACACACACACACACAAAAATAATAATAATCAACGTGGGATCTCCAATACACCTATCATGTCGAGGATTGTATATCTTGAGTGAGAAGTTTGCAGGGCTAACTATATACAAGTACTTCGATAACATCCCGATAATGGGTGACTTAATATGCCCGACAATAACTACGAGGATAGACTTTGATACGTACCATCTTATAATTTGAGTTTAGACTTAATTCAACTTCACAAGCTAACTCATAAGGTGAGAGTTGTCCTCACTTATATATATTATTTTGACTATATCTCTAATTGGGATCTCCAACATTAAATATTTTTTTCTAATAAAAAGTAAGAGATTAAAACATCTTGCAAACAATATATCAACAAAATTTTAGTGTAACAAAAATTAAGATATGAATATGTGCTAACAGTGTAAAAGTTTTTATACTGTTATCTAATTACAAACTATCATATATGATAAGTTTGTTAACTTTTATAATAATTATCTTAAAAGTCATATCAACAATAATTTCTAATTAGTTGATGATGTAAAATTTTTTACATTAACCGTACATATAAATTTAACTCTTAAAATATTAATATAAAAAGTGCTACAAATCACTCTAGACTTTATATATAATAGTAATAAATATTTCCCGTGCATAAACGTAACAATCCTCATATATGTTCTAATGCATACTGCTAAATAATACTATGATTCTATATTCTTTTTCCTTTATTGTAATAAACATAAGCACCAACATTTTATTTACAAAAATAAATTTCATGACACGATCTGTGCCAGTTCCGCATCAGGAAATACAGTACAAGTACTCCACGGACTGCTTTTATTGATCCATTTTGACAGGCAATCAGTTATATAAGACGTTGTTGGACTTCATCTTTTTCCAAGGAGACATTCACTTTAGTCCATTTGGTACGCCATGTCAACAAAAGTAAGAGAGTCCCAGCTTGACAAGCCACCCCACAAATTAGGCCAATCCATAAACCCTATGTCATGGAACAAATTCAAAAGAACATAAAATGATTAAACTAATGGATGAAAAAGAATAAAAGGTGATTCTTCTTGGCTTGTGAACTAACTAACATAAACCCTATGTCATGAACAAAATCAAAAAGGACATAAAATGCTTAAACAAATGGATGCAAAAAAGGTTATGATTATAGGAGAAGCCAAAATTAGTTTATGTATAAATTAATTTGTAGAAATTCTTTCATATTAACTTTTCTAAAAACTAATTTTAACTTATACATAAACTAAGTTTAACTTATGAAAAAATTTATTTTGTTTTATTTTTTACTTTTATTTTCGTTTCTTATAAGTACTGAGAAAAAATGTTTATCAAAAAGGTGGTATATTGCTTCTCACAATAAAGACGATTCATCTTAATTGGCATCTGAACAAACAAAATTAACCAAACTACTCAACAAATATTTCACCTTAACCTGCATTTTGAACTTAAATCCAAGAAGGCATGATATTGGCAAACCAATAAGATAATAAGTTGCTAGGTTGACACACGCAGCCAAGTGTTGCCAACCACATCCTCTGACCACCCCTGCAGTATCAAAGGTATATATTTTCTGTGATGAATTTTAAGTTGAAGATGACATAACGCAGGTTAATTAAAGGAAAATGAGGAATTCAAACCTGACAAGACACCTTGGACAGCATCTAGTAGTATGGACATTGCAAGTAAAGGTGCCACTGAAGCAAACTCCTCTTTAATTATGGCACTATCACTGAACATTTGAATCCAGATATCATGGCCAAATTCAAGTGCCAAAACAAAACATAAACCAAGGAGGAGAGACAGCTTGAGATTGACACCCATTGCCTGCTTAGCTTTATCCGGGTTGCCTGCTCCCAATTCATTGGAAACCCTTGTGCTATCAAAGTCAAATTTCAACTTTTCAACATTTGTTCTAGAATGCAGATTAAGAATATATATACACACATGTACCAAAAAAAAAAAAAAAAAAAAACAAAGGAGAATAATTTCAACCAACAAACCTTGCGGCTGCACTAAGACCGTATGTGATGAGGTAGGCAATTAATTCTGTGTTTGCACTGAAAATATCATTAAAGATTAACAAAAATGAATACGTTTATATTTTAGGAATAGGTGTATAACTATAAAAGCATTAGACTCGTATACCATATTGCAATCAATGAAGTAGTTATTGTTGGATCAGGCAATAGTCCAGCTAAGAAAACCAAAATCTCCGTAGCCCAATACTCCAAACTTGCATAACATAAACAGATCGATAAGATTCATGAGATAATTGTCTTACATCAAATTGCAATAATATTCTCTCAATTTGAATAGTAGATAGAGTTAAAACCATAATCTATAGATTTATTTTGCATGAGAAAATGTTTGTCTATTTATTTTAATATCCTATTTTCATAAAAAAATATAAAATATCACATGTAGCGTTTGTCTAGGTTTTTTTTTCTTCTTTTTTAAAAAGATATTAGGTCAAACACATTTTTTAAAAAACTCTTAAAATATTAAGTAACTTAATTTTTATAAAAAGGAAAATAATTTTTTTTATTAAAAAAATTAGGCAAAAAAACTTTTAAGAAAAGTTGATTTCTCTTCTCTCTCTCCCTTACGGTATATTAATTTGATAGAGAGGAAAGATATACAGAGAAAAGAAGGGAAGAGATAAGAAAAGAAGAGAAGAGAAATAAGTGAGAATAAAGTAGAAGTTAAAGTTAAAGTTGTTTGATTGAATAGAAATAGAAGAGAAATAGAGGAAATGTTAACTTTTTTAGATTATTTTTTATTTTTATTATTAATAATAATATTTATTTTTATTATTAATATTATTTTTATTTTTTATTATTGTTGTTGTTGTTATTATTATTATTATTATTATTATATAAGATATATAAGATAGGGGGAATATTTGATTAACAGGTGTAATGCCTGGCCACTTTCAGGATTAGTGACTATCTCTACAAACCAACACAAGACTTTTCAGCGTATTTTGTCCTCACTCACACGTTTCCAAGGAAACTTCTCAGGAGGTCACCCATCCCATAATTGCTCCAAGTTAAACACGCTTAACTATGGAGTTTTTAAGTGATAGGTTACCGAAAAGTAGATGCATCTTATTGGTATAGGTAACACTTATTAATTCTTTTAAGTTATCCTCAACTATACAGTCCCATACTTACACAGCCTCTGGATCTTTCTCATTCTAGTGTGTATTCGATTCATTCATGTACCCCTCCCGCTGAAAGCCTGCTAGGAGCACTCCTTGTCCGTGCCTCATCTCTTTTTGCATTGGCAATCACTTCCCGCCCTTGTTAGTGCCCGGTATGTTACAACAGAGGGTGTAGATAATCTATTATGAGGGAAGGGATAATCGATTAGTGAGAGAGGAGTAATCGATTATGTTGCAAAAGTAACTGATTATTGGAAGTGAAAATCATTTTTTAGTATTAGTGATAATCGATTATCAACAAAAATAATTGATTATTTTTTGCAAATTAACAATGCTTATTTTCATGCATTTCTTCTCATTTTTACGAAGAAGTTTTCAAACGTGGGTCCCACACGTTTTTCAAATATTTCTTCAACACTTTGACGCTGCCAAACGAGAAAAGTTCGTACACTTCTCTACTCTTATCTTCTCTTTACCACCAATACTTCGATGCTACCAAACACAACGTTAATTTCTCTCATCTCTCTTTCTACTCTGAGTCTCTCTCACTCTCTTGTCTCTCTCCTTTTTTGCTGATCTCTCTCATGTCATCTTTTTTTAAAATTAAAAAAAATGCTAAATAATTATATCTTATTTTTAAATGAGCTTTAGATTTAAAATAAATTTTAAGTAAAAAAAAGATCAAATATAGCCAATCTTTAAAAAATGATAAAATAATGTGCATGTTGATAATTATTTAAGAAAGTAGAAAATAAAAATAGAATAACATTTTTCTCAAATTAACAAAGAGGCTCCATATTTGTAGCTGAGAACACTAACCACTGCCCTTCGTTTAGTTTTCTTAGATCAATTATCAGAAGGGGCTAAAGCTAAGCGAATGGTTACTAGAGACATACCATATCATTGCTGCAGAGAGCAAGGCCAGCTTCAACTGTATGAATATGTAACGGAATGACTCAACTGAAAATCCTGTCCATGTCTGCTTAAACTTTTTTGCATACTTGATATACATGGCCAACATAGGAATGGATATCCATAATGAAATAGAAGCTGCCACAGGAGCACCTATAAATCTCAGATCTGTCCAGTGAATCAAGGCATATGCAATAAGAATATGAGCCAACAGTGGAATAGCTGAGAAGACCACCAATGGCCCCACAACAGATTGTGTTTGAAGAAACCTCAACATATTGTGCAAGAAGCCATATGCAAATATTCCTGGGACAAGAAACTTCATGTAAAGGCCAGCAGTTCTGGCAATGTCACGTGATTGTTGAAACAATATCAGGATTGGTTCTGTGTGGAACCAAATAATGGATATGAAGATAGAGACGATGAGAGATATGATGCAAGAGGCTTGCAGATACATTCCCAACATGCGGTACTCTTTTGCGCCGAATCCTTGTCCGCAGAGTGTTTCCAGTGCCCCAGTTAAACCCACCTAATACAAGAATAAAGAAAAGAAGATGAAGTTTTTGATCCTGTAAAAATACTTATTCTTGTTGCGTTCAGTTCAGCTAGTTTTGAGGCTATGTTATGATTTTAAATTTGCACCAACATAGAAACAGTAAGAGTTTTATGCATAGACAGTGTAAAGAATTGTTATACTGTCATACAATCACAAACTATTATGTATAGTAAATTTGTTGATTTTTATAATAACTATCTTAAAATTAAGTCATGCAAATGATAATTTCTAATTAATCGACAGTGTAAAATTTTTTATACTAACAGTACAATAAAAATTAAACTGAGACAGTTGTCATGATCAATTTAATTAGCCCCAAAAGTTGCATGATTGTTATCCTCCATTTAGCAGAAACTTGCTAAATGGTACTAATACTAATAAAAAGACTTGGGCAACATGTAACACATATATGGTTTGTATAGCTAGGTTAATTCCTAAGCATGCATATATGTTATGCATTGGATGTACACTTGCAACCTAGCTATCTAATTATTTTCTTGTTTTATAAGAATTTCTAAGGTGATCAAGTAGGGAATATATAGTAATTTTGATTCACTAATATTTGAGACTAAAAACATCTTATCTTGTGATCTACAAAATTAAAGTCAAGAATATAAGGCTAAGGCTATCTAGTATTACGGTACATTATTTTATGCATAGACACGAATATAATTACCATGACCGCCAAACCAGTGACACTAAACCATGAGTTTGCCAAAGTAGCACCAGCAAGCTGAAGCTCGCCAAGGTGGCCAGCGAACATTACAGAAACCAAAGTGATTAAGTAATAGAACAAGTTAGCAAGGAACATTGGTAGTGAAAAAAGTAGTTGACGCTTGGCCTCCTCCAAGTCCAGGATTTTGTTCCACCATCGTGGACTAGGGTTTTCTTCACGATGAGATAACAAAGGGGGGAAGTGTGTTAATGTGCTATCTGAACTCCTACTTGTCTGCATTTTCTATGTTCTTTTTGGTCCTCTTTTCTATGCTCAATACTACAATGCCTACGCTTTTATAAGTAAGCACTTAAATGCATGATTGGTAAATAGTGATCAAACAACCACGCTGATCACTTATGAGCAAACATTTGGTTCTCCTGGCTGCCATCTACGTGTGGCATATGATATCCACAAATTTCTAGCTAGGGCAGGTACACCCGAAACTTCCGCAATTTTTTTGTCCCACACTCTTCAATCTTCATATATTATTAACACGTATCCAAAAGAATTTAATGCGTAGGTAAGTACAGAATAAATATTTAATATTTTTAAATATTCAATGTTTTTAAAACAAAATAAATAGTAATAATAATACATTTCTTGACATATGCATACCAAACACATTGATGGAACTAATTAAATGATTATAGTATAGTATTATTACAACTATTTTTAATGATTACAATGTTCACTCTAAAGAGACAAAAAACATCTATTCAAATCAATATGCATACTTTTGCATAATATTACCAAAAAGAAAAAAAAAATGGACAGAAAACAAAAGCTGAAGTTATGATTGACGCATGGCAGTGACCCAGAGAGACTTGGGTTACATAGGTTTGTTATCAAATCAAATTACCAAAAAAATAGTTCCATGTTGAAGCTTACAATACCTACTATAATTTGGTCTAACTCGCATTGAATGCATGAAAGTTTAATATAACTCGCGTATCACATTGAAAAATAAACAATTTAACCTAAAGTTCTAAGATTTTGAATTACTGAACACAATCATATGAAACTGTGACACATACATAGACAAAGACACCTATGTGTATTAAATGAATTTCAAGCTTATCGAGTATCAGTTTCACCTGCCAACGTCAAGCATGCTTATCGAGGATATTAGTGTTGACAGTGTTGACAGACATTGGTGTTGACAGTGTTCTAGATTAGTTAATTATCAAATTGCAAGTCCTTTTGGCATGTTTGGATCAGTTATACTATGGAGGATATTAATACTGGCTACTTAGGTGTTGGTAGATTAATTAAGTGGTTTTCTAGTATTAGAACTATATTCTTTCCCTTGTCGATCTGATCAGTTGAATCGAACACCAAACAAACCAATAACTTCATTTTCAGCGTTAGATTCTCTAAAGAATGAGTCCGTCAATCCAAAGGGTGCTCCATCGATCTTAGGGGTGGCAAATGGATAGAGTAGATAAGTTTTGTTTCGAATTATAATGGATGGATTAAAAATAATTTATTAATTCATTTATATTTATTAAAATTTTATTAAAAAATTTAATTTGTATATGATCCATTTAATAAATTATCCAATCTATTTATTAACAAATTTTTTATGGATAAATATCTAATACATCTATAAAATTATTTTAAATTTTTTTTAAAATTATGACTATTTCAAAAATACTTTGGTTGAGGCTGAGTTGGAAATACTCTAGCCGAGGTCGAGTTGAGATAATTTGGTTGAGATTGAGCTGAGAATACTGTGGCCGAGGCCAAGTTGAAGATACTCTAACTAAGGCCGAGTTGAGAATACTATGGTTGAGGTCGACTTGAGAATACTCTGGCCAAGTGTAAACACCTAATTTTATCCAGATAATTAGAAAATTCACAAAAATAAATATAGAAAGAAAAATACACAAAATAATAATATTGTGCCATTTTATTTTAAGCCCATAAATGAAAATGAGATAAAAATAGAAATTAATAAAAAGGTTTTGGGTTGGCAGGCCTTGGCCCAATTTTGTAAAAGGAAAAATAATAATAATTATAATAAGAATAATAAGAAAAAAAACATAAACAATAAAAATGTTAGAGAAAACTTCTAAAACAAGTTATAGTAACTTGCAGATCAAGTTTGGAAAACAAAAGTGTTTATAAATAAGGCACTAACACATTTTCTTAAAGAAAAAAAAAACATACTTCTCAAAATTACACTTTTTTTTTCTCAAAAATCACTCACGTCACCCCTTCTCACTGCTAGTCAAAAATCATTCCTAGAGGAGAAGGGGGAACACTCTCACTCTCTTTAAAAAGAATTTATTCATGGCATTCTCTGTTAGCTTAGAATCTGGAGGTATCTTTCTGAAAGTTAAGATACAGGAGCTCATCCCTAGAGCAAAAGTTGGAGGTTGCATAGTTCTGCTCAAGGAAATTGCGTGGAGGTAATCCAGTCAAATGGCTTCTTCCTCTTAAGTTTTCATTAGTTTCTAATTCCTTTCATATTCTGCTGCACCTGTGAATCAAAATGTAGCGTTTATCTTTTGTCTTATGATTCTATGTTTCGTTTCTTATTGTTCCTCTATCATTGCTTGATGTTGGATGAGTTCAGTTGATATATTTCAATCATACAACACTCATACTTTTTTTTTTGCATCCACAATAATACTCTTCACACATGAATCGCCACTCTCTGCATCTTACAATAATATGCACACTACAATCCTTGTGCATTCTACAATAATATGCACAATAACACGGCACACTCCTCACACAGAGCACAGTACAATCCACATATCACGAGATCCACAACATCAAAGTGATGCAAAACAGAGTAGAACAATAACAATAAAAATAATAATAACAATAAAAAAGAAGAGTTTTGCCACGAATCATCGCGAACGCTACGAATCCCCGTCCATTCATGTCTCAGCGGTGCAAACCATCATCAGCCACCGCAGCGGCGTTGCGTTATCACGACGCGACTCACACCACCAATGGTCGCGTTGCATTCTCTCCGTCAAAGCCTGAATCGCTGGTGTAATAATATAATTTCTACATCTTTACCGCGATCTGGATTCAAAAAGAGGTGAATATTTGCATCACCTCTCCACTGCTGCACGAGGGTCTTCTCCTGGCACAATAGGCATGTTTTTGCCCATTCCTTACCTAACGGGTTGGACATTGGGAATGGGCCTGGCTCGTTCTTTTGTTAAAGGAGGCACTCTTTAATTGCAACAATGCCAATCAATATATATTAGCATCTTGAGCTCGTTTTTTTTTATTGTTTGTGTTTGTTTCTCTACTTTAAAATAAAAGGCAATATAATAATTAAATTTAGGTATAATTAACGTAGAATCCGTAGAAGGTATCCTTTTGGTTTCTTTTTTATAATAATAATTATAATTAGATTTCTTTAGTAAATAAAGATTAAATAAATAAATAAATTTTATAATGGCCATTTTAGATGCACTTCCTATTTGGACATTATTAAAGTTTTAAAACTTTAATGGTAACAATACAAATATTTTAATAAAAACATAATAAAGATTTTAATGATGGTCATTTTGGATGCACTTTCTATTTGACTATTATGAGAATCTTAAAAGGTAAAACAATAACCATTTTGAATGCATTTCCTAGTTGGTTATTGTAAAAGCCTTTTAAATAAAAATTAAAACAAACTTTTTCTTTAATAAAGGTTTTAGTAATATCCATTTTGGATGCACTTCCTATTTGGGTATTGCAAAAACCTTGAAAAGTGTATCAATAACTATTTTGGATGCACTTCCTATTTGGTTATTGAGAAAGTCTTTTAAAAATATATATATTAGAAAAAAACAACCAACAAAGTACTTTTTCTATCCAAAGAACTACGTGAATCTGATTCCTTATTGCACTCGAGGATATGTAGGAGTAGGGGCCCACCCCTGTCGATCTCAAAAAATAAAAATTATTTTCTTTTCAAAATAAATATTTTCTAAAATTCTTTGTAAAATTTTGTTAGGGGTGAAATAAATATTTTTGAAGCTATCCATTTAGCACGTTTAATTAGGGGTAACCATCTTTATGACGGATATCGTAGGGTGCTAACACCTTCCCTACACGTAACTGACTATCGAATCTATATTTGGTTTCATAGACCAAGTTCTTTTAAAGGGTTTTTCCTTAATAAACTTTAATGGCGGCTCCTCTGATTTTATTTCTTTTTCCCCGTCTTGTCGTGATCCTGGTTGCGACAGCAAGGCCAATTTAAAGATATTCTAGCTGAGGCTGAGCTAAAGATATGTTGGCTGAGGCTGAGCAAAAAATACTTTGGTCGAGACCAAGCTAAAGATACTTTGGCTGAGGCCGAGTTGAACATACTATAGTCGAGGTAGAGTTGAAAATACTCTAGCTAAGATCGAGCTGAAATACTCTGACTAAGGGTGAGTTGAAAATACTTAGGTTGAGGCCGAGTTGAAGATACCCTGGCCGAGGCTGGGTTGAAGATACTTTGGCTGGGGCTGAATTGAAAATACTCTAGCCGAGGCCGAGTTGAAAAAAGGCTAAGATAAAAATACTTTGGCTAAAGCTGACTTGAAAATACTCTGTCCAAGGTCAAGTTGAAAATACTATAGCTGAGGTCGAATTGAAGATGCTCTGGACAAGGTTAAGTTGAAGATACTCTGGCCAAGGCCAATTGAAAATATTTTGGCTGAGGCCGAGTTGAAAATACTCTAGTTGAGGCCAAGTTGAAAAATACTCTGGCCGAGGCCTAGTTAAAAATACGTTGGCCAAGGCCGAGCTAAGAATACTCTTATCGAGGTCGAGTTGAGAATACTTTGCTTGAGGTCATGTTGAAAATACTGTGGCCAAGGCCGAGATGAGAATACTTTGGCCGAGGATGAGTTAAGAATACTTTGGCCGAGACCGAGTTGAAAATACTCTAGCCGAGTACGAGCCACAATGTTTGATGAAAAAAAGTGTCAAAACCAAACTAAACTAAACCATACATTTTTTATTGGTTTAGTTTCTATTCCTTAAAATTGAACCAAACTGACTTGAGAACACCTTTGGGCTCAGATTGGCCCATTTCTGATTTAAGGCACATGATATTAACAACCCTTGTTTGATATTCGCACCCTTTTTTGTTTTATTTTTTACAAAAATACCTTTAATGAAAACTAGTTTTCGTTTTGTATGTGTACTAAATACATAATGAAAACTAATTTCTATTGTGCATTTCAGTCAAAATACAAAATGGAAACTAGTTTTGGTTGTGCATTATAGGTTGACACCTCCTTGTGTTAATTAAATACACAATGAAAACTAGTTTTTGTTATGTAGTTAATTTTTTTTTATTTGTGAGTAGTGTTTTTTATTTAATAATTTAATAGCTTTACTGAATTAACTTGTTAAATTAAATATTAATTAATTTAGTTAATTTTGGCATTTTTTTTGTTTTAAATAACCTTAACAGTTGAATAACTTGATAAATAAAAATGAGATGAAAATGTAGAACAAATCAAAATAAGTTAACAAAATTGTAAAATATAAATCAACGTAACACGAAATAATACAAAATAAGTGAAATAAGATACAAAATAATATGTATATCCCGCTGATGAGTCTTCCTCTTCCTCTAATATGTATATCCTGCTGTAATGCCCTAATTGTGCGAGTGTCAATATGCGTTGTGTAAAGACAGAAGCATTAGTGCCCTTAATAACCATCTTCAAATCAAGCATGACCTTAAGCACCTAAGCAATCCTCTCAAATAAAGCTTACAAAAAAAGGTATTTAAAGAAGTACTATGAAGGTTTGAGGGTTGTTCAATACATAGAGAAGACATATATACTTATAAGACAATCATGAGACTAGCTCGAATTGGACTCTGGTTGGCTGCATCTAGGGAGTTGAGGTAATCTCGAAAGGCTTCTCGAAGGATGCTCCTCTACTGGGTGCCTAATGTATGAATGAGAAATGCGGTGGAACAACTTCAAGTATCTATCCATGCACACCAATGGATAAGCCTCGGGAATAAGTGGTCCTCTAGTCTCAACATCAATGATGTGATCGAGATACTGAATAAACCTCTCTTCACATACCTCAATGAAAGGTACATGCTCCATAATATGGCACGATGAGTGAGGAATCCCCTGTATGTGCCTAAATTGTCATAGCACCCTTTTAAGTATATGGGCACGCAACAAGGGACCTGACCTAAGGAATCCAGAGAAGAACGAGGTGTCATGGAAGACCCATACCTCTTTGTGCCTCTAATAGGTCATCCATATAACTTCCTCTACTTGTAGTACATTAAGTGATGTCCTCATCGTGGACACGTCAAAGAGTCCCTTAACCAAATCTATCTACAAGCATAGGGTGACTGCTCAGTATAATCAATGTCCTTGCATCAAGAGCTAGTGACTAAAAAATGCTCATATATGTATGCCTGTAGAATCATTAACATAATTAATTGTCGTAAAACAAAAAATAAAAAATTTAAAGAAATTAAAAAAAAAAATTGGTACCTACAATAGAGTCATATATCCTTCGATTTGCCATGTTTGATGCATGCTGGCAATGTCGAGTTGATCATATAGGTAACACAAGGCAACGACACCCCATACATACTCGTTGCATCTCTGAAGATCATCCAAAAGGTCCAAGTAGCCCCATGTGCACACATGGAACTCTTATTAGTAAATATCATGCAACCAAACAAATATAGCAAATAAGCACTAGCTGTAAAGGCAACATGCTTAGCCTAGATCTATGCATAATATATGTGCTCTAGCCACTCAAATGGAACGCGCGTTCCTCGTGTAGTCCCCCCATATGCCTGGCCGTAGTTGACCCTGAGCATGGCCATTAAGTAGGTGAGTGCTTGATCACTGTTCAACACTCAGTAAGAACATGGGGTCTTTGCTGCAGGTAGATGTAAAGAGATAACACATCATCAAGAGTGATGGTCATCTCCCCTATTGGAAGGTGAATGGAGCTAGTGTCCTTATGCCATCACTCAACAAAAGTAAACAAGATTCCCTTGTCTATTATGTGGTAGTGTGCTTGTACAAGAGGCACCAATCCTGACTCCTCCATATATTTCCTTACTTGCTCATCATTTGGTAGAGGTGCCAAAGTGAACCAACCTGGCTTACACGGGTTGAGTTAAAAAATGGGCCAACCCAACTTGGTTCACCTTTTGGTGAGTCAAGAAAATCCCAACCGGGTTCAACTCACCACGAGTTAGTGGGTTAAATGGGTTAACTCACCAAATTTTATTTTATTTTTGAAAAAAAGCAGCGGCGAGCAGCGGCCATTGACAAGCATCGAGCAAGCGAGCAGCAGAGAGAACCAATGAGCAGCAGTGGTGAAGGCAGAAGAAGGCACTGCAAATGCTGCACGTGAGCTGAGGATGTTGTTGGGGTTGGTCGATTGGGGTTACAAGTTACCCACAATTGAACAGAAGAGAAGGCTAGAGGGGTTCAATCACATGATTCAGATCTCAGATCTGTATGTGTTTTGAGTGTTTTCGTTTATGATGAGAAGGAGGAGACTTCACAATTCACACTCACTTACGAAGACAAAGTTAATGAAGGAGGAGGTTGCAACTGTGAGCTTACAGCAAGCTAGGGTTATGAAGTTCACAGACTAAGTGTGACTGAGTCACACTCACCGTGTCTTATTATTATTTTTTATCTTTTTTAAAGTTTAAACGGGTCACAGGTCAGCCCGGCTCAAACCTGTTTGGCTTGCGGGTTAAGTGAGCCGGATTACTAATGAGCCAAAATCGCAAAAAAATGAATTTTCTCAGCCCGGCCCAGCTCAAACCCATGGTGAACCGAGTTGGCTCACCGGGTTTCAACTCACTTTGACACCTCTATCCTTAGGTATGGATAAAATCTTTCTCCCATGACTAACCACCTTTAGCTCCTAGTCAGTGACAGACTTATATTATGCATTGGGGCCCTTGGCTCCTCGTAACTTTTTTTTTAAAAGAATTATATATATAAAGAGGGAAAAAGGGGAAAGATCAAATTACACTAATGTAACTTACACCCAGGGATAACAACATGGTAGGATGAGAACAAGTAGTAGCTATCTGCCACCCGTCCCGCTGGATAGAAACTTGCCCTGTTACCCATGTAGGTACCCGTTAGGCGGATACTTACAAATTTTGTTAATATCTGCGAGTATCCGTGGATATCCATGGATACTTTCTATAAAAAAAATCAACAAAATTATTTTGTGAGCTGTGAACAACCATAAGGTGTTGCAAATATTACTTTAAATTTATAAATTTAAATTCATAAATTAAAGAGTTGTTGTTTAAAATAATTACTTTGACCATAAATTTTAATTATTCTAACAATTTTTCTAAAAAAAATAGTTTAACAGCCCACAAATTTATGTCCTTTTTCTCCCGTAATAATGAACAATCATTTTGAAAATTTAGGACAAATTCTGTGTAATTTTATCTATATTGATATATAAAGGTATTTAAGTAGCTATACAATGGCAGGTAGCGGATATTCGCGGACACTAGGTATTATGATACCTATACCTGCCCCGTTAATAAACGGGTAGCAGATATATCCATTTAAACTATCTGCGAATACCCATTAAAAATACCCATTTTCTACCTGTGGTAGATTTTATCCGCAGATATTGGCGAGCACGTATTTTTTTGCCATCCTTACTTACACCAACTATTACACTATCAATAACTTGATATAGAATGTGATTTTTATCGATCCAACCATTGAATTATAATTACATATTATCAAGATTGTTTGTGGGAAATTTTGTCAAAATTGAATAACAATAAGAAGGTAATCAAACAATTCATATTTTAGTATATTTTGAAAAGTATATATTACGTCCATTTTGATAGATATGAATAAGGTATTAAATAATTTTGGATTAATATAAAATTTGAAAGAACAAAGATCGCACAAAAAGAGGGTTGAATTGTGCGTTTTAAAAACTTTTAACTTAATCAAAATGAGTTCAAAAAGCAGTTTAGCAAAAGGATAAGGGAAGAACAAGAACGCAGAGATTTTATACTGGTTCACTCAAACTTGAGCTATGTCCAGTCCCTTTGACTTGAAGGTATTTACAAACCAATCTTAGGTTACACACCAGTATTCTTCACAACCTCTTCAGGCTTTACAATGCAATCCATCTAGATTGCTTAACCACCCAAGTATTCTTTCTTACTAAGCCTCTCCAGGCTTTCACAACAGAAAATAGTTGTTACAAGCAAATCAACTCACAGTGTGAGAGTATGAAAGTTTAAGTATAGTAGGCAAGTTTTCCTACAAAGAGTTTATAGAGATGTTCTAAGAGTCATCCAGTAAAATAGTTGTTCTTTTCAGTATAGCTCATCCTTATAATTTCTTCTCTCGAGCTAGTATATATACGGTACTCAAAAAAATAATTCTTAAAGAAATTCAACTTCAATCTTCAAGAGAGAGTGCATGTGTTGAGTTTCAGTAGCGTTAAAGAAAGTGGTTTTTGTTTTTGCACTAAAATGGAAAGTGTAGGATTGCGTTGGAGGTATACTTTTTTTATCATTCTTTATTCGGCTTGGCAACTTGATAAATTGACTTCCTTTTTTTGCAACACTGCGCTTATACACTAACATGTATCTGTCTTTCAATTAATACTTAGATATTTGAACGTTAGATCACTTTAATAGTAAAGCAGTAGTCTCAAGATATACATGTGAGAAATGCATAAGCAAGCTTTAAACACTTAGTCGTTTGGAGATAGACTTACGCTTGGCCGACGTTCATATATGAGTCTATGGGACGCTCGTTAAAACTAACGCATTGGACGCCTTGATGTTAGACACGCATTGGACACTGTAGAAAACATTTTTCACAACATAAACTTAAAACTTAATAAGTTTGTTCTCTTCAAAATTTGAGGGGCTAGACGCTTCATACGTCTTCGGTTCCAACAAAATTTAGTACATACGATCTATATTGACGGAACTTTCAATCCAATGGTAGGTTTTGAGATAAAATTACCAATTAGAAGTTATTGAATGATGTAATAGTTGTGTAAGTTACATCGATGTAATTTGATTCCCCCCCCCCCCCCCCCCCCCACACACACACACACACACACACATATATATATATATATATATATATATAATATTTAAGTATTAAAGTAATTTTTTATTTGGAGGATCCAGTTGTGAATATAATGGTATTTAAGTGTCTTTTATCTTTTTTAATTTTTTGACAAATTATTTTATTTTTGTTTTAAAGTCTTTATTGTGAAGATAATAATATTCTTTCTTTTTTTTGACAAATATTTTAATTCTCTTTTTTACATTCTTCATTGTGAAGATAATTACATTCTTTCTTTATTTTAGATATATTTGAGAATCATTTCTTTTCCTCTTTAATAATTTTTTTCATTAATAATTTGTTATTGCTATTTTAAATACTATAAATAATTGCATTTGCAATCAAATGACTTTATTAACATTCTCTTTGTATTGGTTTGATTATATTTTATTTTAAAATTAAAAACTATTTATTAAAATTTACCAATATGACATGCTTATAAACATTATATAAGAAATTGACAACTTGAGTTCCAAGACACACTAATAAATATTCTCTCTTCTCAACACTATTTTTTGTATATTATCAAGTACACGTGTTTAGATATGTTGCATGTAACTTTGGGGAAGCAAACAAGATATTGGGATGCACATGCATTGAAAGGTCCACCAAAATTTGCTTTTAGGACAATAACTATTGCCATGACAATTTGAAAGAAAACTCTTCTTCAATAGTTGTAGAGAATTATTGACGTTAAAAATAATTTGGTAAGTAACATAATTTATTTTAATTTAGTAAATTTTTGGAACATTATTAATATGACCTTTTTTTTGTTACAAGGAAGGGCTAAAGCCCCACAAAAGCAACCTAACAACTACTCCTACTAGCCCAAAAGCCATACTATCCTTTTCTTTAAAATTTATAATTAACGTGAATACCAATTTTTATTTTAAATTCATAAAAATTCTTAATGACATGTGAAACTAATGAGTAACATTGTAATCTTATTTTTTGAAAAATAAAAGTTTTATTTATCTTATGTGTAAATATATTTTTATTAATGTTTTAATAGATTACTAATGCAATTAATATTTTGGAATATATAATTATAAAAATTTGTATGAAAATTATAGTATATATATTTATGGGGTCATCTAACTTACTTTAAGTAAAAATGGGGTTAAACAACTCCATCAAATATGATTAGTGCAATTTTCTATGTACTTAAAGATAATTGGTATAACATAAGAAATTATACCAATCATATTTGATGAAGCTGTTTAATCGCATTTTTACTTGAGGTAAGTTACACAACTCCTATATATTTATTGAATAACTTATAACTTTAATTTTTATGATTGCCCCTCTCACCTTTGTCTGACTTCGTCCTTTATCATTATCGAGGATCCAAAGTTCTGATTTTCCATCTATTGAACAACAAGTGTACTGCCCGAATTTGGCACCACATGGTAGCGCCTTGCAAGCCTAACGGACACCCTAATCTAACTTAAGCATTAGATGTCTTTGCAAGTACCCTCCCTCCACCGCTGGCACACCATTGGGACAAGGAGGAAAAAGGAGAAAGATCCAACTAGAAAGGAGATGGCGAAGGAGAATGACCAAAATTTGCAAGAACATTTTGGCGCCCACCATGGGGCCGAGGTAAAGTTTCCCCCGACCACCACAAAAGATGATACATACTCATAGAGGAACAGGAGGAGAAGGGAAGCATTGGGGAGCGAACGACCAGATCAATCAATAAATACGAAGAAAAATGCCTATTCAAATTGGATTTTCTTATCACGAAGAGATTCAGGGAAGAAATAACTTACCCCTTTTAACATTAGATTGTTGATATCGTATGACGTTTAACATTCAATTTTTAAGTGCCATGGATTATGCTGATCAATATTTGATCCCTCATGCATGATTTGGAAAATACTATCCCATGATAAAGGTTAATTATATGACATTTGGATCACCAAATTCAAATTGTTATTAATATAATACATTTTACATATTACATAGGCACCGAATATTACTGTCATTGGTATGGCATTTTTCCTTTAAAATATATTATTAATGGTATTAGGGACAGTCCATTATATTTATTGACACCAACAATAAATGACATTTACATTCATATATTATGATCCCATTTATTCACGATGATATGAAAAGTTTATTATTGGCACCCAATGATATTATATTCGTAATATTGTAAGGTACTTATTAGAGTTCAAAAAAAAAAATGCATATGATGAAAATATGCCTATAGCTTTTCATGGACGACAAATACATCAGTCGTTGTCAAAGTGCAAACTCAATTTTTATCTTATAACCTCCAGGAGGTTAATAGGTGGGATCTTTCAAGGAATGGAGGCGAATGACTTGCTTATTAATTGGAAGCAGTCAGTAGTCCAGACATCAAAGGAATGTATGTGAACGCAAGCATCCTACAAAAGCTCATACATCTCTAACACCATATGAAGGACAATATCAAAGGATAAAGGTACTCACATATCCTCATGCACTCGGCCAAGTTACCACTCAAACATCTCCAACAACACATGAAGGTACCACCTTGGTTTTTAATGCCAAAAGGTACACCTTCCCCTTAAAATAAAATAAGTTAGTTATAGCTATCATAGACGTACGACATCAAATCAAGGAATAACATGGTGAGTAGAACATTCCTATAGCATGGCCTATGCGACCCAAAGTATGCTTGACTCGGTCTTAGCCAGAATGTTTTCACCTTGGTCTTGGCCAAAGTACTTCCACCTCAGCTGTAGTTGGATTATTAAAGTCAATTTTGAGCATAGTGTGATAATGCTAAGACAAGACCCAGACTTTAAATATATCACTGCACGATTAGAGTTCGGTTAAACGAATGTTCACAAAGTCTAAATGGGCCACTTAGAGTTTGATGTTAAAGCACGATTAGGCTTAACCATATATAAATATCTTATAAGCTTTTTTGTTTTCTCCAGTTCAAAGCTTGGGGGCTTGTGTACCGCTCGTATTTGGCACCCCATGGTAGCGCTGAGCAACCACTTCGAGGATCGACTGATGTGGCACATCGAATACAAATCAGCCCGACGAAAATAAGGAAACAATGTTCCTTATTCACAATTCCGAAAACTAAGGATGTGGTCCTGGTATTTATGACACGTAAATCAGGTAACTTGGCGAGACCTATACACCCATATATACGATTCAGGTACACACTTTCTAACCTAATCTCAATCAAAAACCCTGCAATCCTAATAGACACCTTAATCTGACTTAAGCATCGGAGTGTCTTTGCAAGTACCCCCCCCCCCCCAACCGTTGGCACGCCATTGGGACAAGGAGGAAAAAGGAGGAAGATCTAACTAGAAAGGAGATAGCGAAGGAGAATGACCAAATTTTGTGGGAACAACAAGAAATACATGTTTTACCTTCATCCAAGTTCACAACAGCACCATGCTTTGTCAAGGCTTGGTTTACATTGTGATTAATCTGCTCTCCTCCGTTCTTTAAAGACATCATTGCCTAATATTCTTCAGGACTAAAAGTGGTTACTTGCCTTTTCTCTGTTTCTCCTATTGCTGCCTCATGCACATGTTCTAATGCTTCATTTTCAACACAATTCGCAACTGAGATCCCGCTTTTGAACTTATTACAACCTAGTGCGTATCCATGTTTGCAATAACTAGTCTCAATGGCATGTCCTACCTTTCCACAATATGTACAAACGTTGCTACCTTTTCCTCTTCCATTGATGTTGAATTTTCTTTCATCAGCTAAATTGATCATAATTTCATATTCTTCCAAGTTGTCTAAACCATTTTGCCTTTCATTCTATAACACCATGGAAAATCCCCAATTCAACTAGGCTAAAGGGTCCATCAATAAGATTTGTGACCTTATCATGCCAAAGTTCTCATTCAAACCCATGACAAAACCTGATTATGTAATCTTCTTTGAATTTTCTTGCACTTCTCACTGCCTCACATGAACATCTAATTGGTGAAAAGCGTTCCTTCATGTCAGTCTTTCATGCATTTGATGCCACTTCTGTCTAGACAATGCTTTGAGCAATGGAGAGTGATACATAATTCAAGATCCAAGAGAGTACTAGATTATTGCAACGCTCCCATACCTCATAACCTAGATCAAATTGATCAGGTGCCGGTGTGCTACCATCAAGAAATCTCAACTTGTGCTTAACAACGATTGCTAGGAGAATCTTACAACTTGATGAACTAATCAAATATTCGTGGAGAGAGATGCTCACATTTAATGTCCGATAATGCTTTGAATAGGATTGCCTCCATCAGTTTAGCATCTGATCAATTCTAAGGTTACCAGAGCCATAAGTAGATCAGTAGCCATATTCAATGTAACATACATTACCCATATTACTAGTATTTCATTTTAGATGCATATTGTTGGTAAATCTTAACATGTTAAGAATACAAGAAAAAAAATCGACTCTTTTAAAGTACAAGATACATTTTAAAAGATTAAATATAAATTAATAAGTGTTAATTAAAAAAATAATAATTAAAAATTTAATAATTTTTTTGATTTATTTTACATATATACGAATTTAATTACAAACTCAACTTATTGTCATTCAAAAGTTATAACTATATTCTGCACTTTGGAATTTGGATAAGTTAAATATTCTAGAAAAGAGGTTTCTTCATTTAAATATAATCCAAGTGAAGCATGTGGGGAAAAAAAATTACTTTTGAGAAAGGTCCCACTTTTGATGCGACAAATTAATCTCTCATCAATCAAATGATTTTCCAGTGAGATTGTGGAATAAAAACCTCCACATGATATATTTCTACTTGTCTCCTCTACATGAGTTCCTGTAAGAGAGTGGAATACAAACCACCTAATTGGAGAGTTTGTTACACTATATGTCAAGGTTTACATTCTGCAACTCACCAACACTCCCCAAAAAAAAGTGTTTGCACTTTCTCAAAATGAATATAAGCAAGAAACTTTTTACCAAAATCATGTTCACCCCATTTTGTGATTATCTTTTGTTCATAAATTCAGCGCCAGTTTGGCAGACGTTCAGTTAAACAACAAGAGGATGGTCTTTATCTTTGTCCCCGGGGAGATTCAATTTGGTCCATTTGGCACGCCTTAAGAAAAAGAAGAGAGTTCCAGCTTGACAGAGCAGCCCACAAATTAGACCAATCCATAAACCCTATATCATAAAGCAAATTCAAGACAAACATAATAATAAAAGCTACTAATGCAAAATGTTTCTCAGAATCAAGATCATTCTTCTTGATATCAGAACAAACATAACCAGCCTGCGAAATAAATATTTTATTTACCTTATGCTGCAAGTTGGTCTTAAATCCTAGGAGACATGATATTGGTAAACCAACAAGATAAAAAGTTGCAAGGTTAATATAAGCAGCCGAGTGCTGCCAACCACATCCTCTGGCTGCCCCTGTAGTATTAAACACAATTTTCACCCCAAGAATTTTAACTCAATGTTCAAGTTGCAAAGATAACTCAGGTTAAAAGAAATGAGGAATTCAAACCTTGCATGACACCTTGGACAGCATCTAGTACTATGGAAATGGCAAGCAAGGGTGTCACTGAAGCAAACTCTCCTTTAATTGTAGAACTATCACTGAAAAGCTGAATCCAGATATTATGACCAAATCCAAGTGCCAAAGCAAAACAGAAACTAAGGAGGAAAGAGAGCTTGATGGTGACATCCATTGCATGTTTAGCACGTTCTGGGTTGCCTGCTCCCAATTCATTGGATACCCTTGTGCTATTAAAGTTAAATTTCAACTTTTCAATAAATGTATGCTGATTCAGAAGATATGCAACAATGCAAGAAAAGAAGAATGTGTTCAACCAACTAACCTTGCAGCCGCACCGAGACCAACAGGGATCATGTACGCAATGAATTGTGTGTTTAAACTGCAGATTTTTTGAAGATTATTACAATAATAAATTATATTAATCTTTTTTTTTTCCAAGAACTGAAATATAAAGCTATTAGAACCATACCATATTGCAATCAACGAAGTTGTTATCTGTGAGTCAGGCAATAGTCCAGCTAAGAAAACCAATACTTCAAAAGCCCAATACTCCAAACTTGCAGAACATAAACAACAGATAGTAAGATGTTATAAGGGTCTTTCATTCTTACATTAAATTACAACAAGAGGAGTGCTAATAACACATTTTCTAACATATTATTATTGGTTGAAATTTATTGGAAATTACAAAATCATGAGTGAGTTGCTAGCCCTTTTGACTATTTTAACCCAAAAATTTTGTGATTTATAACAAATCTTAACCAATAATAGAGAGTGTGTTCAAAAGAATGTGTTAGAAAGTGTATTGCTAGCATTTCTTATTACAAAAATATTCTCTTAATCTGAATTGCAGAAAGTGTTTTAATCTATAAGCTGTATGTTAAGCAAATTAGGCTACTTCTCCTCATTGAGCGAAAGGGCTAGCAAAGTTAAAGGTTGTTAGTGACTCATACCATACCATAGCAGCAGAGGGCAGAGCTAGTTTCATGTTTGTAAATACGTAATGGAATGAATGCATTGAAAATCCTTGCCATGTCTGCTTGAACTTCTTAGCATGCATGACATACAAGGCCAATAATAGCATTGATATCCATTGTGAAATAGAAGCTGCAACTGGTGCACCTGTAAAACTCAGACCTGACCACTGAACCAAGGCATATACAATACCAATATGAACCAACAATGGAAGAGCTGAGAGCACAACCAATGGCATTACCACAGATTGTGTCTGGAGAAACCTCAAGATATTTTGCAAGAAGCTATATGCAAATAATCCTGGGATCAGAAACTTCATATAAAGAGCAGTTGTTCTTGCAATGTCATGAGATTGATGAAGCAACACTAGGATGGGTTCTGTATAGAACCAAATGACGGATATAATGATGGAAAAAATAAGAGATATAATGCATGAGGCTTGTAGGTAAATTCCCAGCATTTGGTATTCCTTTGCGCCAAATCCTTGCCCGCACAGTGTTTCCAGTGCCCCACTCAAACCAACCTAAGATAAGAATAAGGGTATGATCGAGGAGTTTAATCTAGTAACAACATTTAGTCTTGTTGCATTCAATTCAACGAGCTTTGAGACAATGTTACGATGTTAAGTTTGCACTAATATTGATGAGCCAAAATTCAAGCATAGAAATAAAGATTAGAAACAATAATTGACATTTCAGTATATGCAGTATTTCAGTATAAAGAATCAATAATACTCTAAAAACAATAATTGACATTTCAGTATATAGAAATAAAGATTAGAAACAATAGTTGACATTACAAATTCTAAACACTGAAGACAAAAAACACAACCTAAGTTTTTTATGAGAATTGGCACTGCTAAATGAATTGCTAAACATTAATGGGCAATTGATTATGTAGGCTTTCAAACATTTATGTGTGTTAGGTTAATAGTTGGAATGGGGCAATCGGATGTTCAACGTCAATGACACAATTTTTTCCTTCTCAATTTGGTGCTTTGGAACACATGAACATCCGTTTACAGCATTGCAAACCCAAACATGCCCTATAGCGATTTGTGAAACTGGTATCAGAGCAACTATTGATATTGAAACTTTTGTCATATGTACTATGATTTTTCTATCCTATGAAATAAGTGCATAGATTAAGAGGCTAAAAATAGAAAGTTTTTGTTAAGAAATAATTGTTAATTATGTTATAAACTTTTCTTATTTTTTGATTTTTAATCCATACATTTGATGTATAGGATAAAAAAACCATATACAATATACAAATATTGATTTATTTCTGTATGGGTAAAATGTGTTTTAAGTCCATTTATTTTTTGTCAATCTTGTTCTTAGTCCGTGTACTTTAAAATCACTGGATTTGGTCCTTGCATTTTTGAAAATCAGTATAATTGGTCCCTCACCCTAACTCTATCAGCCCAATCTGCTAACATGACTAACGACTGTCAAGTGATGATCACATGTTATTCATGTGGTTGCCATGTGTTAGCTATGTGGCATCAGAGACTAATTCCACCATCTTTCAGAAATATGAAGACCAAATTCATTGATGTTAAAGTACAGAGACTAAGGCTAAGTTTGACCAAATCTTTAAGGATCAAAAGCACATTTTACACTTTCTGTATCTGCGGCAGTAGGCAATCATAATCATCAATTATAAGAAAGGCGAGGAAGGGAGAGAGGAATTACCGTGACCGCCACGCCAGTGACATTGAACCACGAGTTTGCGAGAGTAGCACCAGCAAGCTGAAGCTCGCCAAGGTGACCAACTAGCATGACAGAAACCGAAGTGATTAAGGAATAGAACAAGTTAGTAAGAATCATTGGTAGTGAAAACAAGAGTTGATGCTTGGCCTCTTCCATGTCCAACACTTTATTCCCCCATCCCCCAACTTGGGGTCTTGTGTTTTCTTTTCCATCATCAGTTGCCCTTAATAGAGGTGTTCCTGTGCCATCTGAACTGCTACTTGCTGCCATCTTCTCCATCTCCTCATTCATCTGCTCTACGTTATCTATATATGTGATGAGGAAGCCCCTGAATGATTGGTGATCTTGATCTATATAAAGTCAAACAACTTTATTATACAAAACTATGCACCAAAAGTTGCTTTATTATATAAAACTTTATGACAGATAAATGCTGAAAGTTTCGGAGATGTTTTTCGTATTTAACCATAAACGCGAAATATGGTACGAGAAAAACCTTTACTCAGCCTATTATGGATCGTGCAGCTTTGGACCGTCGCGGTTGTATCTATTATGGATCGATCATCATGCTTTGTCTTGTTCTAAATAATTTGACTTCAGGCTGTGGCACTCGTAATGAATTTCTTTTTCATAATTTCCGTTGGCTTATTTTATCTTATTTTTCATCCCAGCTCTCTAGTTAAAATATTCATTATTCGAATATGCTTCCCGAGTAGGTTGTTTGCCCCTAAATTGATCGTAGCCATATGAAAACTTAATTTATTCCTTTTAACAAATCTCCCGTGCTTTTAGTAAACTCATTATAGTTTCCCAACTCTTTTTTAATTTTTTATTACTTTACGCACACACAAAAAAAGTAAAACTACCATTTGTTGTTTCTTTATGATATAATGTGACACAATAGTAAGTTTGTTTTTCCGTTATCACACTAGTAATGAAAAAAAGGCATTTAATATAATTATTTTTTACTTTCTAAATAGGGATGCAGAAATAGTTAATATAAAAAGTAAGTATTTTTTGGAATGGTTCTAGAACCGATGTAAAAAATCATTTTCTATGTCGATTGTAAAAAAAATTGGTGGAGACACCACAAGTATATTGGTGGTACAAATGAGTATCATCTCCATTAAAATTGTTGTTTAATAACTAACATTATCAATTAATTACTTTTTTGAATGAAGAGACAATAATGGCAAATGGAAAATCAAGTAACAACTAATTAATTTTTGGTTTTAGGTTTAATTAAAGTTAAAGAGAAACAAATGCAAATAATTAGCTAAGTAATCAAGAGATAAAAATAGGTAGGTTTGGAATCATTTTAATTATCCCCTAATGTAATCTTATTCAATTCTAAATTCTTTCTAATCATGTAATATACATCCAATTTCACTAAACTAGTTTGAACCCCAATTCCTTAGCAAACAATCCCTTTATTAACAATTATGAACCATAATTCCTTAGGTGAATTGATGCGCTAAAAATACGCTCAAGGGCAAGCGTACCTTTATCGCAGTAGTAACAAAAGGACGTAAGTCCAGATATCGAACCCAAAGGACTAAATGGTGATTACCAGTTTCCATAGATTCTATATTGTTTAGGTAAAATTAAATAGGTACTGGGTTGGTTCAATAGTGATAAACGTAAAATAGGAATTGTAAAACAAACAATGATAAGTAGAGAAAAATTCAGAGAAAAATAGGCTTAGGGTTGTGGTTTCCTTCGTACTCTTAAGTTCCTTCACATCCAAAACCCCTTACTATTCATCAATTACCAATATTCCCCTACGAATTTTATTGTCAATTGTTGGTCATAAATTGCAATAGTCCTTTCTAAGTTAATTTTCCAGTTGATCATGTGAGATATTAAAACCCTAGGAAGGCATGAGGAATAAAAGGGGAGGATTAAATTAATTATTTAATCCAATTGGAAATTAGGAATAAAGGTTGATCATACGACAAAACCTAATTTGATTACCCTACACGTCTACTAATTAATTGTGGTACGACCTCCGTTCAATTAATCGATTCGAAGCATACAAGGGATGATCAATCCCAAGTAAGAAAATAAAAACAGTAGAGCAATCTAATTGATTGAATAGAAACAAGAATTCAATTAAAATTAAACATTTAGGGGTTCCAAACACTAAGTACACCACAACTCTAACAAGAAATTTAGGTACTCATGGTAAGAAGAGATATCATAATTTTAAAGAAATACATCAAAGGAAAAAGAAGAAGAAAACTTTTACAAGAAAAGGTTTTTCTCCAGTTTCTAACTCTGAGTATCCTATTGCCCTTTAAGAATCCTTCTCCAGAAGCCAAAGAGCAAAAAAAGGAAGAATTGAGGAAAAAATAAAGATAAGACAACGATTCCCCTTTTTGTGCTTTGCTCCTTGCTATTTGTAATATCATTTCAGAATTTTGAAGTAGAAGACTTAACCCCGGTCCATTCTGCCCAATCTAGGTCCATTGAAAATTCAAATAAAATTAAAACTTGGACCTCAGACCCGCCGAGCGAGTTGGAAACCTGCTGGGCGATTTTTCAGAATTCGCTTCTCTTTGACGCCGGGCGGGCTATCCAACCCACCCGGCAGAATACCTCTAGGGCAAATCCTGCCAAGCGGGTGCAACTTTGTGCATTCCATTTTGTGCTTCAAGTCTCCTTTTTGGCTCATTCTTGTGCTTATAGGCTTCTTTTAAGCCCACTTGATGAGTATATTACTTCTCTATACCTGTGGATTGGATTTCTTTTCTTTGCTCAACTAACTTCCTACATAAAATTCAACAAAATTAAGACAATTCATGTAATTTTAAATAAAAAGCTTAGAAACACACACCACATGAAATCCTTCATTAATTGTCTATTTTCTCAAAAATTTCCAATGAGTTAATGCAAAAATTATGTGAACTTGCTTTATAAATCTACATAAATATAGATTTATCATGAACTTAATTAGAAACAAGCATTAATTTCAAGAAAGCGCAATGGATTCATACATTCACACCCTATACCAATAGATCAATACAATCTCAAATTTCAATTTCCTCATTACAAATTTGAATTACAAATCAATCCCAAGGTGACCAATCAAAGGAAAGCATTAAGCATCTAAAGACTCGAATCACATGAAAAAAGACAAAATTTAGAAAAGGAATTTAACTACAAAAGGTTCAAATTGAAATTCATCCAAACCTAACTCTAAGAAATTTAAAACTCATATAAAGGGGAAAAAATAAATCTAGTAAGGATAGAAGAGGATGATGTTGAGGTCAAGTCCCTCCTAAGATGAAGTTTCAATGATAACAAATTATCAAGAAGTAGATCTTAAGCTTTCTGAACTTGAGATACTAAAGGTTTGCTTTGATAATGTGGTTATTAGAACAAGTCTTGATAAAATGTCATGAAACACGTTACAAACAACATGAACACAACATGTCAAGCTTCAAGATGAAATATGCAAGCATCTAGAAACTAAGTTGCTAAATTAGAAGCAGTTTTATCAAAAGGAGAGTTGATCTAAAGCATATTAGACTAAACATACTTTCAAAAAATCAAAGTACACCAAGATTAGAAGTTGGGTATGATCTGAAGCATGTTCAGAAGATGGATCTGATCAAAGGTAGCAAAATCAGAAGCTACATATGATTAGAAACTCCATCCGAAGAAGTAAACTAAACAAGAACTAAAATGGACACATCTATAGTGTTCAAAAGAAACATGCTTAAAAATGTATTGAAGTATGTTCCAAAAGCAGAGACCACCCTAGACCATCAAGTATTGCTACAAACAAAGCAACCAAAAGATAGGAAGATTGATGCACAAGCACTATTGTTATTCAGAAGCACTACAAGAATAATCTTGTAAAGGAACAATCTTCAAAAGCAACATTCTTGGTAGATTCCAGAAGCTACTAGAGAATATACTTCTAGAAATTTAGCCCACAACAACTATCAAAATTTAAATTCAAAAGATAGCAAAGGATTTCGAAGTAGGAGGGAAGTGCTCTTTGAATAAAGATTCTAGAAGCATAAAGAATACAAAATGACCAGTCAAAAGATAGTTGTATGAAAGGGACAACTCATATAGACCTTTAACCAAGTTTGAATAATGTCCAACAGCTATAAACAACTAGTTTAAGGGTTAGGACTCTATAAATTCACCCTCATTCAAAGAGATCATTGCAAGGAAGGGAAATAACAAGTCTAGGGGTCAAAATTCAGAACATTTGCTTCTAGAGAAGAAAAATGTAGCTTTTGAAGAAAGTCGTCCTTAATCGAACACTCTAGTCTTATTTCCACCACTTGTAATATTTAAAAGAGTGTCTATAAATCTCTTTGTATCATTGTGTGTCCATTTATTGAGTGATTAGAAAGAGAGATAAGAGTTTGTCCAGTGAAATAGATCAAAACTAAAAAAAAGGACTCAAAAGATTAGTTAGGGGAATGATACTACTAGAGTGAGTCTAGGAGCACAATTAAGTTAGTTGTGAGTCTATACAGCTATTGTGGGTTAAAGCCCAAAGAGTGAAAGAATATTTTGGGAGTTGAAGCTTGGAAAGGCTTGTGAAAGAAAACTTGGTTGTTGAAGCCTGAAGAGGCTTGTGAATACTTGGTTGTTGAAGCTTGGAAAGGCTTGTAAAAGAATACTTAGGTGTTGAAGCCTAGAAAGGTTTGTAAAAGAATACTTGGGTGTTTAAGCCTAAAAAGGCTTAGAGTAAAGAATACTTGAATGGTTAAGCCTGAAAAGGCTTAGAAAAGAATACTTGGTTGTGGTTGAGGAGCTTGTGGAGGCTTGTGAAAAAAATACTGGTGTAAAGCTTGTAGGGGCTTTAGAAGAACACTAGTGTGCAAGCTGTAGAGGTTTAAGAATAATACTAGTTAAGTTGTTTGTAGAGGCTTGAGAAACATACTAGTGTGTGATAAATTCATATTTGATGAATTTATGAGCTTGATTTCAATAAAAAACATATAAAAAGAAGAAAATGTATAAAAACTTATAAAAATAGTTTACTTTTAGTAGTTTGTGAATAAATATACTTTTAAGAACTTCTTTAAAACACTTGCAATTAGGTATGAAGTGTTTACAACACTGGAATGGCATCCCAACCATTATGACAAGTAGCAAGCTCTCATCTAGAAGCTTAGCATTGGACTATAGAACTAAGTGCAAATGCAGGGTCATACGTCAAGATTACTGAAATTCTCTAATAGGCTAGTGTATGAGATGCTAGGAACACATAGATACATTAGACAAGATGCTGGAGTTCAAATTTACTACTAGATGATCAGCGTCTAAGATGCTAAACAAGGTCTAACTATTTGAAGCCTCTCAAATATTTTTCTACCCAACGTCCTAGACGTCTGGCCAACATCGAACGCTACCAATGATTTACTAAAAGGTTGTAACAGAATTTATTGACATGTTGGGCTCATTCCAACTGATATTTAAACCCTTCGCAAGGCCTATTTGTGGGTAGAACGCATTGGAAGACCATTTTTTGCATCACTCACCTTAATTCTTAAGTTTTTCTCTCCATTTCCACCATTGAAAAAGTTGTCCTTAAAAGAAGAGCTTGAAATTCAACGTATTCACCATCATTCATGACCATTTCTCTCTTGTACATTTTTTCTTTCAACATGTTTTGCTAAACTTTCATTGGAGTTAGGGTTAGATGATCTTTGCGGAATTTCTCTGTATTAAACTTTGATTTAATGAAATTCCTTGTGTATAGAATAATCTAATGTTTTTAATGTCTATTACAAGTATTCATTGTTAAGATTGATCTTTGTTAGGACAAAGGACGAATTTATAACTCTCTTTTTGTTTATAATAGCAAACAGTTAAAATATATGTTTCTACTTAATCATCTGTTCATTCGTTCGCAAGCAACCGTCTGATTTTTTAAATGTATACCGTCTTTATTCTTTGATTCAGTCAAATCAGTAACTAACAAATTCTTCAGACGATATCAACGTTCTAAAATGATTTGCACATCAATCAAAGCGTAAACTATCTCGAAACTCATAAAGCCTATATACCTACTCTCAAGGAAAGTCAGCGAAAAAGAAGGAATATGTGTGCGGATGTCAGAACGAGAAAGCAAACATGACAACTGCTACAAGTTTAAGTACAAGAATAGAAAAGATAAGTAGACTACTTTATCTTATCATATGACAAGTTGGTGAAAGGCATTAAATGACGCATTCAATATCCCAACAACTCTTTTCAACAAACGAAGGTTGTCTCCTACAAAGCTTTCAACGGATACTTTTGGAGAAGCCTATATATAGAAGAAGAGACCCCATTTCAGGAGTTGACATTGTTAACAAATCATAAAATCTCTTTGCTAAAAAGTTCTCTTTGTAATCTATATATATATATATATATATATATATATATATATATATATCCTTTTTGTAAAAAAAATTATACTTGTACTTTACTTGTATATTTGTTTGTTAAAACGTTAAACCCAATGAGGTAACTCACAAGTTAACCTTTTTCTCAAAGAAATTGGTGGAAGCCTGAAGAGGCTTTGATTCAAAGAATACTTGGGTGTTTGCTTGGAGAGGCAAGTAAAAGACTACTTGGGTTGAGCCTGAAAAGGCTTGTGGAAAGAATACTTGTAACTTGAAAAGTTAGTGGAACTTGGTTGTAGCCAAGAACTAGACGTAGTCTCTTGGGTGAGATGAACTAGTATAAATCTTGTGTGCCTTTCAGTTTGCTTTGCTTAGTTTTAATATTCGTTTGTTTTATAAAACGTCTTTGAAAACTTCTTTGATCATACCCTTCAGACGATACATCTTGAAAAAGGTTTTGCGAAAATTTGCTATAACACAATTCAACCCCCTCCTTCTTGTGTTATCTTTGTATCTTACAATCTTGAATGTGTGTATTATGAGGAATCATGTGCATGTGTTCTAATTTGAGTGTGATTATCATGTTTTAAGTTGAGCTTGCGAATAGTACTTTATATGACGTGTCTTTATGGATTTCAATTTTAATGCTTGGTTTAATTTCAATATAGCTATAGAAGTAAAACATTGAGTTGAATCAAAGTAATTTTATGTCAATTCTAAACCATGTTTGAATTATATTGAATTTTGGAGAAAATGTAATGGATGACCACAAAATGACTCAAATTCCTAGCTATGTAGTTTATTTTTGCGCAATTTATTCTTTAGCAATTATGTTCGTGACAACACGTTTTGCTTGCCTTTACCATAGTTGAATAATTGAATTGAACAATGTTACTCTAATGCTGTGAGGAACGATATCCTACTTATCGGATTTTACTACTTGTTGACCAGTGCACTGGTTAAAAAGGGACTAGCATATATATACATATTTTAAGCACCATTGAGTCTCAACTAGTTTTATGTTCACAGTTGTAAATACATACTCTGTTTTTAATTTAGTTTAATTCTTTAGTAGTTAGAAATTTGTTATTACTGATTCTTTTGTCTAGTTGTGCATGCGAAGAAAAGTCACTTAACTCTTTTTTGATTCTGAGATCAAAAAGCAATTAGAGTAATCGAAATAAAGTTCAAGAAGAAAAGGCTGTCGTGGTGAAGTCCAAGCACTCCAATGAAGACAACTATCAAACCACTTCTAGACAATTGAACAATATAGCTTAAAAAGATATCACACTTGGAAATATGTTAAATCCCGCAAGTAGGAACCCTTATCCATGCCTTACAAGATTGCCCATATCACCCAAGTCTGGTTGAATGCATCCTGTAGTCTACCTATCATCTTCTTCCGACTTCACCTTGAAGATTGGATCCATTTCAATATAAACTAGCACACCATGATTAACGCATAGTTACATAATTTTCTCGATAACCCTACATATCACATATCGAATTTACCGTACTGCATACCGCATTCTAGGTTCTCCTTAAAGTAAATCTTGTAATAAAAATTTTAAAGGTGACGAATCGTACCTACATGAACCACAAACCATACTCATACCATGTACCTGGTAACTAGGGGTGAAAATAGGCCAGGTCAGGTCAGGCCAAGCTTTGGTAGGCTTAAGCCTAACCTTCATTAAAAACATAAAGCTTGAGTCTAGCCTATTTACCTATTATAGGCCTTTTTTAAAGGCCTAGGCCTAGCCTTCATAAAAGTCTGGCCTAGCTTATAAGCTTGCTTAAAAGCCTATTTTCTTATCAGGCTTATAAAAAGGCTGATAAGCCTATTGGCCTAAGTAGGTCTATTCATCTAAAAAGGCTTATTGAACTAAAAAGGCTTGTTAGAAATTACATATTTTTTTATATTATTATATGTAATATATGTATTATATATAATTATGTATATATAAATATAATATATAATATAATATAATAATATTTTATTTTATATATATATATATAGGCCGATCTGTTAAGTTTAATAAGTTTTTTTTAAGGCCTAAGGCTTAACCTTTTTATCTAAATAGGCTTTTTGCAAAGTTTAAGCCTGACTTTTTTAATAAACAAGTCAAGCCTTATGTAAGCTAGGTCATAGGCCCCTGATAGGCGGCCTAGCCTATTTCCACCCCTACTGGTAACTATGGGTTAACAAGTCCCAACCTTGGCCATCCTTGTTTGCTTTTATCTTAGGGAAAATATGGCAAAAACGCAATGAGTTTGTGTTCAAGGGTACACATTCAAAAACAAATCCCTTCCTGCCTCTCTAGCCTCTCCAGCAAAAAAATTTAAAATAAAAGCACACAAAAAAATAAAAAAGAAAACAGATGATGGAGGGGAAAAGATAAGTAGAGAGAATTAGAGGGGCTGGAGAGAGCTGGAGAGAGCTTGGGCCGGAGAGGATCCAGGTCGTACACATTCAGACAACAATGCTTTTACCTTGAAATATGAATAGTTAATGCTTGCTTTGTCAAGTCGAAGATCCAGGTCTGAGTCTCTCAAGAGCCGAAATAGAGCTTTTTGTAAGAATTAAAATTGAACAGATCATACAGCAAACCAAAGCGGTTATCATCAATTAGTAGTGTATTACTGTTTCAACCGTTTACCATGAACTAAAATTAAACCAGTCATGCAGTAAACCGTACCAATTCTCATTCTGAGGTTACAAGCTTCATGAGTGGATCGATAGCCACGAGAACGAAGTTATAAGTCCATAGTGTGATATTGTTTACCCATGTTATAGGTATTTTATTTTATATGCATAGATTGGTAAATCTTCAAATGTAATGAATACAAGAACAAATTTGAATCTTCTAAAGTACAAGATACATTTTAAAACATAAAATATAGATTAATAACCATTGATTAAAAATTAATAATTAGAACTTTAATTTTTAATCATACATGATACCCATGTTTTGCACTTTAAATAAGTAAAACTCAGAAAAAAGATGTTTCTAACCCACTAGAGTCGACCTAATAATGAAGAGTTAGAATAATATGGATAAGGTCATAAGTTTTATTCTCGGTGCTTACACAAAAAAAAAAAGACGTTTCTTCATTTAAACGTAAATTCAAGTGAAACATGTATGTTGGAAAATTATATTTCTGAGAAAGGGCCCCACTTCTCAAGCGAGAAATTAATCTCTCTCATCAATCATATGATTCTCCGGGGTGAATTCCACTTAGTTGCCTAGTTGATATAGCATTATTATCACGGTGAGAGATATTTTTGCTAACCTCCTCTTAATGTGTTCCTGTGAGAATGGAATAAAAACCATCTAATTGAAGAGTTTGTTACATTATATGTCAAGATTTTCTGTCTGCAATTCCTTAACACTCCCAAAAAAGAAAAAAGTGTTTACACTTTTCTTAAAATGAATATAAGCATGAAACGTTTTGAGTGTTTTACCAAAATCTTGTTCACCCCATTTTGTGATCATCTTTTGCATATGGAATGAGAAGTTTTTTTTTTCATAAATTCAGTGCCAGTTTGGCAGACGTTTAAACAACAAGAGGATGGTCTTTATCTTTGTCCCCAGGGGAGAGATCCAATTTAGACCATTTGGCACGCCTTGTGAAAAGGAAGAGAGTCCCAGTTTGACAAAGCAGCCCACAAATCAAACCAATCCATAAACCCTATATCATAAGCAAATTCATGTCAGACATAATAATAAAACTAATGAATGCAAAAGTTTCTCAGAATCAAGATGACTCTTCTTCATATCAGAACAAACATAACCAGATTGTTCAATAAATATTTTATTTACCTTATACTGCAAATTGGTCTTAAATCCTAGGAGACATGATATTGGTAAACCAATAAGATAAAATGTTGCAAGGTTAATGTAAGCAGCCAAGTGCTGCCAGCCACATCCTCTGGCCACCCCTGCAGCATTAAACACAATTTCCCTCTCAAGAATTTTAAGTTAACATTCAAGTTGCAAAGATAGGTTAAAGAATTGAGGAATTCAAACCTGACAAGACACCTTGGACAGCATCTAGTAATATGGAAATGGCAAGCAAGGGAGTCACTGAAGCAAACTCCTTTTTAATCGTAGAACTATCACTGAAAAACTGAATCCAGATATTGTGACCAAATCCAAGTCCCAAAACAAAACAGAAACCAAGGAGGAGAGAGAGCTTAAGAGTGACATTCATCGCATGTTTAGCTCGTTCCGGGTTGCCTGCCCCCAATTCATTGGATACCCTTGTGCTATTAAAGTTAAATTTCAACTTTTCAATAAATGTTCTAGAATGTTGATTCAGAAGATACGCAACAATGTAAGCAAAGGAGAATGTGTTCAACCAACTAACCTTGCAGCCGCACTGAGACCATAGGTGATCATGTAGGCAATGAATTCTGTGTTTACACTGCAGATTTTTTGAAGATTAACAATAGTAAATTATATGAATCGGGATTTTTTTGTTTTTTTCATTTTAATTGGAACAGAAATATAAAACTATTAGAACCATACCATATTGCAATCAACGAAGTTGTTATCTGTGAGTTGGGCAGTAGTCCAGCTAAGAAAACCAAAACTTCAAAAGCCCAGTACTCCAAACTTGCATAACATAAACAACAGATAGTAAGATGATATAAGGATCTTACATTCTCACATTAAATTAGAACAATATTCTCGTAACTTGAATTGCAGAAAGTGTTTTAATCTACAAGCTTAATGTTTAACAAATGAGTCTACTGCTTCTCATTTAGGTTTCTAAGATCAATACTCAAAATGGCTAGCAAAGTGAAAGGTTGTTAGGGACTCATACCATACCATTGCAGCAGAGGGAAGAGCTAGTTTCATGTTTGTAAATACGTAATGGAATGAATGCATTGAAAATCCTTGCCATGTCTGCTTGAACTTCTTAGCATACATGACATACATGGCCAATAATAGCATTGATATCCATAGTGAACTAGAAGTTGCAACTGGTGCACCCTTAAAACTCAGACCTGACCACTGAACCAAGGCATATGCAATACCAATATGAACCAACATTGGAAGAGAGGAGAGCACAACCAATGGCATCACTACAGATTGTGTTTGAATAAACCTCAAGATGTTTTGTAAGAAGCTATACGCAAACAATCCAGGGATAAGAAACTTCATATAAAGAGCAGATGTTCTTGCAATGTCATGAGATTGATGAAGTAACACTAAGATGGGTTCTGTATAGAACCAAATAATGGATATAATGATGGAAAAAATAAGAGATATAATGCACGAGGCTTGTAGGTAAATTCCCAGCATTTGGTATTCCTTTGCACCAAATCCTTGCCCGCACAGTGTTTCCAATGCCCCACTCAAACCAACCTAAGACAAGAATAAGGGTATGAACCAGGAGTTTAATCTAATAACAACATTTAGTCTTGTTGCATTCAATTCAACGAGCTTTGAGACAAATGTTATGATGTTAAATTTGCACTAGCATTTGTAAGCCAAAATTCAGGTATAGATATAAAGATTAGAAACAATGACATTTAGCCAGAAAATTGCGTCCTTGTTAATGTCCCCTACAGGCTATGAGATAATGTTTGTTATGTATATGAAGCAAGCTTGTTATGATATAATGTTTAAGTACGTTATATTGACACCTTCTGAAATTTTTTAATTATATACACTATCTTTTTTTTTTTTATTCCTACAGTAACCCTCTTAATTGTTTGAAAACATTACAGTGACATCTCTCATATATTACACTAACCTCACTTAATTGTTTAAAAACATTATATTGTGTATTCCTATAAAAAATATTGTTGTAAACATTAAAAAATAAAAAAATCATGTGTAATATGAAAAAACCTCAAGGTGCCAATATAATTTACTCATAATGTTTTCATGTTCTCATGTTGTTTCCACTCATAAATTATTTTTTCCTGTCTTAAAAACGTATAATTATTACTGTACAAAATTACAAATTCTAGCCATAGTGAAGACAAAAAACACAACCTATGTTTTTTGTGAGAATTTGTACTGCTAAATGAGTTGTGAAACATTAATGGCAGTTGGTTATGTAGGCTTTCAAACATTCGTTGCTATTTGTGAGACCGGTAGCAGAGCAACTACTGATATTAAAAAGCTCCAGAATAATTTTTGGACCCCAAAAACCTATTTGACACCTAGTGAGAAAGAGATAAAAAAAAACAGTATAAGTATAATAAATAATATGATGTAATAGGAAAAAAGAAATACAAAGAAATAATTAGGTGTTTAAAAAAGTGAAGTGTCTAAAAAATCATTCCTATAAAAAATTTGTCATACATACTACGGTTTGTCTATCCTATGAACTAGGCATAGATTAAGAGGCTATAACTATAAGAATAGAAGATTTTTATTAAAAGAAAATTTTCCTTATATTGATAATAGAAAAACAACTTATTATAATACAAACTTTGTCGGTTTTTGATTTTTAATCTATACACTAATCATAAGAAAGGCGAGCAGAAGAGAGAGGAATGAATTACCATAACAGCCACGCCAGTGACAGTGAACCATGAGTTTGCGAGAGTAGCACCAGCAAGCTGAAGCTCGCCAAGGTGACCAACAAGCATGACAGAAACCAAAGTGATTAAGTAATAGAACAAGTTCGTAAGAATCATTGGCAGTGAAAACAAGAGTTGGTGCTTGGCCTCTTCCATGTCTAACACTTTGTTCCACCATCCCCCAACTTGGGGTCTTGTGTTTTCTCTTCCATCATCAGTAACCCTTAATAGAGGTGTTCCTGCTGTGCCATCTGAACTGGTGCTTGCCGCCATCCTCTCTATCCCCTCTTTCATCTGCTCTACTACGTTATCTATATATGCGTGTGAGGAAGCACTTGAATGGTTGAAGATATCTATGCCGTCAAACAACTTTATTATATAATACAACTATACGCCAATAATAATTGCTGTATTGTATAAAACTGGTATGACAGATAGATGCTGAAAGTTTCTGACATATTTTTTGTATTTAACCATATGAACGCGAAATGCGATGGAAGGATAAAATTCATAAGTATTTTTAGTGCTATTTTCCATTTAAAATTAAAGTTTCATCTCAATAATCTGAATGTATTAAACATTAATGTAGATTATTAAAATAAAATTTTAATTTTAATTGAAGAACAGCATTAAAAATACACCAAAAAATTACACTAAAGTTTTTTCCACGAGAGAAAGCTAAGCTCGTTCTAAATGCTCGTGCAGCATTGGATCGACGCGGTTGTTCCATGGATCAATGATCATATTTTGTTTTGTTCTACTTAATTTGACTTCCGGTTATTGTGTAATTAATTTCTTCTTCTTAATCTTCACTGGCTGTTGGGCTCACTTTATCTTATTTTATATATTAATCCCAAGCTTTGTATTAAAGTATTCATTATTTGAATATGCTTCACATGTAGGCTGTTGACCCAAATCTGATCTTGTCCATCTGGGAACTAATTTATTCCTTTTTACAAATCTTACCTTCCTTTCAGTGACTTATTAGTTATTATATTTCCAATTTCTTTTTTTAATTTTGTATTATTCTGCTGAACGCCAAAACATAAAACAAAAATGATATGTGGCCACCACAAATTTATTTGATATGTAATAAGAGAAAGATATAGAAGAAAGAAAACTGTATAATAAATGATATAATGTAATTCAAAGAAACACATATATAAAAAAAACATAATGAATGTTAATAAATTGTTTTGAAAAAGATGAAGATTCATATATCATTAGTCAAAATCAAATCCTACCATTTGTCGTTTCTTTATGTGGCACAAGAAGTCGCGAGCTCACCTTGTCCAGTAGTCCTTCGTGTACTACTACCGCACGTCAACTTATTCTTTTTAAAAGGTAGGCTAAAGATATTTTTTGAACAAAATTTAGGTTTAAGAGTTTAACGTTAGACTTTAATTGAGTGTAAACGCTTCCACTAACAATCACTAAGAAAATATTATTGGTATGGTTTTTAAGATAATTATTATAAAAGTTAATAAATTTACGATACATAATTGTTTATAATTAGATGGTAATGTAAAATTTGTACATTATTAGTGTATATATTCTTTATTCTTAAAATTATAGTTATTTTTAATGTTATTTTTAATTAAAATTATTTTTTATTTTAGTAATTTATGTGGACTTTTAATGTATAATTTATTGAGATGAGTATAGAATCTTATTTAAAGAACAATATAAAAATATTTATATATTATTGTACTTAAATTTTATCTATTTTGGGGGGAGGGGAGGAGGAGTGGGCAAACAGGAGTGGAAGACAAAATAATTTAGTTCTTTATTGGAGATTAACACTATTTATTTTGATTAAGGCTATGTTTGAATTGATGGAATTAATATGAAATAAAGGAGAATGAAACATAATGGTATTATTATATTTCTTTATTTGGAGGGATAAAATAAAGATGAAATATAATAGAAATTAGTGGGATTTATTCAATTTTATTCTATTATTTATTTTTCTTTTTCTTTTTTTTCCTATTTGAGAGGAATGACAATTTGTTTCATTCTATCATAACAAACATAGCAAGAGAAAAGAAATTGAGGGGAGTAGAATAAAAAAGAATTACATAATTGTATGTATTAATTTGGTTGTAATCAAATGAGAGGGAGAGAAAAAAAAAAGTAAATGGAGGTGAGTCACGCATGTCTCCCCACAACAAGCAATACTCCACTTACAAACAAGTGAAGGTAGCCCCAAAAGTTCATAATATCCTTTACAAACGAGTTGATCTATCTCTTTTGGTTTCTATGAAGAACAAAAGCTTTAAAGGATAAATTTATCGTTTACTCGTCTTGTTCCATTATTTTCTTTCTTTTCATCATTCTACTCAAGTAATCAACAAAATGAGTAGCAATAAATTCCAATATTTCTTTCAATAATTATTTTTATCTATCCAATCCAAATAATGCATACTTTTTATCCTATTTCTTGTTATTTTTCTCATTTTTTCCCTATTAGTTAATTTACCATGCAATGCATGGGTTTTTATTATATACAACAATAATAAAGAGGATAGCTTCTTTTGGTCTCCACTTTTTATTAGACTATTATACCATTTAACCACTCTCTAAATTATTTACTACTTTACCCTTTAACCACTTTCTATACTACCCACTATATTTTCTCTTTTCATTTTTTTAATCTATAATCTATATATTTATAACAATATATAAAGGGGATATTCCCTTATTTGGTTTCCACTTTTTTTTAACCATTATATCCTTAATAATACTACACATAAAACAATTAATCCTCTTTTTGTAAGCACTTTTTTTGAATCTTTTATTCTTTACTTCTATCCCACACAAGTTAGTTTCTACTCCATTACTCTAACCCTCCCACTTAATTTGTACGGTTACCTCCTCCTCCTCCTCCTCCTCCTCCTCCTCTTCTTCTTCTTCTTATTCTTCACCTCTCATTCCATTCTCATTTCTTATCAATATTGTTAATTTTCTTCTCCCACATTGGTAACTCAAACCGCTGTTTAGGCAAGCTTTTTTTTTCCTTGTTCAACATATTTATCATGTTAAACAGGTTTAGTCATCGACAAACTCTCAAACCAGCTTTTAGAAAAGCTTCTCTTTTTATTCGGTTTATTTATCAAGTTAAATTAAAATTAGTTTTGTAATTTACGTTTACTTTCAACTGTTATAAGCATTTTATTTGGGGTTATTTGATTTGCTATTTTGGCAATTTGAGTAGTAGATAAGTTTGGCTACTTTTTTCTTTTCTTTTCTCCCTCATTTCTATTTTTTGGTATTGTTCTAGATTGTTCCACATTGCATGATCATGGATTCTATTTTTAAAGTGACATAAGTTAGGTTTTGTGCAAATGGTTTATGTTTTGTCTGCATACAACAAGAAAGAAAAGAACCATGGAATTATGGTGAGTAGATTTTCCTCACAATTATATATCCAGCATATATTTATACCCTTCTATCTATAATCTATAACAATAATTGGACTAACCATTTACTCTTTATAGCCAACTCGCTTCCCTTACCAATGTGTCAAGTTGAACTCCTTCTCTATGTCTCTCCCTTTTTCTTTGTTAAATGTTAGTGTTAACTATTTTGTTTGACTTGCAGAATCTGAAGCATAAGAGTGAAGGTAAAGATAAGAAGAATGAAGAAAGGAAGAATAGGAAAATTTATTGTTGTTTCTTTGTATTGCTAAAAAATATTGATTTCGTCTTTTTCTACTTATAATTAATGGAGTTGTAATTTCATTTTGGGTATTTGTTGCATATTTTGAATGCGAATTTGTGATTCTTTGTTAAAAAGGCAAGTAACTAATTTTTTTTAATCTCTAATTTGTATTAAATCTTTTTTTGGCCAAGTAACCAATTTTTTAAAAAAATTTCCCATTTTTTTGAATTTTTAAAATTGCTTATTTTTTTACAAAACCCAATCTTTTAAAACCACGGTTAAAACTGCCCATTTTTTGAATTTTAAAAATCTTTCAATTTGTTAATTACGTTTCCTCTTTTGTTTTCTATCTAGTCATGTATCCCATTACCTCAAATTATTTTCTATTTAATCAATTCTTATTGTTTGTAATCCAATCACTCTAATTTCCAATTTCTAATATCAAATAATTTATAAAAACATTGTCAATCTAATTATTATTCTTCATTGTATTTTATAGAGATGTTTCTAACTGATGGTGACACATTTCTCTTACAGTTAATGGAATTAATCAACATTCATCATTTGATCCAAATTTGTTTCAGCACCACCCGTGAGTACATACTCTTTATTATTGTTTTATTGATACATTTGTGAGCTAAAATCTTTTGATTTCCTAAGATAATGACACATAATTTGTGTAAGTATGACATAATTGAGTTGTTAATAGTGTAGAGCCTTGCCCAAAATGTATTAGTTAACTGATAATTTGTAGTTTCTAATATCAAATATTTTTTAATCTTAATTCGTGTTAAATTTTTTTATGGCTAAGTAACAAATTTTTTTGAAAACTGCCATTATTTTTTAAATTTTTAAAATATGCCAATTAACAATAAATTGATTTTCTAAAACCATTGTTAAAACTGCAACTGCCTTTTTTCTAATTTTAGAAATCTACCAATTGTTAAAACTATCAATCTCTAATTCACATTAACAATAAACCAAATTTTTTGAAATCATTGTTAAAACTACAACTGCCCCTTTTCTAAATTTGAAATTCTACCAATTTGTTACAATACAAGAATTTGTTGATTCTATTGCTTTTGATGATCAAGCTATCTAAAGTAATTAAATAATGTAATCAACCTATCCAAGGAAAATAAAATAAGGAAGCATGGAAATAGATTAATCAAGATAAGGTCAAGATAGTATGTCAACATATATTTACACTCTCCAATTCAGATCCTTTGCTACTGGATTTTTCTGCAACAACCATGCTGCAAAATCTAAACCATTAATTAATTATCATAATAGTAGTTAAAAGAGAGAGAATGTAGTCAATGGCTGAGATTTTTGCTGTAGAAAGATTCTTACTACAGAGGCAGCAGAGAATCTAAGTTCTTAGACTCTCTCTCAAGTTAAAGCATATATATTGTATGTATCCTACTTGTGACATATGAAACCTATCCTCGATCCTCGTAAAGACTTAATGAAGATGTCAACAAATTGATCCCTAAAACAAAAAGATAAGGTCTTGATGACGCTAAAGAAGATCTTTTCTCTGATAAAATGATAATTGAGAAGTTGTGATCAAACCAATAAAATAGAAATCCCAGATGAAGGAGTAACCAACAAGGCAAACAACTTAGGCAAAAGAGAAACTTAACCTCCACAAAAAAGCTACACCAAATGCTTAACCACTTAGCAAAAGTAAATTAAACAAGGTTTAACCACATAAGCAGAAGGTGACTCCATCCATATGCTTAACCATTTTGCAAAAGTCATTAACATCAACTGAAAAAGAAAGACTTAACCACCATGTAAGGTAGAAGCAAAACAAATCAATATTAATGCTTAACCATTAAAATCAAAAGTAAATAATGTCCAAATAGACATAACCAAGTCTTCAAGAATAGCCATAATATGCAAAAAGGTAGGAAAAATCTTGAACTAAAGCAACATTGATGCACCAACATCATCCATACAAAGAACACCAAACCAAGAAAAAAAAGAGTATGTGTATTAATCCCTTCATAACATCCCAAAATGACAATGACTTGTCAGTAGTAGATACAAGAGATCAATTATCATAATTTAAGCAACAAATACTAGTTATAGGGGACGAAAATTCATTATCTTGCAATTCTTTAGCAATGCCATGGGTTTCAAAATTCCAAGTAATGTAACTTCTACCATTACACTCATCACAACATACCAATGCAAGAAAAGCCAAGAATATAAAGGCTTCAAACATAAAGTGCTCGGGTCTAGATAAAATAGATAAATTAAGAAAAGGTGTTATATTATTTTGTAAATCCTTATTAATAACTAATTTTAAAATTTGACTACCATGCTCAACTACAACAACAACAATGTAAAACACAGGAATAATACAAGAAGGGGGGTTAAATTGTGTTATTAAAGAAATTTCGCAAAAACCTTTTAAAGAACGTTTCATCTGAAGTGTTAAACAAAAGATTTTCAAAAGATGTTTAAGGAAAAACAAAAGAACAACGTAAACCAAATAAACATAGAGAAAATATACTGGTTCTTCTCACCCTAGAGACTACATCTAATTCTTGGCAAACTACCAAGTCCCACTAATAAAAATAGGATACAAGTATTCTTTTATCCAAGCCTCTTCAAACTCAACCCAAGTAGTTTTTAACTTGCCTCTCCAAGCAAAAACCCAAGTATTCTTTGAATCAAAGCCTCTTCAGGCTTCTACCAATTTCTTAGAGAAATGGTTGAATGTGAGTTATCTCACTTAAGCTAATGTCTTATCAGACGAATGTACAATGAAGCTCAGGGAAGCGTTTACAAGTAATGTTTTCGAAAATTATAGAATGAGAGAAAGTTTTGCAAAAGTTCTACACGATATCTGTCTATATTTTTTAGACTAGGGTCTTTTCTTCTATTTATAAGATTCTCCCAAAAGTGTCCATTGTGAGTGCTACAGGAGACATCCTGCATTTGGCGTTGTAAAAGCAGAAAAGAGTCGTTGAAACATTAAGTGCGATATTTAATGCCTTTTACCAACCAGTCACTTTGACAAGATAAAGCAGTCTGTTTATCTAGCCTTTCTCATACTCAATCTTGTTACAGAGAGCATATTTGCTTTTCGTACTGACATCTGCACACAAATTTCTTCTTTTATGAGTAAAGTAAGCTCTTATCGAGGATAAGTACGTAGACGTCTTTTTGTTTGAGGTGGTTTTCTCTTTTTCAAAAACTGTAGAACTCAAATCAACAAAGCATCGTCTGAAGGAGTTAGTTATTGAATCTTTTAAGAGAAAAAAAAAAAGAACGCATGGACAAACAATAACGAATACGTGCAGTATTAACAAGTAATCAGACGATTGTTCAATAAGACTATTTGTGACTGTTTGTTATTATCAAAATAAAGTGAGGGTTATAAAATTGTCCTTTGTCTTAACAAACAACATACAAAAGAAACTATAAAGGAAAAATAAACATAATGATCACACCTCAAAGTGATATATCATTTTTACCAAAATAAAGAAAAGGACAATGTCTTAACTTTTAGGAGAGAAAAGGACAAAAAACTGAGAAAGAAAAAGAAAAGGGCAAGCTCTAAAAGCCTTGTGTAATGAAAGGAAAATTTTATTTTCATGGCAGATACCATATTGAGATGGAAAGAATGATTTCCTTTGTATATTGTTGAGCAATTTATATACACAAAGTCTAGATCTATCCCTTAGGTTTACGAATTATGATTAAGCTATCTAAGGAAACTAGGATTACAATCAAGCTATTTAAGAAAACTAAATAATATGATCAGCCTATCTAAGGAAACTAAAATAAAATAAGGAAACAAGAAAATAAGGAAATAAAATTAAGATAGCATAAGGATAATATCTCAACATATCTTAATAATTTTCATCTAGTTATTGATGCTCTCACTAATGACTACGAACCAATTCAAGCACCCTTTTTACACCAAGATCCATAACCTACAATTGACGATGTTCTTCCCTATCTTAAGTATAAAGAAACCAAGGTGGGATTTCTCTAGCCTAGGACTGATCTTGACTTTATTGTTGTTGATAAAGAAAGAAAGCTTTGTCATCATTGTCGTAACCCTACATTCACTTCATGAACATCCTAGTATAGAATGTCTTACCTATAAGAAGAAAGATCATATCGCAACAAATTACCCATCCTTTATTTATTACTACTACAAAATGTTAGAACACTTAATTACCCATCCATAAAAACTTGATCAAAATTGGTCCCAATCTTGACCTAGTTCCTCCAAGTTTATACTTGCTACTATAACTAGTGACTCCCCACCACCTAAAATATCTTTTCCTACCAATGATCTTGAATCTTTCCTTAAATATATGCTCTCTCATTCTGGTAACAAGTCCACTATATTAGCTACTACCCTAAGTAACACTTATTGGTACTTTGCGTTAACATGTTTTAATCATCACATGACCTTTTCGTCTAATGTCTGCCTATCTCCTTCCACTCGTGATATTAGTAATTATATTTGTAGAGGATGATGTGTAACACTTGTATTTTCCTAATCTATGATTAAACTTGATTGAATGTAATTACAAGAGAAAATTAAATTTATTGATAAAAAAGTTAATTAAATAAATATATGTGATTTTTGGTGTAAGTTTTAATAGAAAATTCTACCGAAACTAAGACTGCATTGTAAGCCAACAGTGTAGGATTACACTATAAAAGTGAGCAAACAATCAAGAAATTTATGGAAATAATTATAATTAGTCATTATTAAGTATAATTAATACCTTATGGCTCTAAACACAAATGTTCCATTACTAGGATCTTATTTCTCAAAGAGTTCATGTTTCCTACCATGTTATTTTCTGGGAGGATACCATGTTCTCCTCTCTTTCCCAATTCAAATTTATTCCTCCTACCTTTATACCATTTTTTTACTAACCTTTTTGTTAACCTTTTTCCTACTGATTCTGATATAGATGCTTCAAGTCAACCACCAAACACCATCAAAGTTACGCCCGCTCCTATTGAAGATGTCTCAGACAATGATCCTACCTTTGAGATTTCTCTTACTTGTCTTAAACGGGTAAGAAACAAACCTACCCACCTTTATGACTACCATTACTTTTCAACCATGCTTCTTTCTCATGAACCTTGGTCCTATAAAGAAGCCTACATAGATCCCAATTAGCAACAAGCAATGCAAGCAGAATTACAAGCTTTAGAACAAACATAAACTTAGACTTGGTTCACCCCCTTCTGATAAGACTCTTCTACGATGCGCAAGTAGGAGTAGAAGATCAAGACTCGTTGATGGTTTTGTTGAGTGTCATAAAGGCTTTCTTGGTTGTCAAAGTCTTTATGCAAGAATATGGAATTGACTATGAGGAAACACTTTCCCCTGTTGCTCACTTATTGCATAACCTCAATGTGCACTTTCTTTGCCATTAAGAAATGGACTTGTCATCAAATGGATCTAAAAAATTTCTTTCTTAATGGCCACTTTAAGAAAAAAAAAAGTATACATGCACCCATCTTCAGCTACCAGTATCCTACAAACAAAGTTTTTCAACTTTATAAGGCTATGTATGGTCTCAAGCAAAAGCACCCTTAGTTTGGTTTGTTAAGTAGAGTTGGGTATATGGGCCAAAGCCAGCGGGCCACTTGTTTAACCCATAGCCAGCACAGGCTACGATCCTAAAATATGTGGCCCATTTAAGATTGCAAGCTTTTTAGCCTGGTTTATTTAGCCCGCAGTTTAAATGGATTTACCCGTAGATTCATAGGCTAGCCGGCGAGCTTTTAATATCAGATTTTTTGAAAAAATAAAGTAGATATTAACTCTTAAGTGACTTAGTCTTGTCTTAGGATTTCTCTTACGCCTTTCTCTTAAGCATTGCGCAACTAAAATATAAGACATTCAAATTTGGTTTGGATGGTTTATTTAGCTTGTAAAACTTTAAAATTGTGTTTGGATTGTTTCATATTTGGTTTATTTACCATACAAGACTTTGAATATACTAGTAATATTTATTGTATTGGTGTATTTGTTATTTATTTTATTTTTATTTGCATTTTTTAAAATTATGTTCATGTTTTAATTCATGGGCCGTAGATTGGCCCATTAGTCCGTGAGCTATGCGGTGCAGACGCAAGCCTTAAAAATCAGGACCATTTATCTCGTGGTTTAGACTAGCCCAACCTGTTTATTTTGCAGGTTTTTACAAGTCAAGCCTAAACAGGTAGGTTGGCCTGTATACCCAACTTTATTGCTAAGTTTCATAACACCATCAGCCAACTTGGCTTCTCCTCTAGTGACCATGACTCTAGATTATTTCTTTGCAAGATTTAATAAGGTATTGTTATATTACTCCTTGATGTGGATGACATGATCATTAAAGGTAATGACACCACAAATATTATACAGTGAAAACAATTCCTATATCAAAATTTGAAATGAAGGATCTTAAGTCGCTCAATTATTTCATAGGCCTTGAAGTGCTCTCCTATGGTGATGGGTTATTTTTATCTCAGGCTCGATATGCTTTCAACTTTATTACACAAACTGGACTCATAAAATATTTTTGTAGATGTGAACCTCGCTTGTTGAAGGGAAAATAGATATGAAAAGAAAGAAACAAGCCATTAAGCATATTTTTGTAGGCAATTTTCGTTTTCATTGAAAATAAAAATAGAAAAGGGACAACCAAACATGTCATATAAAATATCTCAAGAAAATAGTTAAACAAATAATACAAAATATCGCATCTGATAGCCATAAATTTGAACTCGATCTTATTCATTTCTTTAAAATATTAATGTAAATATAAATCTTTTATAATCCATAGTCCGGAAGCTTTTCCTTCATTAAATTGAAACACTATCTTTTCTCCTAAAATTGTATTTACCACATTGGAATTTTATTTTATATTATATGTGTGTGTGTGTATGTGTATAGAGAGAGAGAGAGAGAGAAAGAGATTATACAATAGAGAATAAAAGAACAAAACAAAACAAATACGGCAAAATGCCACCAAAGTGTTATTAAATGAAATTAATCCATGGCTTACTCAAAAGCGTGTACATATAAAATTTTGATCGATGAATCTGGAGGTGAGAAGCATGATTCTGGAGACGTTAACGTCTTGAAATGGAAGCTTAGGATATGGAGAAACGAACGCATGCACCCATGCTTTTAAGTCGATAATAACATTCCATCTCTCAACGTCACAATCATATGAACGCATACAAAGTGTGGCAAATGCTAATTTGCTTCACATAATCATAATCAAACAAAAAGACAAAGGATGCTGATTCATCATCCGGAAAAAACGGACCAAAAGAACAGAACGAAAGAGGACAGTTTAGTGTATATTTTTGACTTTATTCTAAAGGAATTCCTTTATGATATATAGCTACCCACAACATCCAAATAAAAATATTTATCAATTTTTACGTCTCAAATTTTATATTTATTTTATATTCTTTTGGTTTTATTTCGACAAACTTTTCTATAAGTATTTATAAAAAAAAAATAAGAAAGTGAAATAAATTGACTTTCTCTCATAAGTTAAAATCAATTCATCACTTATGCACTTATTTTTTATAGAAGATCTCTCATTTAACTTCTCCAAAGTTAAAGTGCATAAGTTTTTTTTTTTTGTTGTTATTTAAATTACATGTATCTTTCACGGAAGGCAATCGTACTCAAGTCGGGTAGGACCGTTATGGACAGCAAAGCTCTTTTTCTGAATATTTAACACAATTACAGACAAAGATTATTCAAATATAATCTTATCTCTTTATTTTTTTAATTATATTTTATATTCTATTCTTTATTTTTTATTTCTTTTCATTTTATCTTTGTCTTCTCATCTAAAATATATACATCTCAACAAGTGGAAAGTAAATGGAACCCCATTCATCAATAAAATTGCAGCATGAAAGAATCCTACTTTCCCTGTCATGCCAACGCAGCATTTTTAATATTGAGATTGTGAAGTTTGGTGTATTTCACTGTTAAGATTTGAAAATCTTCAGTTATTCTAGTTTTTGGTGGTAATTGGTAAGTAATATACGCAAAGATCGCGTAAAAAACAAAAGTAATATATGCAAAGATAAGTAAATATCGTAAATTCTAAAAAGGTTTAAAGATGCTTTTAAGCGAGTTTTGATTTTATTTTTTATAATGTTTTTTCTTTGTTTTCATCTCTCAACAAAAAACTGAAATTATTATTTTCAGTATGTGATATTCGTTAACTGTTTACGTATTTAATGAAAGGTTAAGTGACCATCTCAAGTAATATTCATTAGAGTTTATGTATCAAGTTAGCAAATGATACCTCTAATTTTTTTTCTAGATAACTATAATAAATGTTATTTATCTATCTTTAAATGGATGTTAGGAACTAATTAAACATAGTTATTTCAAAATTTAAAAGAATGAAAATCAAAGAAAAATATTTTACAGAAACCAAAACCAAAATTCAGTCTATTGTATAAGAACCAAAAGCAGGGATTTCAAATTTAAAGAAATGAAAAACAAAGAAATTCTTTTACAAAAACCAAAATCAAAATTCACTCATTTTATAAGAATTAGAAACATATTTAAACCTTCCAAAAATTATTATAATATAACACACACTACAATCAATATATAATGTGTAAAATTAATATATTAATAAAATTATTAAATTGAAAAAAATATTAATGTTTCATCAATAAATTTTAATTATGATGGATATAATTAAATATTTATTCAATCATTGTGGATTACTAGTTGCATTGATACAAAATTTAAAAATTATTAAAAATAAAAGCTAAAAGTATATAAATATGTCCAAAAAAAATTGATATAATATATAACAAATATCAGTGTAGAAATCATTTACAAAACATAGATCCAGTACCACAAGTATTATTAATGGTTCAAAGTAAAAATCAACATTTTTATTTCGTACTTTTATCTCAATAACTAAAATCAACAAAGAATAACAATATAAAATATTAAATTAAATTAAAAAATACTACGAAAGTTACTTATGACATGGCACCGTGTCCAAACTTTTCCTTTTCAATATTAGTGTTTTTTAAATAAGTCATTCAATTTCGCCAACCCCAGCTAAAACTCCTTTTTTTTCTAAAAAAAATATATGATTACTCGGTTCACAATCTTTTCATCTCAAAGATGAGAAAATAAAAATACTAACATTATATCCTGGGACGGATCCAGAAATCCAACAAGTGGGGTCGAAAAAATTTAATAATAAATAATATTAAATCATAATAATAAAATACTTCATACCATTTATTTATGTCATGAATATTGTTCTTTTTTTGATTTAAAGGAAGGAGTTGAACTCCGTTACCAAGGAGTTTACAATAACTCACACACACTGTTCAACCAATTGAGTTAGACCCCTTGGTAATTATTGTTCTTTTAAAAGAATATTGTTCTTGTAAATCATAAAATTGATCAACAATAAAATATATATCAAACTTTAATTATTCTCTCGATATAAATAATCAAACAATCAATTAAAAATTTATCTTTGATCAAATCATAATAATATATAATTTACGAAGTAGTCAAGATGTCTAATAAACAAAAAATGAATAATATATATAGGATGATATTAGGGATGACAATTCTATCCATATCTCATGGGTAATCCATTGTCGAACATTTATTCACAAAAAATTAATAAAGATGGGTGCGAGTATGAGTATTATAATACCTATCCTGACCCATACCGCACCTATGTATATAATAATTATTTAATTAAAATATCTCGCATATATAAATATGTGTTGTGTGTGTGTGTGTGTACATTATTAATCAACTTTAAGAATTAAAACATTACATTTAAGAATGATTGTGTTACAAATGTAGTATGGTTATGTTTGGATAATTTAAAAATGATTTTTCAATTTACTTGCAACAATTTTTTTAATTAATATTGTTTTATTGATTTTACACTTACGTAAAGTGTGGGTAACAGGTACGAATAAAAGTATATAGGTTTCCAGTGGCTACAGAAATGAGAATTATATTGGAACCAAAGATATATGAAGCGTCTAGTCTCTCAAGTTTTGAAGATAACAATAACTTATTAAATTTTAAGAGTTCTTGTGTTTCTATTTAAAAGTCTTTCGAGCATCCAACACGTTTATGAAATCTAGCATCCAATGCACCACTATATAGCAAGCGTCTGATGAGTTCTTGTATGATACTTGTCCATATGATAAGTTTTCTTTAACAACTAAGTATTAAAATACTTTAACTCTGCGTATTCACATATACTATTAACACTAGTGCTTTACTTCCTTAAAATGATCTGACGTTCAAATGTCTAAAGTTGAGTGAACCAGTATAAAAACTTCTATGTGCTTCTCCTTTCTTTATCCTTATTCGTGTTTTATTTGAACTATAAAATGTTGTTTTATCTTTTCACAAAAAGGTTTTTAGGACACATAATTCAGCCCCCCTTCTTGTGTCCATTTTTTCTTTCAATTGGTATCAGAGCTCGGCCTCTTGGAGCTGAGCATCCTAACAGTGTAGAGCTAAAAAGATCCTAAGTACACATGGATAACGAAAGACAAGCTATTAACAGACCACCTCTCTTCAAAGGTCAAAATTATAACTATTGGAAACAAAGGATGATATCCTTGTTCAATGCATGTTATATAGACATGTGGGATGTTGTAGAAATAGGTGACTATCTACCTACTGATAAGAATGGAATAGAACTACCAAGAGATCAGTGGACAGAAACACATAAACAAAGGTATCTATTAAACTCTAAAGCTCAAAATACTCTTATGTGTACTTTATTTGAATCTGAATACGAGAAAGTACATAGCTTAAAAAGTGCTAAAAAAATGTGGGACACTCTAGTTCTTGCCTTATGAGGGTACCTCACAAGTAAAAAGATCTAAGTTAAGTCTACTCATATGACAATATGAGTTATTTACAATGAAAGAAAATGAAACTATTGAACTTATGTTTGGCAGATTTCAAACCATTGTAAACAACTTAAGATCTCTAGGTAAAACTTATGATAATTATGATCATATTGACAAAATTTTGAAAAGTTTGCCTAGACAGTGGAGACCACAAGTTACAGCCTTGAGAGTGTCCAAGGATTTAATAAATCTTTCTATGGAAGAGCTACTTAGAACTCTCAAAGTACATGAGTTGGAACTGAAGCAAGATGAAGGACTGAGAAGAGGAAAGTCTCTAGCCTTAAGCGCTCAACGTCCAATAAAAGGGTCCTCATCCAAAGCTCTAAAAGTGGAAGAATCTTCTGAGGAAGTGTCCAAAGAAGAAGATTCTGATGAGGACGAGATCTCCTTCATATCCAGAAAAATACAAGCAATGTGGATAAAGAAAGGAGAATCCAGGGCCAGAAGCCTTAGTAAGAAGTTTAATAAGGAAAATAAGGGAAATAGTCCATCTATCTGTTTTGAATGCAAAAAGGCTGAACACTTTAAAGCGCTATCTAAGCCTACAAAAGGAGAAAAAAAATCTTTTTCAAAAAGAAAAAGAAAGGGTTTGTGGCAACATAGGAACACATGGATTTGTCCTCCTTAGAGGAAGAAGGAAAAGAAGAAGCTAACTTGTGTCTAATGGCAGATACAAGTCCAGAGAGCTCAGAAAACGAGCAAGAAGAAGATTAGGTAAACTTTAATGACTTAACTTCTCTTTAAGAGGCATATAATGAACTGCTTTCTAATTCTTCAACTCTTTTTATGGGTTATAAAGGATTAAAAAGAAAGTTTTCAAAAGTATCAAAAGAACTTGATTTGCTCAAAAAGAATTATGAAAATCTTATGAAGAAGCATGAAAAATTAAAAGAAGAAAACCAAAAGATTTCTCTAAAGTGAAACTTCCTAATAAAGCATTAGAACTTCGGAAGGAAGTAAATCACTTAAAAGAAAGTTTATCCAAATTCGCCAGTAGAATTGAAAACTTGAATAAAATTCTATCTTATAGACGGAGTCTACATGACAAATTTGGATTTGGCTTTGATAAAAACAAAGAAGCCTCTAGAAAAACCAAAGCAACTACATTTTGCAAGTATTGTGGTAAAAGTGGGCATGAATCATTCAAGTGCATTCATCATCCAGTAAAAAAGGCGTCTAATGCCTTCATAACTAACAAAAAAGACCTAAGTTCGTTTGGGTACCTAAATCTATGATTATTCCTGTTGCAAATTTGCTTAACAACAAAAAAGAAACCTCAATCTTGGTACATGGACAATGGCTGCTCACGACACATGACGGGAGAAAAGTCTATGTTCCAAAGCCTCCAACAAAAGAACTGGTGGATGGGTCACTTTTGAAGGAAATCAGAAGGTAAGAGAATGTGGATAAGTAAGATAGGTAAGCATCCTTTCCCTTCTATTGATAACATTCTTTATGTTGAAGGACTTAAACATAATCTACTTAGCATAACTCAATTATGTGATAGTGGACACGATGTCTCCTTTAACAAAGATGAGTGTATAGTCAAGAACAAGGATGAATCCTTGTTGTTTTTCGCTAAAAGGCAAAGCAATCTTTACAAGATTGACTTAAGTGATTTGACAAATCAAAATGTATCTTGTCTAGCGTTCATTAAAGAGAATCAATGGATCTAGCATAAGAAACTTAGACATGGAAGATTGAGATTAATCTCAAAGCTAAGTAAGCATAACCTCGTGAGAGGCATTCCAAATCTTACGTTTAAATCCAATGTTCTCTGTGATGCTTGTCAAAAAGGAAGTAAGTCAAAAACTTTTTTGATTCGGAAAATATTGTTTCCATTACTAGACCTCTTGAGCTATTACATATTGATTTGTTTGGACCTACTAGAACAGCCTCACTTAGAGGGAAACACTATGGATTAGTTATTTGGATGGCTTTACTAGATGGACATGGGTTATGTTCTTAGGACACAAAGATGAGTCTTTTAAAGTCTTGTTTATATTCTGTAAAAGAGTTCAAAATAAAAAAAGGTGTTTGCATAACTTCAATAAGAAGTGATCATGGAGGAGCGTTTGAAAATGAAAGTTTTCAAAGGTTCTGTGAGAGAAACATAATTCTCCACTACTTCTCTGCACCTCGCACACCTCAGTAAAATAGTGTGGTGGAGAGAAAGAATAAGTCATTGCAAGAAATGGCTAGAACTAGGGATGGCAAAAAAATTCGCGCCCACAGATAAAATCCGTCACGGGTAGAAAATGGGTACCTTAAATGGATATCCTGCGGACATTTTAAATGGGTATATCCACTACCCATTTATAAACGGGGCGGGTACAAGTATCATAGTACCCGTACCCGCGGATACCCGCTACCCGTAATTATATATTTAGTTAAACACTTTTATATATTAATATAGATAAAATTATATAAATTTATCCAAAATTTTTAAAACGATTGTTTATTATGAGAGAAATCTTATACAATTATATTACAAGAGAAAAAGAACATAAATTTGTGAGCATTTAAACTATTTTTTTTTAAGAAAAATTGTTAGAATAATTAAAAGTTATATTCAAAGTGATTATTTTAAACAATAACTCTTTAATTTATAGATTTAAATTTATAAATTTAAAGTGATATTTATAGTATTTTATGATTGTCCACAACATATAAAATAAATTTATTTTATTTTATTTTATTTATTTATTAAAAGTATCCACGGATACCTAGCGGATATTAAAAATATCCTGCAGGTATCCGCTTAACTGGATACCCGCGCAGGTAACGAGGTGGGTACGGGTACTGGATTTTGTTGGGCATGGACGAGTAGCGGGTAGCTACTACCCGTACCCACCCTGCCCCATTGACATCCCTAGCTTAGAACCATGTTGAATGATAACTAAACTCCTAAATACTTATGGGCTGAAGCTATAAACACAGCATGTTATTTACAAAACAGAATATATATTAAACCCATTCTGAAAAAGACTTCCTATGAATTGTGGAAAGGACGAAAACCCAACATATCATACTTTCATCCTTTTGGATGTTAATGTTCCATTCTGAACACGAAAGACAATCTTAGAAAGTTTGATTCTTAGTATGACAATGGAATATTGTTAGGAAGGCTACTCTGAAACGTCCAAGGCCTATAGAGTCTATAACTCTAGAACCTTAACAGTTGAAAAAGCCATTCATGTAAGATTTAATGACAACAAGCCTAATAGAGAACTATCAGAGCTAGACAAATCTTTTGCATATATGAGACTTGATGATCTCAAGGAACCAGCGTCCAATACACATCTGGACAACTCATCAAAAGATGAACCAAGAGAACCTACTAGACAAAACTGGTAGATGAAGAACTATCATCCAGAAGATCAAATCTTAGGAGATGTACGTGATCATGTCAGAACCAGATCAACCTTCAAAGAACAAGCTCATACCGCTTTGATCTTTCAGATGGAACTAAATACGGTAGATGAAGCTCTGTTGGACAAAGGATGAATTAATGCTATGTAAGAAAAACTCAATCAATTCGAGAAAAATGACATATGGAAGCTAGTTTCTCTACCCAAAGACAAATCAATAATAAGAACAAAATGAGTATTCAGAAATAAGTTGGACGAGGTAGATAAAGTAGTGAGATACAAAGCTAGACTTGTAGCTCAAGGTTACTCACAATAAAAAGGTATAGATTTTACTGAAACTTTTGCACCTGTAGTTAGATTAGAAGCCATTCACATTTTACTTTCATTTTGTTCATAGTAATATGAAGCTCTATCAAATGGATGTAAAAAGTGTTTTTCTTAATGGTGTAATAAATGAAAAAGTTTATGTGAAACAACTTCCTGATTTTGAGTGTGACACTCTTCCTAATCATGTTTTTAAACTCAAAAAGGCTTTATATAGACTCAAACAAGCTCTTAAAGCTTGGCATGGGAAGCTAAGTTCTTTTTTTTGGAAAATAGTTTTACAAGAAGAAAAGTAGACACTATTCTATTTCGCAAAAACACAAACTCAAATTTTATCATTACACAAATATATGTGGACGATATCATATTTGGCGTCTATGTAGAGATTTCTCTAACCTTGTGATGACAATGTTTGAGATGAGCATGATGGGTGAATTAAAAACTCTTTTTGGGATTACAAATAAAACAAACAAGTTGTGACATATACATACATTAAACCAAATATACAAAAGAGCTACTCAAGAAGTACAAGATGAATGATGCTAAAGAGATGAGCACTCCTATGAATCCATCTTTACTGGATGACACATCCAAAAAGGTAGACGAAACCACATACAAAGGTATGATTGGATCTCTACTGTACCTTACAGCGTCCAAACCAGATATTATGTTTAGTGTATGTCTTTATCCTTGCTTTCAATCTGATCCTAAAGAAATTCATCTCACTGCTGTTAAAAGAATATTTAGATACTTGAAAGGAACCATTAACCTTGGTTTGTGCTTTAAGTCGAGTAAAGAATATAGGTTAGTTAGATTCTGTGATGCTAACTATGCTAGAGACAGAATAGAACAAAAAAGCATTAGTGGGGGATGTCATTTCATTGGTGGCACTCTTGTCTCCTAGACAAGCAAAAGACAAGGAACAATTGCCTTATCCACAGTAGAAGCGGAATACATAACAGCAGCATCTTATTGCTCATAACTTCGGTGGATCAAGCATCAACTGGAAGACTACAATATCTATGAGAGTAAAATTCCTATTCTCTATGATAATACTACTGCCATAAATCTTTCTAAAAATCCCATATTACATTCTAGAGCAAAGCATATTGAACTTAAACATCACTTCATAAGATGTTATGTTCAGAAAGGAATTATTGATATTCAATTTATTAATACTAAAAATCAACTAGCAAACATATTTACAAAACCACTTCCTGAAAATAAACTTGTCCATATTCAAGATCATCTTGGTATGGAATTTATAAAGGAATAGATTTCTTTCATGTGCTTTGACCGTCCAATGGCATAAAGCGTCCATACTCATATCATTGTCCCTTGTGCATGCGTCCATTATAACACATAATAACTGTTTGTATTTAAAGCATTGATATTTTCATCTATCACATTTTTACTAACAATTATTTGAAATAAATGCTTTATTCCTTATCTAAGTCACATCTGCGCTGTAACTGACATCGAGAAATGTGCGCTCGTCTCTCACCTGAACCCACATTTATTGTGTATTTTCTCTCTCTCTCTCTTCAAAATTTGAAATACTGCCAAAACACAAAAAAAAAAAAACATTTCGATTACTTCCCAAACACTCAAAGGTTTACTCTGCAAAACTCAGAACCCTAATCTGCTCTCTCACTCTGATATCATTCTCCATTTTCGCCTCCAAAATCTCTCAAACACTCAAACCCTACCCACTTTCTCCTCAACCTTTTGACCATGGTGGTTGAAAAGGCAGACAACTCTATGAAAGCTACCATTAGAGTGGAAAGTACTAATCAAAACAATGTTATGGTTCTCATCAAAAATAGATTTGACATCGATGCTCTTGATGAGATGGGTATCAAAGTGAAGGACAATCTCTTAAGGTGCGAAATCCTCAACTACTTCCGCCTCAATGAGATAATCTACCCAGAGCTCATTAGACGCTTTTGGAGAACTGCTGAGTTCGTAGGCAATAATGTGGTTGGCACTATTCTGGGGGTGCAAGTCACCATAGACCTTGAGAGCATCACAAGCTTTTGGATGTGAACGTGCTAGCTCCTGCATTAAAAATGGTTGGGAAAACAGCTATAGAGGTCACGACACTGTAGATGCAACTCTTATGGGACCAGATGTTGTAGGAAATGATGATTTGTTAAAATAAAGGATGAATTTGTAGCCCTTAAATATTTTGACAATAACAAACAGTTAAAAGTGTGTGTCCTCACTTTATCGTCTAATCTCGCGCTTACATTATTGTCTGATCTCTAGTTCGCATTATATCGTCTGACATTGTTTTTCAAATTGAATGTCGTCTTATCTTTATATGTATAAATTATGTAACTAATAAAGCTTACAAACGATGTCTATGTTCTAAAAAGATCCGCATATCAATCAGAACGTAAGCTACCTCAACATGTATAAAGCCTATACACTTACTCTCAAGGAAAGTTAGCGAAAAAGAAGGAATATGTGTGCGATTGTCAAAACGGGAAAGCGGACATGACAACTGCTAAAAGATTGAGTACAATAATAGAAAAGATAAGCAGACTGCCTTATCTTATCATATGACAAGTTGGTAAAAAGCATTAAATGCAACAATTAATGCTCCAACAACTCTCTTCATCAGACGAAGGTCGTCTCCTACAAAATACTCAACGGATACTTTTGGATAAGCCTATAAATAGAAGAAAAGACCCCCTTCAAGCGGTTGTCAAATTTACAAGTGTTGTTGATATATTTGCTGCTAAATCAAAATACTCATAACTGCTTTGATAAAACAAAAAGCCTTTGCAAAAATAGTTTTTTGAATATTTATAATTGAACTTCATTGTATATTCGTCTGATAAGATGTTAAACCCAGTGAGGTAAACTCTCACAAATCTCTTTCTTTACGAGATTGGCTGAAGCCTGAAGATGCTTTGTTTCAAAGAATACTTGAGTGTTTGCTTGGAGAGGCAAGTGAAAGACTACTTGGGTTTGAACCTGAATAGGCTTGTGGAAAGAATACTTGTAACTTGTAAAGTTAGTGAAACTTGGTTGTTGCCAAGAAATGGACGTAGTCTCTAGGGTGAGACAAACCAGTATAAAATCTGTGTGCCCTTTTATTTATTCTTTCTTCTTTCGTCTGCCCTTTTAAAACGTTTTAAAAATCTTTTTGATCCAACTTAAATAATTAAGTTGCTTCTAAAAAGTAAGAAAAGGATTGCAAAAATTGGCCTTAACACAATTCAACCCCCTTCTTGTGTTTAGCCTATGCCTTACAATTGGTATCAGAGCTCAGTCTCTAAAGGTTGAGCACCTTAACAAGTGATAAAGGAAAAGATCTACATGGCACACCTTGAAGGATAGTTCATTCCTAAAGGAGCCTCTTTGTCAAGGCCTCCAGCCTTAAACGAGAAGATTATGCATACTAGAAGGACAAAATGGAAATATATATCAAGTCCACTCACTACAGTATCTGGAGAATCATCACACATGGAGATCATGCTGTAATCAAGCCAGAAATCGAATACAATCAAGATGATTACAATCTCTTACAACAAAACGCAAAAGTTAAGTATATCATAACATATGTCTTATCAAAAACTGAATATAATAAATTTTGCAGCTGTAGAACTGCTAAGGAAATGTGGGATGCTATACGCATAACACATGAAGGCACGGAAGATGTTCGTCTCAGGAAAGCAACAACTCTTCAAAGACATTATGAGATGTTCACCATGAAGGAGACTGAGACCATTGATGAAATGTTTGGAAGATTTCAAACAATTCTAAATGGACTTCAAAGCCTTGGTGTTGAGTTCTCTAAGGCTCAAAATAATCTCAAGATCCTAGACAGTCTTCCTAAAGTGTGGGGACCCAAAGCTACAGCCATAACTAAAGCAAGGGATATGAAAACCTTAACTCTGGATGAGTTATTAGGAGCGCTAAGAGTACATGAAATACATCTATTCAAAAGAGATAAAGTCAAGAATAATGACTCTATTGCCTTAAAGATTGGAGAAACAAGTAAAAGAGCAGACAAAAAAATTGAAACAAAAGGAAGAAACAAAGCGCTGAAAGTTCAATCTGAAGAATCTGAGAGCTCAGACGAAAGCTCTAGTTGCTCAACAGATGTTGAGATCTCCCTCATCACCAGAAAGTTCAAGAGGATGCTTAAAAAGAAAGACAAATTTAAGCAATCTTTCAAAAAGAAAGATACCAAATACAGAAAGCATCCACAAGAAGAAAACAATGAAATCATCTGCTATGAATGCAAAAAGCTTGGACATATTAAGGCTGAATGCCAAAAAATGAAGAAAGGATGGAGCTTAAAGAAAAGGTATAAGAAGAAAAATCTTCTAGCTACCTGGGAAGATCTGGACAGTAGCAGTAACAGCTCAGACGATGAAAAGGCTAATATATGTCTCATGGCAGACGTAGAAGAAGTAACGTCTGAGGTAAACTCTAAGTATAACAACTTTTTGCATGAGTTTGAAGACAGTGAATCTGAATCTGAAGATGAAGATATGTCATATGACATTCTTCTTACTAATTCTCACAAGATTTCTCTTGAGTACAAAAAATATCAAGAAAAATATCAAGAAGCTCTTTTAGAAAATGAGATACTCAAGAGAGATCTGATGAAAATGCAAAAAAGTCTAGCTTCAGATCCTGAAAAGGCAATGCTCCTTTCTGAAGTTGATAAACTAGAGAAAGAGGTCATTAGTCTTAAACATGATTTGACCAAATTTGTAGACAAATCTTCAAAACTTCAAATGATTTTAAAACATAAAAGATCTCTGTCTAACAAATCTAGGATTGGATTTGTAGAAGATAAAAGTGCTAAATCATCGTCTTCTAAATCCTATTCAACCTTCTGTAACTTTTGTGGAAAATATGGACATTCATTTCAAAAATGTCAACACAAAAAGAAACAGAGGTCAAATAATACCTTTGGGACTAACATAAAAGGACCTAAAAGTATTTGGGTCTCAAATAATTCCTGTTGCAGATATCCTTAATAGGAAAAGGAAGGGATTCATTCTGGTACCTGGACAGTGGATGCTCACGACACATGACGGGAGAAAGGTTTATGTTCCTAGACCTCCAATCACATGAAGGAACAGTCTTTTTTGGAGGAAATGGAAAAGGAAAAATCACTGGTATAGGTAAAGTTGGTAAGTCTTCCCTTCCATCTATAGATAATGTTCTATGTGTTGAAGGATTAAAATACAATCTACTTAGCATCAGTCAATTTTGTGATAGTGGATTTATTGTATCCTTCACTAAAGAATCATGCATAGTCAAAAGAAATGATGAATATATTCTTTTTACTACCAAAAGACACAACAATCTGTATAAGATTGAGTTTGAAGATCTGAACAAACAAAATGTAAATTGCTTAATGACCAAAGAAGATAAAAAATGGATTTGGCACAAAAAGCTTAGGCATATCAATTTAAAACATATTTCGAAGTTATATAAAAAGAGGTTAGTAAAAGGATTGCCTTAGATTTCTTGAAAAACTCATCTTCTTTGTGAAGCATGTCAGAAAGGGAAACAAATCAAAACCTCTTTTAAATCAAAAGATGTTGTTTCCACTTCCAGACCATTAGAATTACTACATATGAATTTGTTTGGACCTACTAAAACTCTTAGTCTTGGTAAGAAAAAGTATGGTTTTGTCATTATTGATGACTATTCTAGATATACATGGGTTTATTACCTAGCCCACAAACATGAGTCATTTAATGTGTTTGAAATATTTGTAAGAGAGTTCAAAATGAAAAAGGTTTTTGTATTACTGCAATTAGAAGTAACCATGGAACTGAATTTGAAAATGCTGAGTTCAAATCCTTCTGTGAAAAGAATGGAATTGTCCACAACTTCTCCTCACCGAGAACACCTCAACAAAACGAGGTAGTTGAAAGAAAAAATAGAACCCCATAAGAAATGGAAGGAACCATGCTCTGTGAAAATTTAGTCCCCAAGTACTTCTGGGCAAAAGCTGTAAACACGGCATGTTATGTTCAAAACAAAATATTAATCAGACCATTAATTAAAAAGACTCCTTATGAACTGTGGAGAGGTAGAAAACCCAACATTTCATACTTTCACCCCTTTGGATGTGAATGTTATATTCTCAACACTAGAGATCAATTGGGAAAATTTGACTCTAAAGTTGATAAAGGTGTTTTTCTTGGATATTCTAATACATCAAAAGCTTTTAGAGTATTCAACCCCAGAACCTCTGTTGTAGAAGAATCTATACATGTTAAATTTAATGACACACTAACCCCTGATAGGAGACTATCAGATTTGGAAGAAGATTTTGCAAATTTACAGATAGAACTATCTAATCAAAATAGAACATACGAAGCAAAAGAATCAGAAGAAACGTCTCAACAACAGACTAATAATCAAACGAAGGGATTTCACAAAGACTGGAAGTTCGTTACCTACCATCCTCAAAATCAAATTATTGGAGAACGAACAGAAGGAATCAAGACAAGGTCATCGCTAAAAAATCAAGCATCTTGTGCCTTAGTCTCAGAAATTGAACCTAAGACGATAGATGAAGCACTTACAGGCGATGATTGGGTGATAGCAATGCAAGAAGAATTACATCAATTCACAAGAAATGATGTTTGGATTCTTGTTCCCAAACCAATACAAAAGAGCATCATTGGAACAAGATGGGTTTTCCGCAACAAGCTCAACGAAAATGGTAAAGTAATCAGAAACAAAGCAAGGTTAGTGGCTCAAGGTTACAATCAACAAGAAGGTATTGATTTCACTAAAACCTTTGCTCCTATTGCTAGATTAAAAGCTATTAGAATTATGCTTGCCTTTGCTGGTCATAAAAACATTAAGCTTTTTCAAATGGATGTGAAAAGTGCTTTTTTAAAATGGTTTTATCGAGGAAGAAGTCTATGTTCGACAACCTCCTGGCTTTGAGGATCCAAACCTCGTAGACCATGTCTTTAAACTTAAAAAGGCTCTGTATGATCTTAAACAAGCACCTCATGCCTGGTATGACAGACTGAGCAATTTTCTTATTGAAAATGGGCTCATGAGAGGCAAAGTAGATACAACTCTCTTTAGAAAGGAATCCAACAAAGATTTCATTATAGTTCAAATTTATGTAGATGATATAATCTTTGGAGCTACAAATGAAACTCTATGTAAAGAATTCTCGGATTTAATGGAGAGTGAATTTGAGATGAGCATGATGGGAGAATTAAAATTCTTCCTTGGACTACAAGTTAAATAAAAAGAGAAGGGTATATACATTCATCAGCAAAAATATACAAAAGAATTGCTTCAGAAATATAAGATGAATGAGTCAAAACCTATTAGCACACCAATGCATCCATCTGTAGGTTTAACAAAGGACAAATCAGGTAAACCTGTAAATCAGACTATCTATAGAGGTATGATTGGCTCACTTCTCTATTTAACTGCAAGTAGACCAGATATCATGCATAGCGTCTGTTTATGCGCTAGATTTCAATCTGATCCTAGAGAGTCTCATCTAAAAGCTGTCAAAAGGATTTTTAGATATATTGTTGGTACATCTAATCTTAGTCTTTTCTATGAGAAAAACAAAGATTTCAGGTTAATAGGATACTGTGATACAGACTATGCTGGTAATAGACTTGAACGAAAAAGCACAAGTGGTGGATGTCACTTCATCGGACCATGTCTTATATCCTGGACCAGCAAAAAGTAGAACTCAACTGCATTATCCACTGCTGAAGCAGAATATGTATCTGCTGCAAGCTGCTGCTCACAACTCCTATGGGTAAAATACCAACTTGAAGATTACTCTAGCTTTGAACATAACATTCCTGTGTTATGTGACAATACTAATGTAATCAATTTATCTAAAAACCCCATTCAGCATTATAAAGCTAAGCATATATAGATAAGACATTATTTTATTCGAGATTATGTTCAAAAAGGTGTTTTTGAAATCAAGTTCATCGATACAAACCATCAATGGGCTGATATCTTTACAAAAGCTCTACCTGCAGAACGTTTTAACTTCATCTTAGAAAACTTGCACATGAAAGTTTTGCAAGAATAGATCGTCTTAAATGCATCGTCTCATTTGATCATTTACAATTCGTCTTAATATATTTCGTCTTACCCTATATTGTCTTATCCCACTTCGTCTTACTAACCCGATTGTCTATGAATATGAAAAGTTTTTAAGTTCATTAAGTTTGATATTCTCTTTATTGGTTACCTTCGATAACCACCCAAGAAGCGTGCACCGTATTCCTGCCACATTAAGTCACCATTAATGCACGTCTCTTTAGTATTTCTAGAGCGTTCTTTTTATTCAAACTTACTGCTCTTTCTTTCTCTTTACACACTCTGAAAAACCTCTCAAACTTCCTAAACTAAAACCCTATTGCTTACCTTTACTCTCAAATCCCCTTCCCACAAACTCACATTCATGGCAGCCCAAAAACAACTTTTGCCCATGGAGAGATTTCCAGAAAGTGACTTCGTCGCCAAAAAATGGGTTGACTTACAAAAACTTGAGGAAGAAGGATTTCCTCTGCAAATGTTTATCAGGAACGTTGGATGGGAAGCTTTCGTGCAAAAGAAAACTTCTTGGTATCATGCACCATACGCATACTTCTGGGCCTCTGCATCTGAAGTCAACGGAACTATCATTGGAACCGTCGACAATAAAACCATCATCATCTCTACCGACGCCATTACTACAACGTCTGGTTGTAAAGGGGAGGGTGACCTTTTTACCAAAGATTGGGAAAAGGTCATAACCCCAAAAACTGTCGACAAGGCATTATATAGAAAGCCCAGGCCTCAAACTGAGAACAAGGATGTTCTAAGGAAGGTCTTGTTCACTTCACACATAAAGCCTATATGTCGACTTCTCCACAACATCTTGCTGCACATTATCCTACCCAGAAAAGGGTCAAAGGATAACGTAACCACTAAGGACAGGTTCTACATCTACAAAATGATGACGAGTTAGAAGGTCAATCTGCCTACCTTAATTCTAGACAACTGGAGATCATGTCTCTCCAAATCAAAGGAAAATGTTCAGAGCAAGTAGAAGCATCATATCCCATACGCCATGCTCTTCACGGAAATCAGCCGTCTGGCAGGTATAAAAGAATTTGGGTTGGAAAGGATGAAACAGGGTTCTGAGATCGATGTATCCATCATCCAGAGGATGAGGATTGCACATCTCTTCTCTGGATATGTTGCAAGACATCCAGAGTTAACATTGATCAAGAAAGAACCACCAGAAGAAGTTGTTGGAACTGCATTCAGAGTGGGATCGTCTGCTGACCCCTCCACTAGTACTGCGCCTAGTCAACCTCCAACACAGATGAAACCCCAATCCTCTCAAACACAACCTAAACAGACCAAGCCACAAAAACCTAAGCTACCAATTAAGAGGCCTTCAAAACCCGACCCTCAACCTAAATAGACCAAACCTCAAACCTCTTCATCTCCACCTTATAAGAAACAAAAACCATTAACCATTCGTCTGAGATCTAAACCAACTCCCCAACCTGACTCAGACAATGACCTCCTCATAAACTCCTTTCTGCCTACTCCAAGCACAACCATTTCCGCCCTTCCGTCAGAACTACCACCTCCACCACCTACATCTTCTGAACCCACTCCGTCTACACCACCATCTAAAAAGCCCTCGGTATCCAAAATGATTCCAACACCAAAAACAAAGGCTCAAGAAGGAAAGCAGCTCAGGAGAGCCCAAGCTGAATCAAAAAGGGCTAAAAGGAAGAAGAAAGAAGAAGCAGAAAAACTAGTTGAAGTTGAACAAGAACAGATTGAGGAAGCAGTGATTCAATCTATAATTGAACATTCGCTACAAACAGCCCCTGCAGAGCATGATGAGCAAGAATTGCTTACATAAGAGGACATAGCTGCTACCTCAAAAGGTAGATTACCTAGATCTCTCTTCTTGGAAGGTCCACAATCTATTTCTTTATCTCAAGTCTTTAACCGTCTTTTTGTAAACTTAACAGCTACACCCAGCCTTAACAAGCCTGCAAGGGTTGTTCCACTCTCTGTTTCCTTCGCGGAACGTGAAGTAGAAGGAACTTCGTCTGGAAGAGCTGGACCGATGATAGACGAAATGGCACCAGAAGATTATCACTCTGAAACGCCTCCGTTTGAACGTCTCCAAAGGCGCACAATGATTTACTTTGAGCAGCCTGAGTCGCGTCAGAGTGGAACAACGAAAGAATATTGCTTACCAGAACCCTTTAACCCAAAGCTACTTTAATCTTCAATCAATTATGAAGTGGGTGAAGTTAACAACCCTAGAATATGGACAACTCTCGTCAGAGAAGAATGACCTTTTCTGGTTCACCATGGGTATGCTGAAAAATTCCCCATCATTGAAGAAGAAGCTACCCCAACCATGTCATATGAACCGCACATCACCCCATACGTCTGGGAGGAAGGCTACAACACTCTGTCAGACGCTCCGATCTTCGTCTATCCACCATCAACAAGAACCAAATTCCCAGCTGGATATAAAGTATAGAGACAGTGTGGGATTCTCTATCATACTTCTCCCTTCATCCTGAAATGCAACTACTCAGAGTATCTGATCATGTGCAGAATGTACCATTACAAGCCCAAAATCATTTATCCGTTCTGTCATGGGATGATCAAGACTTATCCTCTCGCCATCCATCCAGAAGATAGTCCAGACTTTGAAGATTGGTGGATAGGTGATGATGACTGGGAATTAGGGAGAATGATGAACAACTTCCTGCGGGAGAAGATGCAGATCTCTTTGCAGCACGCAATCTGTGAGCGAAGGTGTCCAGACCTTGATCTAGGCCTGCCTAGATTCATGGTTACTCACATGTGGCTCCTTATGAAGCCATGGACCACCTTTCGCATATGCTATTAGACGAATTATCCATGCCAAAATCTATCTATAGGGAAAGGAAAAGAACTGAAGTTCAGACGCAACCCCCGACAGCACTTGATGATTAAACAAAGAGCACTATCATCTGCACAGCTGGCAGAATTAAAAGGAAAAGCAACTCGTCGAAGCACAGATCAAAACCGTTGCAAGACCATGTTAAAGCGCTCAAACATTTCTCTGGTCTCTCTACTGATGAAAAGAGTCTGCTAAGTCATGAAGCTACACTACGTTCGACGGGTCACTAGACGCAAGTATCTCTGTCTCCCTCCACCTCTACACCCAACCCCCAAAACCAACTATCCCTCAATCAACCCCTCACTTATATCTTCTTCTCCTCTAAAACCTTAGAAATACCTTTACCCTGTGGTCATTTTTGGTTCTGTGGTCCTCCTGTACCATATGTTTTCAGCTTGTGTTTTGTAGAGGAACCAACTGATGAAGCAGCTACTAGCTCTACACCTGCACCTTCAGATGACAGACAAGCCTTCAATGAATTAAAGCAGACCGTGCTTCGTCTTGAAGCTGATCTTCAAAAAGAACGCAAAAAACATAAACGTGCAGAAGTTCTGTTGGCCAAGCTAGCAAAACGCTTCAAGAGTGACCTTGGCTCATCGTCTACACCTTCAAACTTTGAATCCTCTGATTGATGATGCCAAAAGGGGGAGAAAGATAGAAGACAAAAAGGAGTATAAAGATATTGATCTTAAGGGGAGTATATTTTATTTTGATGAATTTTACGTTGAATAATATCGTCTGGCTTATTTCAATTACTTATTTGTTTGTTTACGACTCAATAATCAAAAAGAACTTTCATAGAAAATTGAAAATTGTTTTTACAAAAATTATAATTGTTTGTCATCATCAAAAGGGGGGAGATTGTTAAAATAAAGGCGAATTTGTAGCCCTTAAATATTTTGACAATAACAAACAGTTAAAGGTGTGTGTCCTCACTTTATCATCTGATCTCGCGCTTACATTATTGTCTTATCTCTAATTTGCATTATATCGTCTGACGTTGTTTTTCAAATTGAATGTCGTCTTATCTTTATATGTATAAACTATGTAACTAACAAAGCTTACAAACGATGTCTATGCTCTAAAAAGATCCACATATCAATTAAAGCGTAAGCTACCTCAACATGTATAAAGCCTATACACCTCTCAAGGAAAGTCAGCGAAAAAGAAGGAATATGTGTGCGATTGTCAGAATGGGAAAGCGGACATGACAACTGCTAAAAGATTGAGTACAATAATAGAAAAGATAAGCAGACTGCTTTATCTTATCATATGACAAGTTGATAAAAAGCATTAAATGCAACAATTAATGCTCCAACGACTCTCTTCATCAGATGAAGGCCGTCTCCTACAAAATACTCAACGGATACTTTTGGAGAAGCCTATAAATAGAAGAAGAGACCTCCTTCAAGCGGTTGTCAAATTTACAAGTGTTGTTGATATATTTGCTGCTAAATCAAAATACTCATAACTGCTTTGATAAAACAAAAAGCCTTTGCAAAAATAGTTTTTTGAATATCTATAGTTGAACTTCATTGTATATTCATTTGATAAGACGTTAAACCCAGTGAGGTAAACTCTCACAAATCTCTTTGTTTACGAGATTAGTTGAAGCCTGAAGAGGCTTTGTTTCAAAGAATACTTGGGTGTTTGCTTGGAGAGGCAAGTGAAAGACTACTTGGATTTGAGCCTGAATAGGCTTGTGGAAAGAATACTTGTAACTTGTAAAGTTAGTGGAACTTGGTTGTTGCCAAGAACTATACATAGTCTCTAGGGTGAGACAAACCAGTATAAAATCTGTGTGCCCTTTTATTTATTCTTTCTTCTTTCGTCTGCCTTTTTAAAACATTTTGAAAATCTTTCTGACCCAGCTTAAATAATTAAGTTGCTTCTAAAAAGTAAGAAAAGGATTACAAAAATTGGCCCTAACACAATTCAACCCCCCCCTTCTTGTGTTTAGCATGTGCCTTACATGATTACAGCAAGCTGACGAAGGAAGGAAATGTCTTCCAACAGTTTCTAATCAAGGGCATTCTTTACAAAGCCAGGTCCTAAGGATATTGTGACCTTTCTATACCACTTTGCCATCTTTCACATAATTACAGAGCAATAGTTCAACCTTCCTCACCTGATTCTAAGCAATATTTTCAGAACAATGAAAGGAAGATAGGAAACTGATCAAATCACCTACTCAACACTCTTGACAAGAATTTTCTAGATATAGCACATGGTCCATGAACTCTTCTAACTGTCAGTGGCTAAGCAAGCAAAAATCAGAAAACTAGGTGGTGGTCTCAGATTTACCCAATTGTCATTTGGACGAAACAATATAAGCCAAATGAAGGCTGGGTTTTGTTCTGAAACCATTAGAGAAGACTCAAAAACTTCCTGATACATCAAAAGAAGAACCTGTTAAAGTTCAACCTGAAGAAGAATAAGTTGAAAAGCCAAAAGAACAAATAGACGACGAAGCACTGTTCGTCCATCCCGTATCTGTTGCAAGACCGGCAATGTCCAAACTACAACCATCCAAGAGCAGGTCATCCAAACAGACTGCCGCGACCAAGGTGACCAAATCACAAGAACTTAAGGTTGTACCACCAACTACTGTTCCCTTTGTTGCATAACCTGCCAAAAGAAAGGTTAGGTTGCAACAAGACTCAGACGATGATGATGATGATGATGATGCAGTTATTGCAATTAAGTTGAAGAAATAGAGGATGGAAACCACTACTGTTCCTACTGCTGAACCTTCTGTTGAGATTGCAACGTCCAAGAAGAGGACACCCAGAATCAATATTACTTCTGACAGAAGAAAAAAAAAAGTAACTTATCAACACTAGACTTTGATGCAAAAACTATTTCTGAGAATGATCTTGTTGAATCCATGATTGTTGAACTTGTTGAAGCCCAAACACAAACTGCTCTTTCTCACCCTAGACCAAACACCATTATCAAAGGAACTCCTATCCTAAACTCTGGTGGTAATTAACTGTTAGACAGTTCTAGCAAACCCATCACACATGAACCATTACTATCAAGCTATCCCTCTTGGTACACATCCATCTACACTGCACCTAACCAGACATGTTGTTGCCTGGTGATGAAGGTTACGTATGCACCATTTCAACTTCTAGTTTAATGAAACTACATTTATCTATCAAGCTGCCCAAACAGAAGAAGATTCCATACGAAGAATGGTGTAAGCCCAGGCATATACCAATTTCCATTGTTGGCCCAACGAATGGTATAAATCTTGATGTCTATTTAGCATTCATTGGACGAGTTAAGAACTGGACCTTGATAAAGAGAAAATGGAGACTTCTATTTAAACAACGAAACAAGCAAAATCTTTTGGACGACAATGTAATTATCCTGCGTCCAGAACCTTACCTTGAACCTAGAGTATGGGTTTGATTACTCTCTAGTCTTCTTTAAACCTTTTATGGATGATTACACACACCAACCATCCAAGGAGTATTTGGCTCTGCCTCCTGGTGTTATTGAAAGTCTGCCCCTGAAGCATTTTATTAGAATGAGGTATCCTAAGATCTTTGATGCATGGCGCTTTGATGCATATCCTCCTAGAGTAGTTCAACATAGAGTACCTTCATTAGAGAATCTTAAAGGTGCAAAGAAGAAGAAACAACAAGGCATGCCAAAACGACTGTTCATATTAGGCCTACTGCCTTGAAGTTTAGGCCTCTAGACCCTACCAAAGCTAGATTCTTCCTAACACTGCATAAGAAAATGTACTGTGCATCCATCAAGAGATCTACAGATCTGAAGTGTCAAGTGTTTATTCCCCCCCCCTCATAGCATGTTTTCCACAAAATAATTGTTTGCATTCAGCTAGACATGATTTGCCCAAGGTTGCCTACCTTGGACATCAACAAGAAAAAGGTGAAGTTGTTGATGAAAGCCCCCTCATTGCCACTACCATCTAGAGTTGAATTTCAACAACACGACCAGATTACTTTGGAATGGTATATGTCTAGAAGGCTGGTGCAAGACATGCATGCAAATGATGCTGAACGTTTCTGGCATCAGCAGATATAGACTTGCGAGCAACAAGCATCCAGCAATGAACTGTCTGAAGATGACAAGGCAAAAACTCCAACTTTACAGAACAATAAGTGCATGAAGCGCCCTACTCTTGTATTTCACTTCTCTAATACTTCTGCTACCTTTGTCCGTTTAGCTAATACACATCCATTGCTTGGCTCTGAAATGTCCATTATCTATGTCTTGGTGGATGCTCTAACCACTCCAAGAAACTTGTATCGATGTTACCCTTAGGAGTCTTTCTTTCCAAGATTCAGGCTTCCTCATCCACATCACATTCATGTTCTAAATCTTAAGTTTTTGGAAGCTCCACCTCCTGCCTCTGAAGTCAGACCTCAAACACCACCTCATCCTCCCTCTCCAACACCTCTACCTCCACCAACTCCTAGTTCACAAGCCTCCACAAGCATTCTTACCGTCATCATTGTTCCTCCATCCATCCCTCATGTTGTTCTTGCCATCCAAACCTACGTAACTGCTCAACTTCAACCCATCACGACCCTCCTATAACAAATTATTCAAAACCAACAAGAGATTCTCCACACTCCTCAACCATCTCCTTCAACACCTCTACCCCCCCTAACCTATAGTGACTATGATGTATAATTCTCCATCGCTTTTTGCTGATGTCAAAAAGGGAGATATATTAGAAGGATTTTTATTTTATTTTTTTAACCTTTGTCCAGTATATTTTGGCACTACATATATAAATGCAAGCATACATATTAACCATCCATATTTGCTCCAAATATATTCTCTGAGGTTTTAATATGTTTTAAGTACTGTTATGCTCTTATAGAAATATTAAACTCTAGAGGGGTATGATTGTAAGCATGCTTGATCTCTTTTTATGCCTTCATGATATATATCTGCTCGTAAAACTCAAAAATTTAATAAAATCTGTCATCATCAAAAAGGGACAAATTGTTAGAACCAAAGACGTATAAAGCGTCTAGTCCCTCAAGTTTTGAAGATAACGATAACTTATTAAATTTTAAGAGTTCTTGTGTTTCTGTTAAAAATTCTTTCAAGCGTCCAACGCGTTTATGAAATTTGGCGTCCAACGTGCCACAATATAGCAAGCGTCCGATGAGTTCTTGTATGATACTTGTCCATATGATAAGTTTTCTTTAATGACTGAGTATTAAAATACTTTAACTCTACATATTCATATATACATTGAGACTAGTGCTTTACTTCCTTAAAACGATCTAACGTTCAAATGTCTAAGCATTTAATGAAAAGACAGGATGTTTTTACATATAAGCACAGCTATGCAGAAAAAGGAAGTCAACTTATTAAGTTGTCAAACCAAATAAGGAATGTTCAGAAAAGCAGCTCTAAAACACAGAACTGCACCTTCTATTTTGGTGCAAAACAAAAGTTACTTTTTCTGTCTCTGCTACAAACTCAATATACACACATACATGCAGAAAAAGCGTTGAAATTCTCTTTCTGGAAGACTAAAGCCTGAAACCTCAACGACTATCTTCTCAAAGGCTATATATATATATATATATATATCAATTCAGAAGAGAAGAAATATATAATAAAGACAAACTGAATCTAAAAAAAAAATCTTTGTGTTGCATGGACGACTCTAAAAAACTATATATTTCTTATTCTTTGCGTAGCAAATTTCTTGTACTGCTCTTAAACTTTCATATCTTATATTGTGAGTTGATCTTATTTAAACAACTGCTTTACGTTGTGAAAGCCTGGAGAGGCTTGGTAATTAAAGAATACTTGGGTAATTAAGTGATCTGAGTTGATTGCTTTGTAAAACCTGAAAAGGTAGAGAAAAATATTTGCTTGTAACCAAGAGATTGGTTAGTGGAAAACCTTCTAGACGAAGGTACTGGATGTAGCTAAAGTTGAGTGAACTAGTATAAAAACTTCTATGTGTTTCTTCTTTCTTTATCCTTATTCATGTTTTATTTGAACCATAAAACGTTGTTTTATCTTTTCACAAAAAAGTTTTTAGAACACACAATTCAATCCCCTTCTTCTTGTGTATCCCCTTTTTCTTTCAAATTAAAGTTACTACTCTCTCAAATATAAAAGCGGGTACATGTATTTTTTTCAAACACAAATATAAAGATGGATATTATGATATTTTACCCAAACCCTGCTCATTTACTAGATGATATGGAATCAATTTGCCGGAGTATATATACAAGACAGTAATGCAACTCAGCTACCATTGGTATGGAGGTGCAATAAATTTCAAAATTATAAAATGCGTACGTACTGTTAAGATATGTTATATAAAATTGATATAATATTCAGCAAAAAAAATAAAATTGATATAACATAAATATAAAAATATATTCTGAATTAAATTAAATAAATTAACATGCCATAAATTAATTTTAGTTATTATAAATACAAATAAAATATTATCTTTATTTAATCACTATGATTTCTTATTTATATTAAAACAAAAGCTAAAAAAATTAATTAAAAAGTAAACTGGTATTCAAAAAGAGTCTAATATATGTATCAAATACTAATACCAATAATCAAGATGGTGTAGTATTATAGTATAGTTGACAGATAATTATACCCTTTAACCGTATAATTAGGAATTCAATTCTTAAATCCGTTTATATGAAAGGGCATTTATTAAGAGAAATCAACTTCGTAAGTAGATTTGAGTAACTAAAGGATTAATTTTTGATTTTTGGTTATAGGATACCTCAATTCACCCAAAATACTAATACCGATATAGTAAATAGCTATTTTGAAATATCACTGATTCCATGTCCCGAATTCAACTTGATGGAATTTCACAATCTCCAAAGAAAATCATAAAACAGACAATTATTAACAAGCCACAATGTAAACTTAAAAATAGTTCCACCGAAACAAAAAAATAATTCACAGATATTGAAATAAACTTCCTTCTACAGATAACATAGCGCTTACAAAAGACTGCAAGTTCTGCAAGAGAGTTCAGAGCCACGAAATTGTATAGACTATGTAGACTGTATATATAGACCACAAGGAAATAAGCAACAGCTGAAATGGCAATTTATTTTCCCTTTTAATTACGAAGTTACTAGCAAAGGCATTGTGCATTTTCAAACTAATAGTAGGACGGCATGGTGGTGGTAATTAAACTAACAAAGAAGCACATAGCAGAGGCAATTTGTTGTGCATGCTTATAATATTGGTGAGAAGCAGAAGGCAAAAATAATTACTAACAACAATCAAAGAAAGCTTGAAACGGATTTACATGTCAGTCCTTCTTTTCTTCAACCTTTTCTTCCTTGGTTTCTTTTACCTCCTTGACTTCCTTCACCTTTGCCTTCCCCTTCTTTGGCTTCATAAAGCAAAAGCACGAGCAGCAGGGGCACTGGAACAAGAACTTCATTGCCAACTAGCTAGTGCTTAGATCTCAAATTCCTGGACAAAGAAGAATGGCAATGCTCAGTTTTTGGGACCTCTTTCTATCTTCTTTCTTTGTTTAATAATGTATGCTATTTAATTCCCTTAATTTCCTCTGCACTGCTTTTTCTTTATCCAGCAGGGTCCATTGGATTCCACTAATGTCACTTTCAATGTACTTGTCTGTGTTTAATAGTGCCAGCTTTAGAGTGAGTGTAAGGTAGTTGGGCTAGGCTAGCCATGTTGAAAATGGGGTTAGTAGTCCCAAATGTTGCTTCCTTGTGGGTCAACTTGGCCATGCTAGCTAATGGAAAAAGAGCGCACCCATATCTTGTTTTTTGGTCCACCAAAACAGGCTCCTCCTAAGCTGGCAAGCATGTATAATTCCATCTCCAAAGGGAGGTTTTAGATTTGAAACATTGGGCGCGTTTTGTCATTATGCAGAACCCAGTTTCAAAGTTCAGTTGCTCCAACAATAAGAAGGTTAAATTAATAGTTCCATTGCTACACATGATGTTACTCATAGGAAAAGTCACATTTTTTTACTCTTTATACATTAAAAGAAATGTTTACAAAATCTGTTCTTATCGTTTATTAAAGTTAGAATGACGTTGGATTTCACTAAGTTATCTTTCATATAGGAATTAAATATAGAGTTTTTCATGTAGAGATTAAAACGAAATATAAATACTAAAACGAAAACGATACCAAGAGCAGAGAGTGAATTTTTAATTTAATCTAGCTACCTAACTCAGCAACATATAATACTTATAACTTCAACAAATAATAAAGATCGATTTGTGCATATGTTTCATGTAAAGACGAAAATATAAAATATTTTCATAAAAGGATTAAAACAAAAAAAAAATGATATAATTGTCGAGACCAAATTATTAATCTAACCCAATAAGAAATAGAAGTTTAACTACAGTTTGTATTTTGTCCAACTCTAGAGTATTCCAGTCTTCTCTCAGCTCTTTCAATAATTATAACATCTCATGATCCTAAAACTCTCTAAGCAACATTGAAATTATTGTCAGATGATAAACTTACACAATAATGATATATTGTAGTGAGTTGGAGCTAAATTACCTTTGGTTTTCTATAATTGGACGTCATGTATAGATATAATTATAACTCGTCTCATCCTAAAACTCTCTAAGCAACATAGAAATTATTGTCAAATGACAATGAAATTCACACTATGATGATATTGTAGTGAATTGGGTCTAAATTACTTTTGATCTTCTATAATTGGACATCATGTATAGATAATTCAATGGTCTTCTGTTACTCACATGATAACCCACTATTATTTTCATGAATACGCATATATATGTCACATTAATTAAAAGTAGAAAATCTTTAAAAAAGTTTTAAAAAAAAAAAAAGTTAAGTAGAGACAATGAGACAAGATTCGAATCAATCTCATTCATTAGACTGGATTAGGCAACAAGCCTTTCACCGGGCCAAGCATTTGAGTCGAGGTGGATGGCTTCGCTCGACATGACATCGCAAGACTTCTAAGACCTTTGGGGCTATGATGAGATCCGACGCTCCGACACACTTCGAACCTGATCAGATGTCATTTTGTGCTAGAATCACAAACCTCGTGCCCTTCACTTAGGTGCAGGCCTTGAACATGGATCTAATACATAATGAAATAAAAAGGTTCTTTAATTAAGGCTCAAAAATACAAAATAGGGTTAAAATGTTCCTAATTAAGACTCAAAGGTAAAATAAAATATAAAATAAAAACAAAAATTCTGCACCAATTGCATGAACTTGAACATGGACAGATAGCATTTTTTTGAACCACGATTGATTTAAAAAATTAAAGAAAATATAAGGTAAGATTTGTCAAAAATCACAGTTCGTGTAAATTTTACGGAAATCCGTTTGTAACAATTAGCATTTCTGAAAATAAAATATCTTAAACTACTTTCTTTGTGCTCTGCTAATATTGCACATTTTAGAGCATGATCTCTAGCTTCCTAATATCTTCCTTTAATTGATCTCAATTAGTTCTCATTTCTTGCTGTAAGATTTTCCTTTCTTTTATAGAAATTAAATAGAAACATTTATATGAACAAAAAAATAAAAATATATAATTTACTGAAAAAATATAACCAAATATCCTAAAAATATATAGAAAAAAAAGTAAGAAAATATAATTAAAATGATTGCACCAATAAGCAATTGAGTTGATGACATCAATTTGATCATTGAATCCCATCTGGCCCATCACTACTAAATTCTTGTAAATAGCATAAGCATATCTCGTTTAAGGTCTGACTTCTCTCCCATGTTTGTTACTCTACTAAAATACTCTCACAACTAACGTTAGAGTATGTTCTCGAAGCTCACGGCATAAGCACCATCGGATTTCCTTAATTGGGTCTAGGGATGAAATAAGTCAGGCCAAGTTAGACTCTTTTAGAAAATAGATTAAGCTAAGACTTTTATTAAACTTTATTTAGTTAAAAAAAACTAATTTGGGCCATTCAAAAAAACTTTTAAACCTGACATACCAATCTATTTAAATAAATATAAATAAATATGTGTTGTTAATATCTTTATTATTATATTAAATTTGTTATAATGTATTAAAATTATACATTTGTTTGTCTTTTTAAATGTTAAGTATGTTGATTTACATAAAGTGTCAAGCTTATAAGTTTGTTAAAAAATAAATTTATATTTTATTTAGAAATTTTATTATAAAATATGTTTTTAAACAAATCATTATATATCTATCATGATGTTAAATTATCACAAAATAAATCTTTAAACAGGCTTGTAGACTAAGTCAGGCTAGATCTTTAAAAAAAACTTATGACAGATAAATAGACCAAACTCATACCATATATTTTTAATCAATATCAAGTTCAGGCTTAGCAAAGCCTAGTCTGTCCTAGCTTATTTCCACCACTAATTGGGCCCATCTCCCTCCAACCTTGCAACTTGGACCACCTCCCAAAATCCACTCCTACAGCTTACTAATTCCCTCTAGATTAGATTAGAATTAGAGCTTAAAGCGAGCTCTCGACACCTCAGAAATATCAGTAATTTCACTCATCAATATTGTCTTCATGTTAAACTGGGGGACAAACTATATAATGACCATAATTGGTGGACGTGGGTTGTTATTGGCTTCTAGTTCCTACTATATACTATTTGAAAACATATCCTATATAGAATAATCTCATCAATTTCAATGGATTTTAGTTCATGAACCCATACACGTGCAACCTGAAACTGGCTGAGACAAATTGCGTAGCAAAACAGAGCACGCATAGCTGTATACCTTATTGACATCAACAGTTTGCCATACAAGGAGACACAAGGCACACATGGGCTGTTAAAAGCATATTATTAAAGCGTATCCCTCTTTTAATCTCATCAAATTCAGCAGTTTGGCCCACACGCAGACGCAAGGTACACGATCAAAAAAATTTCTTCATAAAGAACCATTCATTTGAAATGGGATCATGATTTTATTGACTTTGGCTGTTTACGATAGTCATATGCACCAATGTGCCTATATCAAGTAAAGGGTATGGAGCATAGATCTATTATTCACAAAGCCAGCATGAAGAACTTACGTACATTCATTGACAAGCACATAGCCAACACAATGATGTCTAGATTGAAACTTAGGAAACAACTGCCAAAACAATATATTATTGCAGCTATTCACTGTAGTTACGTTGAAGCATACGAATGTGGGATTTAAAACTACGAGATGAAAAATCAGTCCATCCCCAGAATACAATTTTGGAAGTGCAGACATGGATTATCCCAGAAGTTGGGAGACAGAACCTCCGGAACCTATCTACCCATCTAGTTTTATAGAAAAGTCATGTTTTGTTTTTTAAAATAAGTTGAAGATTTTTTCTTTTTTTTTATGAATCGAACTTAAATTCTATATTTGACTTTTTTTAAAAAAATATACCAAGTTTAAGATTAACATCTTGTTTTCACATATCAAGCTTCAAGTACTCAATTTGATTTGATTAATTTACTGCCCTATATCTATCTATCTATCTATATATATATATACACCTTAAACAAGATTTCTCCTGTAGTAACAAAGTGGTGAACTAAAACAACTTCAATTTTTAAGCCATGATGAGACTGCAACAAGTGTGTGTGTGTGTGTGTATATATATACACACCTTAAACAAGATTTCTCCTGTAGTAACAAAGTGGTGAACTAAAACAACTTCAATTTTTAAGCCATGATGAGACTGCGACAAGTGTGTTGAGTCATTATAAATCATAAAATAAAATAGTAAAAATTGAGTATTGTTTTCAGAGATCAAAGAATGATTCATAACTCACAAAGATAATTTCTAATAGAAACCTGGTAGTAAAATGTTCTAGATTTAAGATAAAGTTTCCTCAAAAAATGAAAGAAGAATTTAAAGATTATTTTCAACTTTCTTCCCTGCTTCTCATTTACATAAACCTCTTATATATATATATATATATATATATATATATATATATATATATATATATATATACACGAGTGATACATCAGTAGAGGTGTCATTCTGGCCCTAAGCCCTAGGGCTAACCCACTTGGCCCACTATAATGGCCCTATGACTTTTTTGCCCACCTAATAAGGGGGTTCAAAAGCCTCAAACCCACACAGCCCACTTAGTAAGGGATTGGGCCAGGGCTTAAGGGGAGCCAGCTCACATGTTATAAATATTTTAAAAATGTTTTTTTTTTCAACAGTCCAAAAAAATATTTTCAAGGCAGGGCATCTTCAGGTTGGTCTCAACCAAGGCATCTGTAGCTTCCCCTCAACCCAAGCATCTTTGACTCGACTTTGACCAAGGTATCTTCGACTTGGGCTAAACCAAGGCATTTTCAGCTCAGCCTCGGGCATCTTCGACTCGGCTTCGACTAGGACATCTTCGACTTGGCTCGGTCAATGCATCTTTAGCTTGGCCTCAACTACGAAATCTTTAGCTTGGCCTCGGCCATGACATCTTTGACTCTGCTTCGGCCAGAACATCTTTGAGTAGGCCTTGATCAAGGCATCTTGTGCTCAGCTTCAACTAAAGTATCTTTAACTTGATCTCAGCCAGAATATATTCTACTCAACCTCGGTCAGAGTATCTTCAACTCAATTTCAACCAAAGTATTTTCAACTTGGTCTCGGGCAAAATATCTTCAACTAGGCCTCAGCCAAAGTATCTTCAACACAATTTCAGCCAGAGTATTTTCTACTTAATTTCAGCAAAAGTATTTTAAACTTAGCTTTGGCCAAAATATCTTCAACTCACCCTCGACAAGAGTATCTTCAAGTTGGCCTCAGTCAGAGTATCTTCAACTTGGTTTCAACAAGAGTAATTTCAATTCGACCTCGGCCAAAACATCTTCAACTCGACCACGGCCAAAATATCTTCAACTCAACCTCGACCATATTATCTTCAATTAGGTTTCGGCCAAAGTATTTTTTATTAAAATTAGTAGGTCAAATTATTAAAATTTAAGGGCCATGGGCCAGCCTTAGCCCATAAAGGCCCTATGGCCTTTTGTATATAGGGCTTGTTGGCCCTATAGGCTTTTTTGGTCTTGGCCGATGTGGGCCTAGGCTAAGTGGGCCGAGTTGGGCCATTTTGACTGCTTTATATACTAAAATAGCTCAACAAAACAAACTTTAACAACCCATAACAAATTTACAACTTATTCCTTACCCAACTACCCTTTAACACTATAATTGCCCCTTGCACACTAATAAATAAAGTCCTTCCAACGACATGGGTGCCTCACTATTCTTGTAGTAAGGTTTCTGCTTATAATTTTTTGAAATATCAATGTCTTCCACCCTTTTCTCACTAAAGTTCGTAGGCTCTTGAATTATGGGCTCTTACATCTTAGGCTCTCTGGTTCTCCACATAGCAGTCTACTATATTATTCCCTTACCCTTCTAAGTATTCATTAAATCTTCCCAATCTTCCTAAGAAGTATCATCAGGAGATAGACCACTCCATTATTCTAATATCAACAACTTTAAAGGTTAGACAAATCAGTTTCATTTCACATTTAAAAATATTAATGGCTGGATAACCAAATGATTGTCTTCACCAAGTTGGGGGGCAAAGAATCTACAATTTGAATAGGGCCATGATGTTGTTTAATCATGTAGTGATGAAACACCAAATGAATTAGGCATAGGTATTTGCCCCAAGAAGATGGCTCATGTTACACAGATACCCGTAAGTATTAATCCAAAATTCTACTCAAAACCTTTGTTTGGCCATCAGTTTGAGGATGGTATGCATTGCTCATCCTTAACTTAGTTTCACTCAATTGAAACAATTCCTAGGGCCAGCCTTGGGCCTAGTCTAAAGGGGTGACAACCCAAGCCCATGATTATAAGCACCCCAAAATAAATAAATAAGAAGAGTAGATAATTATATAGCGTTATTTTATATTATTTCCATAAATGGATTAAAATTGTTGTCTTGTTTGATGTCTTCTTTTATCCAAATTAAAATGTGATATATGATTAGAAAATATCACTCTCATGATTATTAGTTTTTTTTTCTGATGTGTTATCTTCATAAATCTATGTTAAATGAATTTTCAACTAACTGTGACATATCAACATGTAATGAAATATGATATAGACTTAAAGTGTTTGCTTTTTTAACAAGATAAGAAATACAAACCAAAACTCAAATTATAAAGGAATTTAAACTAAAAGTTAGTATATTAAAAAAGAATAAAAATATAAGTAAGCTTTAATCTGAAATGATGATAGTTTGTTAATGATAGATGATAAGGACAGACCTATAACATTTTTTTTTTGAGGAGGCCAAATATAAAATTAAATTAAATTATAATTTTAAAATTAATATATTAAATTTAACTAACAACTAAAAAACTCATAATAATTGATCACATATCACGAAAATTAAAATTATATAAATTAAACAAAATATATAAGACTATAACGCTGTAGTGGGAGAAAAGAAATTTAGTTTTTAAAATTTTTGGTAACAATTCTAATGATAGAAAATTGCTTTATATTTAGATATCCCGTTTAAAGTTTTAAAACTATAATTGATCTTCAAATTTTGTGTGTGTAGTTTTTTTTGGGAGCGTAAATTGAATGATGTAGATAATATAGAATAAATTGAATAAAAAATGTGATATTTTTTGTTTTGAAATTTGTTGAAACTATGTTATTGACTTAATATAATAAAACGTATCATTTTTAATAAAATTACATGTCTATTTTTTTATGTAATATATATTTACATTTTTAAATAATTATATGTAAAGAATCTTTATTTGTTATTCTGTCCCGGACTCATAAAATATCAAGACCAGCCCTCACAATTCCTGCTCGAAACTATTGATAAATATTCAATGACGATCAAAGACCAAACTCCTGTGAAAATAAAAGAAAAGAAATTGAAACAATTAATGTGAAATGCGAGCTTACACCACTCATGTTGATTTCCCTTTTGGTTTGCATAATTCAAGTATTTAACATCTCCAAAATTATTTTATACATCTAACGGAAAGAAATCTCGAGGACATTATGGTTAAGTGTATAAATGAGACAAGTTATTTATAAATTATTCAAGTTTAAGTTTGGTTCATCAAATATTTAAGTTGGTCTGTTTAGCTAAATAAATAAGTTAAGCTTAATATTAATAGTTTATGAATAATTAATGTATGCAAGTATTATTTAAATAGTTGTAATTTTTATGTTATATTTATTGAAAAATTATAATTATTTATATGTACCAGTTACCTAATTTTATTTTCAATAATTATATTTTAAATATAATCTATCATTTTCAGTATTAAAGATTTCATATTTAGTATCAAGTCATTTTTATAAATACCAAATTATATTTGTGATTATCATATTTGCTAGTGAGAAGGTATATATTAAATACTAAATTAATATATAAATAAAATTGTATTTAAAGAAAATATATATATAAAATAATAAAGTTATAATTAAATTTAATAAACTAATCCCAAATTTTGTATTTTTTATCTAAATTTAGCTTAAATTTTAAATTTAGCTTATTTAAATAAATGGATGAAAATTGAGTAATTTTGTATATATAAATCAAGCTTAAACATCACATCAACTAAACTTATTTATATCTCTAGAATTGCTAGAATATTTAGTATCAATGTATATAATTATTGGGTGGCAACCAACTTAAACCTTCGGTACATTAACTCCACCATAGAGTTACCTTAGAGTGGTGTTTGGTATAGAAAATTTTTAACTTCCAATTAAGACACTAGTTTCTCGAAAGTGAGATTTCTAGAAATAAGAATTTTGAGAAAATTTAATAGTTAGTTATTATTCAACTTTTCTAAGAATTTGTTTATGGTTAATTCTATGGAAAAGTTTAATAACTTTATGGAAATATTTGTATGGTACGAGGATTCTATGTTTTCCAAGAATCTCAATTGGAAATATTAGACTCTTATACTTGGTATGAAATTTAAAAAGAAAAACAGTCCCAAAAAACTATCATTCTAAAGAATTTATTTTTAATTATGTTTAATTTCTTGGTAAAGCATTTTCATGGAAAGGAGTAAGAATCCAAAATTCTTGTAACGGTGGAAAAGTTTCAGCCATACTTATGATAATATTCTCAACAATCTTTTTTACATATCAAACACATTTATAAGGAAATGATTCTTGAAAAATATAATTTCCAAAAAAAAAATAGTTCTACATACCAAACTTTCAATATAGTCAATTATATATGGAAGTCTTATTCTCAACTACGATGACGAGAAAATTTTATTCCCACCTATTAACAAATTAACATTTCTGAGAATATTATATAATTTAGAAACTTTTTTATTCTCTTCAACTAATCTTCAACTAAACATGAAAAAAAAAAAAACTATTCTCACATATTACTTTTTCAAAAATGTTAAAACATTCCTTTTATCAAACATCAACGTACAAGTAAATTTTGGAATCACACCACACTACAAGTCACACACCTCAATTCCATAAAACAATTTAAGAAGAAAGGATTCCACAACTTTTATGATAAGTAATTTGGTATTATTCTTAATTAATGTAAGATCAACATTATGATATTGCTTAATTTTCGTAACTGACCTTGCGTAATGAGAAAATATTTTTGTTGTTAGACATAATTCATTTGCTCGGCACCACAATTTTGTATGTCAAATCAATTATTGTATGCCTAAAAGGCCATAACCTGCCAAAATATATATGAGACTATGATACATATCAGTACCACAGAGTCTGATAGTATCCAACTATCCATCCGATTGCTCATATTTGTGGGCCAAAGCTATTAATGTTTGGGCTCTCTTTCTTCTTCTGTTACTACTGACTAAATAACTGGCATCAGCATCCTTATCCTTCCTTTACAACGAGACAAAAGCAAAAACAATTGGATAATGACAACAACAACAACAACAAAATATTAACACGAAAAAAGTTGTGGACTGGGCTAGCTGTCTTACCCGATAAGTTGTCTAGCCTCCCCTACAATTCAATTCAATTTCGTTTGGACCAAAGGGTATATTTAAGTAAGCAACCAAAAGAAAAAAAGTGAAAAGGAAAAGAATATATCCCATGTTGCTTTTTTGTACTTTTTCTTTTCTTTTCTTTCCCTTGTTTTGAAATGTAAAGGAAGTGAAGAGAGTTTGGAAGACGATCGCTCAAAGTTATTCATTCCACGGATTCTATACATCTCCTTATATATAAGTATGTAATTTTCATCTAATCTATATTTTACGTATATACAAAGAGCCAAATAAAACCTAATGCGAAAACTCATTAAAAGTATTAGTATGTCTAACTAAACGTCCACTTATGGTACATGGCGCAATGCACATAATATCTCTCTTAATTTTTTATTTTTTTTAACATCTCTCTTAATGATTAATACTTTGTCATTGGCAAATCAGCAGCTAATATCAGCCCATATAAATTAGCAGCAGCACCTGTGCCTAGAGAAATTCACCTTCATGCTAGAAAATGAAAGATCACCTCAATCAAGAATAAAATTCATGTAAAATTATTTGAATGCAATTTTTTCGTGTCAAATATTTTTATTTATAAACAAGTTATTAAAAAATGATAAAAGTTGTTCAGACTCTTACAAAATACAAGATAAAAATAAAGAAAACCGCCGAAGAAGGTGGGATTGGTGCCAATACCAACAAATTATGCCAATGGGCACCCGTATTTTGGGCCTAATCCCGGCTAGTTGAAGTCGATGCTTTCGTCCATTTCACATATTAAGTCAGTTTACTATCTCTGGCTCACAAGTTGGATTTGATTACTTATAAACCAAGTTATATATTTTTAAGCATCTTGGGTTGACAAAATGCCTGGAGTTAAGTGATACTGTACTATAAAGTGAAGCTGTCTACATTTGAGTATGAGACAATTGAGATTTGAGATTGCGCAATAACAATTCGTAATGTTTTCTTTGATAGTAACTAGATTCTTTATTAATTAAACAAATAGGTTTCATAGGACAACCGGTCATTTAAGCTGATTAATTTTCATTTATTCTGTGAGATCATAATCTCAAACAGAGTCAAAATTAGAGTTAAAATATTCCATATTGGGCCCAAACTTTGTTTTATAAACCAACAATAACAAGTGGGCCTTGTTTTTGTGTGTACAATAATTACACTAAAGTTCGAACTTATGACCTCATACATACTACTCCAATTCTTACCATTGGACCGACCTTAGCAGATTTAACAAGTGGGCGTTTATGAACCATACCTTAGGCCTTAAATCAGAGCAGGGTTGAACTTGAAAGTTGACAATAGATATAATACAAAAGCATAACCGCGATGCATAATTTCTTTGTTTGAGGACAGCCACTTATCATATTTCCTGCCACAGTGTCCCATGCCCAGCTAGGCCATCACAAATTCAGAATGGCAGATTTCAAGGGACGGATGCAGAATATGTTACTTTTATACATTTAATAGGAAAATTCTACGGTAGACCATCAAATAAGGAGTGTACCTGGTGGACCATTAATTTAACCCGTTAAATATATAAATAAAAAAAATCAATGGTTGAGATCAACAAATCTTAACCATTAATTTTTTTTATTCATATATCTAACGGGTTAAATTAGTGGTTCACCGGTGAATCACTTAATTTGATGGTTCACCATACAATCCGCCCATTTAATAATAATATAAAGTAATTGAAAACTAAATTTATTTATTGCTTCCATGAAAAAATGGGGTGTATTAATTACTTTAGAAATGTCAACGATCTAAAAAGAGAAGAGCATGTGAAAAAGGGCTATGATGGATGTGTCTATTGTGGACGGTGTCATCATGCTCAAGTATGAAATCCTCGTCTTTTATAAACTTGCTTCTCAAGGTTTATCATAACTAACCTTTGTCCCAAAAAAAAGGTTGTAAAATAAAAAAAAAAAAGAAGAAAAAAGTTAACGAGTTACAAGCCAAAATAGCATAATGAGCACTAATCTTTAATAAAATGTTGGCATCACAATATTTTGACTCGAGTTTATCACCTAGGATAGTTAACTCACTTTCACTTTATCACATTTCAGAAAAAGGGTAACTTTGCTTTCCTGGATCCTCATACGAAGCTAATTAACAAAAAAAAAATGCATGTAAATAAATTGTCCTAATAAATTTCGTTCCAATAAAATAATTTCAGCGGAATCCTATTCTGCTCCCATATAATGACTTTAAAATAATCATGAAACATGAAAATTTCAAGATGACAACACATTTATTGATATTGAAACCCATTTATGAATTTTGAAAAAAAAAAAAAAAGTCAGGCATTTATCTATCCCAAAATTCATTTGAGGAAGGCTAGTAAAGTATGAACCATAATTTTGTGCACGCAATGTACTCTTCTGCTGCGACTCGTGTGAATCGAATTTTACAATGAAAAAAATTAGACAAAACTTTTTAAGTATTATAAGTTTTCTAACCTATCCCAAGTAAAAATGAAATTAAACAACCCCATCAAAAATAATTGGTGTAATTTTCTATGTGTTACCAACCATCTTTAAGTACATAGAAAATTATATAAATTATCTTTGATGGGATTGTTTAACCCTATTTTTACTTAGGGTAGGTGTTAATATCACCATTTTTCGAGGAAATCGAAAAATGGTCTTTCGAGGACAGTTCGAGAAAATCGAAAAGAATAGTCATTTCGAGAAAAAATTTTGATTAAGTGCTAGAAATTTGTATTTCAACATACTATTTTGACGAAGTGTCAAAATATAACTTTTCTACTAATCTCACTTTGACAAGATGGTGACAGAAAAATTAAAGATCCGGAAAGCATCAAGACCAGAAAAGTCATCAACAGTGAATATTGAAGACAACAGCCATCAACGGTGAAGATTTAGTAGAAGTTTGTAGCGGTTATTAGTAGTTAGGAAACCTTTGTCTATAAATACTAGTTTGTACCATGTAATAAGGGTTGGACATTGTAAACACCCTACATATCTTAAGTCCCCGACATTCATGGATCGACGGGTTACTGCAATGTTCCCAACCACCATTTTAATTCTAGCAATTTACATTTATGCAAATCTACTTCTCATCTCAATTTCTTCTATCAATAACTCCTTCTTCGTATTTTAATTTCAATCTATCTATGACTTTTTCTTCTATCTATAACCCTTTCTAACAAAATTAATAAAAGTTTAACCATAGACCCAAGGTAAAGGGCCTACAAAGGAGGTTAAAATGCCTCCAAAGGGAGTACATGTCCCCTTCCTCAAAATCTAGAATGAGATTATGTTTGTTGACAAAAAAAAAGTGCAAAATTTCACTATCAACAAAATGGCGCGCCAAGTAGGGGTCCCCAAAAATGGGTATCGTGTATTAAATTTTTAACTATGGCCATTAATTATTGGCCAACATTGTTACAGTGCCAAATCTCCTCTATCAATATTTTTAATGGCCAATATAGTTTGAATTAATTGGCTCCGAAGGTAGATCTGTTCATGTTTTACGATACTGCAATGCATCACAATATTGCATGTGGCCATTTACAGTGTTTGTTTGTGGCCAATGGTGGGTTGTAAGTAACCATTCCAATTTTAAATGTCTTTTCAATTGATTTTGAAAGAACATTATTGATGAATCAAAATGAAATTGTAATTTTAAATGGCCAATGGTTTGATTACATTATTTATGAAATCAAGATTTGCAAAGAAGCCTAAAAAAAAAAAAAGCATGTGCAAAAGAAAATAATGAAGGAAGTGGTTAGCCTCTGGATGTGTAACCGTGGAAGTTAAGGGCTAAATTTTTTCAAATTTTGAAAATGTCAAATTATTAATGGAATTTAATTATGGCCTTTTGAAACAAATGTTTCTAAATGATTTTGAAGGCATCTGAAAGTGCAGCCATTCGAAAATGAAATTATTTTCAATGATAATTTCTTTAATGGCCAATTATTTGTTGATGGTAACCACTCCAAATCTTAAATATTTCCCAACTAATCTTGGTTGAATGCTTTTACTTGTCGAAAGGTTTCATAAAGAAAAATGAATCGAAATTTAAACCCAAACTAATGAAGTATGATTATGTTAATGCTTTCAACTTATTGCCTCGAAATAATTCTTGGTGGCTTCCAATGATAATTTCTTTTTTAATATTGTCAAAGTATTGTAGGCGTTTTTCATTTTAGTTGGCTTAATTATTTATAAAAACTACCCAATTGCTTGTGCGGACTTATGTCCAATCATTTGGGCATTATGAAAAATTCGTTTTGTTCCGTTAAAGACTTCCAAGGTGAAGTTATCGAAAAAAAAAAATAAGTGTCGAAGTCGAAGCTTTTCAGTGAAAGCGTCTTGAATATATCGATGAAAGTATAGCGTTTGGTCGCTGGAAATTTTTTCAAAGGATTGATGCTTCTCAAAGGGTGGCCAACAATTTTATTATTATTATTATTGAAAATTCAAAAATAGCCATTATTTTTAAATTTTCGACCAACATTTTGAAGTCGAAGGCGAAAAGGCTTCGCTTGATTTAAAAATCCAATATTGTTATGTTTCAATCAATAGACTCATTAGGAGGCTATTATGTTTTGTTTCGATCTTTTGAACAATGTGACCATATGCCATAAATCTTTTCGATCGAAAAAGACTCAAATTTGTCGAGATGGGTAATCGATCCCCAAAAACAATTATTAGAAATCGAAAAAAAAATGAGAATGATGATTTTCAAAAGATGGCATTATTGTTTTCAATTGAAAACGGTATTTCAAAGCCAAAATTGGATTTAGAAAAATTGGTCAAATTGAAAATCTAATACTGATGTTGGATTAATTCTAATCAAATAATGGTAGGCCCTGTGTTAATCAAAAATCCAATACTGAAGTTGGATTAATTTTATTCGAACAATAGTTGGCTTTGCATTAATTGAAAATCCAATACTGATGATGGATTAATTTTAGTCGAAAGATGATTGGCCCTGTATTAATTGAAAATCCAGTACTGATGTTGGATTAATGTCAGTCGAAAAGATCTTAGTATTTATCTTTTTCCTATTCAGTCAAAAGACAAACACTGGGGGGCCTCTGTTAATATCACCGTTTTTTGAGGAAATCGAAAAATGGTCTTTCGAGGACATTTCGAGAAAATCGAAAATAATAGTCATTTCGAGAAAACATTTCGATTAAGTGCTAGAAATTTGTATTTCAACATACTATTTTGACTAAGTGTCAAAATATAACTTTTCTACTAATCTCACTTTGACAAGATGGTGACAGAAAAATTAAAGATCTGAAAAGCATCAAGACCAGAAAAGTCATCAACGGTGAAGATTGAAGACAACAGTCATCAACGGTGAAGATTTAGTAGAAGTTTGTAGCGGTTATTAGTAGTTAGAAACCTTTGTTTTTAAATACTAGTTTGTACCATGTAATAAGGGTTGGACATTGTAAAACACCGTACATATCCTAAGTCCTCGACGTTCACGGATCGACGGGTTACTGCAATGTTCCCAACCATCATTTTAATTCTAGCAATTTACATTTATGCAAATCTACTTCTCATCTCAATTTCTTCTATCAATAACTCCTTCTTCGTATTTTAATTTCAATCTATCTATGACTTTTTCTTCTATCTATAACCCTTTCTAACAAAATTAATAAAAGTTTAACCATAGACCCAAGGTAAAGGACCTACAAAGGAGGTTAAAATGCCTCCAAAGGGAGTACATGTCCCTTTCCTCAAAATTTAGAATGGGATTATGTTTGTTGACAAAAAAGGTACAAAATTTCACTATCAACAGTAGGTTAAACAACCCCATTTATAATATATACATAATTCTTGAGCCTCTTTTTTTCTTTTTAAGGATATTACTATAAAAGTGGGTTAAATTAATTCATAAAACCCTCTATTTTCTAGAATTTTTAAATAAATCTTTGTAATTTGTTATAAATAAAATCTTGTAATTTTAAAATATCAATTTTATCCTTACAATGACCAAGTTATACTTTTAAAAATGAATTATTATTTTTTTATCTTATAAGACCTTATTTATAATATTTAACCTACAGATAAAGGTGACAAAATGAGTCGAACTCACCGAGCCTAACTGAACTCGCTTGATGAAATGTAAGGCTTGAGCCTTTTTAGCCCGATCTGATCATGGTTTGATCCGGGCTTAACCCACAAAAAATCTCTAAAAGCCTAAAAAATCAGGCTTTCACTGAGCTTGAGCTTCATTTTAAAGGCCCAAATTGAATCCAGACTTTTTTAGTCTGGCCTGCTATAGCTCACAACCTGTATTAAGCCGACCTATGTCGAGGCAAGTAGCTCATTTTGCCACCTCTTCCTATAAAGTATATTAAAAATATAAGAAAAGCTTGGAACTGAATATAAAATTAATTTAAAAAAGAATATAGATATTATATTTTTATTAAATAATAATAATACAAACACCTAATGAACTAGGAAATTTTTAGGTACTCATGAAGCAACAAGTTGTGTAAATCTCATATACCAAAGTTAGGTACATAAAGTAATACTTTTCCCATTTCAAAATAATTGTCACATAAGGTTTTGCATAAAAATAAAGACAATTATAAATTATTTTAATTTCATAAAAATATAAGTTCATCTAATTATATTACATTTCTACTCGAGATTAATGCCTTTTCATTTCACTCAATAAAAATATTAAAAGGTAGGGATGAAGTTAAAGAGAAAAAGTAATTAGAGTCTTTTTAAAATTTTAAAGTGACAATTAATTTGAAATTAGTTAAAACAAGTGACAAACATCTTCAAAAGAAGGAAATAAACTATTAACATGTTATAATCAATGTTTTAAAACTTAGATCGGTCATCGACTCAGTCAAATCACTAAGTCATTGGGTCAATGGTCAAACCGGAAAGTCCCTAATTGAATCACATGACCCAGTCTCTATTAAAAATTTTAAAAATATTCATGAAATATAAATTTCATATCTATAAAATTTATTGAATTAAATTTCAATGGTGATGTGTAGCCCAGAAATAAATAAAAAATCAATAATGGTATTTGAGATGAGAGTGAAGGAAGGAAGAATTGAAAGCTACACATTCAGGTCAAATAAACAAGAACAAGTAAAAGAAGGTTACGCATTTAGGTCAATACAAGAGACATTTATGTCGTATGCATATGTGCATTCGGATTTATGATTTTGGTGATTATTATCATTTTACATATGAATATTTATTTTTTTATAATTAAAATTCATAGTAAATAAAAAATTTTAAATATGTAAATTATATTATAAGTTGGAGTTTCTATTTTTTTCAATAGTTATGGTTAAAACGACGTCATTTTAAGCTAAAAAAAACAAATTTCTTTGAATCAATTTGGCACAACCTACCAGTTTGCCGGTTCAACCCTCCAATTCACCAGTTCAACCCATCGAGTCAAACTAGTTCATACCAAGTCAATGACATGTTCGGTCTAATCACCAACTCAAACCAGTTGCACCACCGGTTCCCGATTCAACTGGTCGGTCTGAGCCCGTTTTTAACTGGTTCTATTTAATGGCTTAGTGATTTTCTTTTTCAAATTTTAATATGGCACAAGTCATATTTAAATCCTATGTTTGTATTTAAAGTTGAAATATAACATATGCTAAATTTTGACATAAGAATATGTATTTCCATGATTAACTACAATAGTTAAGTAACTAATTATGATCATAATCAATAATGTACTAGCAAGGTTGGCCCAAGTAAGAGGTGGCTCTAGCTTTTACTTTAATCCTTAGAAAAAAAATTATTTAGTATTAGTATTTATATAATTTTTATCGTTAGTTGGTTTAGTGTAGTGATAACTAAAGTGTATTTTTTCAAATAGAACCTCAAATACCTCTTGGTTATACCAAAAAAAACTAAAGTGTATTTTTTTTTGGTGAATGAAATTCGAATCCTAGAAAAATCATTTTTATTTTTTGTAAGGTTCCTAATTTTTTGTTTCTTTTATTTATTTTAAAACGATCTCACCTCAAAATTCGCTTCAAACGTAAGAATATGTTGGGTTAGCCCTGTGTACTAGCAATTTAATAAACAAGAAAGCGTATCCAAATTGGATACACGTGACTTGTGCAAGAATTTTCTATTATATAGTAAGAGATTTCTCTTACACTTTTATAAAATCATGCCATGTACGCATCTATTTTCTCTACCTATTTTGTGGGATTTTTACTAACTTAAGTCTCAAAGTGTTTTTACAGGTATTCTCATACATCACTCCTACAGTTCAGTTAATTTCCTAGAACCCCTCAGCCGAAATCAATTAGTTCGATCAAACCATAACCAAAATAACTAAGTTACCACTTCAAATCATCAACTGACATTTGTGGGTTAACCTGCATTCAGTTTGAACCCAAAGCCTCATCCATCTCAGACATAACACAAACTTTTAGCATTAGATTTAAGAGGAGTGTCAGCAACACACTATTTTTAACATACACTTTATTACTGGTTAAAATTTATTGAAAATTACAAAATCAAGAAAGAGACTCATTAAATAAAAACTGAGGCCTACAAAAATTTATGATTTTCAATAAATGTCAACCAATGATAAAGAATGTGTTACTAACATTTATGTAGATTTAATGTTATATAGTTAAAATTAAAATACATAAGTCATGTATTTTTTTTAAAAATTGCATAATTTTTTAAGTAATTAATGACTTTGAATCTTAATCATTTAACTATAATTGTATGGTCCAAATTTACTCTTCTCAATTTTATGTAAGAATGACTTTCTCACTAGATGTGTCATATATATATATATATATATATATATATATAATGAAAATATCAAACGACGAGTATAATATTAAAAAAACAATGTTTTTTTATTTTTGTAAAAATAAAAAATAATTTATAACAAACTAAAACTTTCAAAGTAATATTTATTTGAAAATAAAAATGTATAATAAGGGGGTTTATTTTATTTAAAAAAGGAGTTATTATAGTACCGGGATGAAAATATTCTGGATAAATTAACAACTATTTATTAAATAGTTATTTTATAATAAATACTTAAATTTTTATTAAATATAACCGACCACCAATAAAATAATTAACAAGTTACTTTTAAGTATTCACCCAAAAAAGTCACTTTTAAGTACCCTTACCCAAAAAAGTTATGTTTAAGTACCGTAATCAACAAAATTACATGAATATTGAATAGTTTAGTCATATCCGTTCCATAAACGCCCAAAATGTATCCTAACAAACTTTATGCTCAAGCCTCATTAACGACGGGCTCCGAGGTATATGATGCTGCTTTTGAAAATCAACCTTGTTTTGTTTTATTAAAAGTGGGAATTGGGGATTGCTTGCATTGGGGCTTTAATTGACCCACTCCATATTAGAATTTTATTTCTTTATTTTTCCCTCCTGGTTATAACTCCATATTTGACCACGTCCCGTGATGATGAGCCCAATTGCCGATTACAATTAGAGTAAATTATACTGAGATTCTCTTATATTTTTTTAGATTGTACATGATATTTTATCTTTTTAATCTTTATACTAACTTTTTTAATTATTTGAAAAATATTATACTAACATCCCTTATACATTATACTAACTTCTTTTATTTATTTGAAAAACATACTCTTGTAAGAAAAATTATTGTAAATGTTAAAAAAATAAAAAAATTATGTGGAATCTGAAAAAAGTCAATTACTCCCTAGAGTCTTCTCACCCTTTCTGGTACTAATTTTGAGTCTTCGTATCTGTTTCGACCTCAAGTCTGCTAACATCGTTAGGGTCACCCATCCGAGGTATTATCCACTTCGGCGCTTGGTGGGCCTCACGGATTTGTCCTTAAAAGACACCTCGGTGGGTTAAAGAGAAGAGGGTGTTTATAAACTACCATTGGCCTCGACTACTAAGCGATGTAGGACTTTTTTAGCGTACCAGAACAAGCCCCCTAGTCGAGGCTAAGGGGCAAGAGTGACCTAGGCCCTCCTTCTAGCACCAATGTTCCGACCTCAAGTCCGCTAGCATCATTAGGATCACCCCATCTGAGGTATTGTCCGCTTCGGTGCTCGGTGGGTCTCACGGTTTTGTCCTTAAAAAATGTCTCGATGGGTTAAAGAGAGGAGGGTGTTTATAAATTACCCTTGGCATCGACTACTAAGCAATGTTGGACTTTTTTGGCGAGACTTTTTTGGCGTACCAGAACAGTATCCTCTTCTCGTATTAATTTCCATTGTCTGGCTTCTTTTCAATTTAGGTTGTTTTTTTATGAGACAAATCCAACATCGTTTTATTTGTCACAGATGATGCCGTTAGAGTTAGCAGTGCACATTATCATTTATCATACATAACGCATATAACACAAGCTGAATCTCTCCACTTCAATTTAAGATATAAATATGTATTTAGTTCTTATAAAATGAATCAATTTTAATTTTGAATTCTGTAAAAAAAAAATTAATTTTCATACCTTCAAAATATAAAATTACAATTTTCAGTCTCTACAAAATAAGTAAATTTTGATTTTAGTTTCTATACAAAAATTTAGTTTTCATTCCTCCAAAATTGAAAATCATTTGGCCCCTAATATTTATTTTAAATATCAAAAACAAAGTTTTAATGATGTTGTATGTTAACATTGTACTATAAACACTAGTAAATGTCATTTGAGGTGGTCACTTAACCTTTTGCTATTCTCATAAATAATTAACGGGTGTTACATGACAGTAGAGATCAAAACCATGATTTCAAATCTTTTATTGATAAAAATCAAAGAAATTTTTTTAAAGGATCAAAACCAAAATTCTATCATTTTATTGGATAAAAAATATAGTTAACCCTAAATTTGATTTCTTCCTAAACAAATGTATGTTCGTTGAAATTTAAATAGTTAAAAATAATCTTATATTATAATTTAGATTATTTATTGTACATTTAAAATATAACTTACATATTCAAATATATTTATTTATATAAATTTTAATTATAATATAATTTATATAGTAAAATATTCATTTATTATAAATTTTAATTATATAAAAACATGCATTCATCTTATGTAATATACAAACTAAAATATTAATTGATAATTAAATTTATATTCATTCATTCAAATAAAGACATTTGTGATGTATTCAGATGAAAGAACAGAAAATAGAAAAAAAAAAAAAAAAACGTAAGTAGTAATATATTTTTATTCAATTGAAAGCAAAATGGAAGAAAAACAAAATATTTTTTTAAAAAATCATTTTTTTAAAATAATTTTTTTTCTTTCCATTTTTTTTTAAATTCAAATTCTAAAAATTTTCTCTCTCAAATTTCTTTCCTCTTGCCTTACAACCTATTTGGTGAAGTTGAAATGGATGAAAAATGGATGGAAAAAAGAAAAAATGGATAGGAAATATAAAAGTAAGTTTGTTTGGTTAAAAAAAATGAGAGTGCGGATAAATGGAAAGGTGTAGGCCTTACACCTTTTTATTTCTTAGCTGAAATGAGCAGAAATGCATAGTTATTAATTGTAATTTTAACATTTTGTGACACTTTATTTTGTGACGATTATAAATTGTTACAAATTGACATTTTATAGCAATTTTTAACATTTTGTGACAGTTTAAAACTGTCACAAAAAAAAACCATAATTAATTATCAAGAACCATAATCTATTATTAAAAACCTCAATTGATTGTGGAAACTTTTAATGGATTAAAATTTAATTCTTTTATTTATTTTTTATTTTTCTCTTTTCTAAATCTTTTAAATCAAATACTTTTATTTTCACTTTATTTTTCACTAATTTTTATTCACTTATTTTTTGCTTCTCTATTTTTATTAACTTTATTTCTCACATATTTTTTTTCTATCCAACCCAATACACCCTTATGCATCATTTGGAACAATAGAAAAAAAGGGAAATGATTATAGAGGGAGAGAAAACGGTACAAAAACCAACCCCTTCTTTTGTTTGGTATTATTCTATGAAGGAAAGAAACCGGCAAAAAAACCAAAGTAGTATTAAAAAAAAAAATTATTATAATAATGTAAAAAAAAACATTTTATCAAAATGGGTTGTTTTAAGATGTACAGAAGGCGCTAATTGGAGTGGTGCCACGCAAAAAAAGCAAGGCGCTGGTTCCATCAGCACTACTTGCAGTTCAACCCGAGGCAACATTTTTTGTCCTGTAGTAAAAGGCGCTGGTCAGACCAGCGCCTTCCGTACATGATGTGATTTTTGTCTTTTCCGAAACAGTATCTGTCATGTAGCTTTTGACTAACGCGACACGTTTTGGCTTTTAGTGGAAGGTGCTGGTCAGACCAATGCCTTTAGTCTGGTAAAAGGCGCTGGTCAGACCAGTGCCTTCTGTACAGTCAAAGGCGTTGGTGCCACCTGTACTGCAATTACTCACGCTTCTCGCGAGCGCCACTTGAATATTTTTGTTTCGACAAGCCCCATGCCCATATTTGTCGCGCATGTATGTAATATCTGTATTTGATAATTGTCGTCCGTCCATATGCGTTGCAGTATAATATTCTGATTTTGATTCTGATTCTTATTCTTATTCTGATTTTGAGATGACATTTAATATTTTATAATTGGGTTACTAATTTTATAAATACGAACTTGATATGCAGTAAAAGTATGCTCCTTTGTGTTGTATAATCTGGCTCTCTTGCTTTCGTGCTTCTATTTGTTCTCCTGTCATTCCACGTTTAAGTTATTTTTTGCTTGTATGCTCTTAGTATTTTTCTTTCATCTCTCGTTTTTTGCATCTTCTTTTGGTTTTCAAAAATGACTTCTATTATTACTTTTATTTATTCGAATGGTAGAAAATTTAATGGTCCATGAAATGTTTATTACGTGTCGTATATGCTACATGTACTATCTGCTTTTAATGTAAATACTAAGTACGAAGGCCGTTTTAATTTTACGTAATTAAAAAATTATTAATATTAAATATAAATCTAATGATAATAAGTAGAATGTGCTAATAAGTTTAATAATGATATGACCAATAATACATACATCACATGTAGACAAAAGACAATTACATATAACTACTAGTTTTGACCATTAAATTTTCTACCATTCGAATAAATAAAAGTACTAATAAAAGTCATTTTTAAAAACTAAAAAAAGATGCAAAATACGAGAAATGAAAAAAAATACTAAGAGCACACAAGCAAAAAACAACTTCAATTAAAAAAAATAAATGTCATCTCAAAATCAAAATAAGAATCAGAATATTATACTGCAACGCATACAAATAGGCGACAATTATCAAAATACAAATATTACATGCATGTGCAGCGAATGTGCATGGAGGTCGTTGGAACAAAAATTATTCAAGTGTCGCTGGTCAAATTCGTGGGTCATAATAGTACAGGTGGCGCCAGTCTGACCAGCACCTTTGACCAGACTGAAGACACTAGTCTGACCAGCGCCTTTCACTAAAAGCCAAAACGTGTCGCATCAGTCAGAAACTACATGATAAATACTGTTTCGGAAAAGACAAAAATCACATCATGTACGGAAGGCGCTGATTTGACTAGCACCTTTTACTACAGGACAAAAAATGTCACCTCGGGTTGAATTGCAAGTGACACTGATGGAACCAGCGCCTTGCTTTTTTTGCGTGGTGCCACTCCAATTAACGGCTTCTATACATCTTAAAACAATCCATTTTGGTAAAAAAAAAAAATTACATTATTATAATAAATTGTTTTTTTTTTAATACTACTTTGGTTTTTTTGCCAAAGAAACCTTCAAAAGTATGTGGGACGTGGAAAGAAAAATGCAAGAAAACTTATTTTAGGCATTGAAAATACTAACTTCTTTTTTATTAAAAATATTTATATCATTATATATATATATAATATTTTATTTTATATTCACTTTTTATACAATCAAACAAAAAAAATTTACTTTACTTTTATTTTTATTTTTACTCTTATCAAACAACCTAAAAATTATCACACTTTTTTTTTCTTTCACAATCTTTCTTAAATTAAACATGTGTTGGGCAAATTAAACCTAATGTAAGTCAAACTATAAACTCGTGACCGATAGTCTAACCTGCTCCCGTCTGTATCACATCACTGTATGCACCGATCATGGTGAAAGCATTGCTCAATGTCAACGTTGTTAATTACTTTTCCACTTTCAAATGTTTTCTTACGTTATAATAACAATAATAACAATAAATAACAATGACAGTTTTTTTTCTCAGATTCCCCTGATAACCAACATCTTAAGAATATTTTAATTAAGATTTTAATAAATATATTTTTACTGAAAATTATGCCGTGTATATTAAAAATCATAATAAGACCCATTTGTTACAATTTTTTATAAAAAAATTCACTTTTTTGGTTTTTTATGTGTTTATTTCAAATTTTTAAATAATAAGAAACTAAAAAAGAATCTAAAATATGATTAAAATCATAAGTTATTTTGAATAGCTTCTCATAAAATCATTCTTTCTAAAATAAAAAACAGATATTTTTTATAATTAGAAACAAACATAAATTATCTTTTTTTTAATCTATACAATCTGACCCCAAAAATATATTAATAATTTAATAATTTTTTATTTTAACCAACGTTCTTAACTTTTGTCTTAATAAAAACTAATAAAAGCATAAATTTGGTTTTTGAAATCAATACCATTCTTTATTTTAGTTCCTAACATTGTTAAAAAAAATTAATTTTGATTTCGAAAATTGGTATAATCAGTCAATTTAGATTAGTCTATAATAATACCTCGTACCAAAAAAAACGTCTATAATATTACCTAATCAATCCATTTAATTTCTAAAGTTGATAACTAAAATCAATTGTAAGAAATCAAATTGATTAACTCACACCAATATCAATATTTAATTGGTCAACAATTATCAAAATCAATTTTTTTTTCATAATAGGAAGATCAATTCGACTGATAATTATTAAAATTAACTAAGTTATAATATTAAAGATCAAATTAGTTGACAACATTAACTTTAGAAAATAAAATTGCTAATTTATTCTTTTATTTTATAGAGACGTTCCAAATAAAATATGACGCAATTCTGTGTTCCCTTTCTACCCGTAAGTTTGAAAATACAGAGGCTACGTGAAAGGGAGTGGTCAATAGCTAGAAAGCAGGAAAGGGGAGTGGTTAATTGATTGAATGGAATCACGTGAGTATGGGGCGTAGGCAGAGTAGTTGACCCGACGAAGCAGCAAATCAAATCACACAGTACAATTTTCATTAATTAATCGATTCATTTTAATTAAATTATTGTAATTAATGATCAGTGGTCAGTGACCTTGGGCCACCCGTTCCCCGTGACGCTCGCCCACCGTACCGCCGTTCCCTTTCTTTTACCTTAACCCACGCTCTCTCCGTCGCGTGCAGTCCACCGCTTCCAACATTTTCCTTATTCGTTGGTGTGTGTAAAATAGAGAGGGAAAAAAAACATTTGTTTGGTTAGAAAAAAAAAAAGAAAAGTTGATTTTTAAAAATAAAAATAAAATTTTTTTTTCTTTCACATTTTTTTCAATTCAAATTTTAATTTTTTTTTCTTTTTATGTTGGATAAAACTTAGATACAGTACCATAAGTACTGTTGATACTATTTTCCATTTAGAATTAGAGTTTTACCTCGGTAGTTTGCATAATAAAAAATTTCATTAAATGTCAACATATATAACCGAGATAAAACTCTAATCTTAATTAGAAAACAACACTTAATGCTGTGTTTGGTAGAGATGAGAGAAATAGAGAGAGAGAAAGTAGGTAGAAGAGAAGAGAAGAGAAGTAGATAAGAAATAGAATGAAATAGAGGTTGTTTGGTTGAAAAAAAATAGAGAAAAAATAGAGTGGAAGTTTGCTTTTTTGACTTTTGAAAATTTGGAATAAAAGAATAAAATTACACTCATACCCTTATATCCTTATTTTTTTTACTACGATATTTGTCGAAAAAGGCTAATAACAAAAAATATATTCAATTATGTTACTCACATAATCAAATATATGACCATAACAGCACCATATATTTGAATATGTGATTACCATATTCGAATATGTGGCACTACATATATTCCATATATTCAAATAAAGCTTACTGATATTCGAATATATATATATATATATATATATATATATATATATATATATATATATAAATTAGTAAATATTTATATATTAGTAATTGTTTATATATTTATTTTATTTTAAAAATCAAATTTTTAATTTTAATTTGTAAAACACATATTCGAATGCCGTTTTACATATTCGAATATGTATACACATATTCGAATATTGTGTTCACATATTCGAATATGTGTTTAATTGTACACAGTATTTGCAAAAGAGCGAGGGATATTATCGAAAGCTTGCAACCAATGCTGCATTTCTTCGCACTTCCGTGCATATTTGCGACGATTACTTTTAGCGTGGGACCCACCTAAAATTAAAAACTTTCATATTATTTTGCTTGCACCAAACGAATGAAAATCGACCAATTTTGCACACTTTTGCGCTCTTCTCTTTCTTTTTTCGCTACTTCGTCGCTACCAAACACAATGTAACAGTACCTATGGTACTACATTTAAGTGTTGTCTTTTTATGTTTTTTTTCCACCCAACGAAACAAGCCATAAATTCAATTTTCCAAATCTGTGTAATTCAAAATCAGATTCCATTGGTCTTATCGTATTGATTGTGTGATGAATAAATCCCAACATAACAATATTCCTACGCTTTATTGCTTTAATTGCAATTTAAATTTTGAAAACAAGGAAGTTATGCAGGGTCAACCGAATGCCGCTATAAATTGTATATCCCACAGGTGAAAAAGTATTATATACGTAAGGATAAGATGAATTGAAATTGACTTAAATAAAAAAGATGAATTGATATTAATTATAAAGTTTGTAAAATAATATTTTTAATAATTTTTTAAAAATAGATTTTATCTAATTAATCATTAAATTTAAAATTCACCTAAATTTAAAATTTACACTTTTATATAATTATAAACTACCATGTATGGTATGAATCAAAAATAAACCATCATTTATGATACGTTTGTTGACTTTGATAATAGAGAAAATAGGCTATGTACTAACAGTGTAAAGCAATTTTACATTGTTATCCAATCACAAACCATCATGTATGATAAGTTTGTTGACTTTTACAATAATTATCTTAAAAGTCATACCAATAGTGCCTTTTGATCAGTTGACAATATAAATTTTTTTATACTAACAATACATAACCATTAAACTCTTATAATAACTACCTTGAAAGTCATACCAAACATGATTTTTGATTGGTTAATAGTGTAAAAATTTACACTGTAAGTAGGGGTGTTCGCGGATTGGATTGGATCGGTTTTGAGGCAAAAAACTATTCGATCCAATTCCTTCGGTTTTGTTCTTTGCCTATCCAATCAATTTGTATTTAAAATCAAATCCGATCCAATCCGATCCGATTTATTTCGGTTTGGATTGGATCGGTTATCGGTTTGTTCAAGACACTACTCATGCTTTAAGCATTGATTTTGCATAATCAATTCTTTTTTATTTGCCTTGCAAAAAACAAACTAAAGAGCCATATGCATTGAGATTCAAAAAGAATGATACACCAATTCATAATTCATACTTCATAAAAAGAAATACATAATAGGCAACATGATTCAAATACATAACAAGTAACATTGTCAACAAAATACAAAAACAAAGTTAGCAATTACAAACTAGCAAAGTCAGTAGTTATGAACCAGCAAAGTCAACAAAACACACTCCAAATTCTTGCATTTTTTGGCATCTTCCAAACTATGAAGTTCCTAACTTCAATCTTCCTAATGTCAATAAAATGCCTACCCAATATTCCTGCCATACAAAAACAACAACAACAAAAAAGAGAAAGGTCCACTTAGTAAAATAATCTATAAAAATGATTTATTTCCATTAAATACATATGTGTAACAGGAACAGCAGTACATAGCTACAGCAGTAAACAAAACAGCAGTAAACAGGACTAACAGTAAACTAGACCAGCAGGAAATAATTAAACAAAATTTGTATAACAATTGGCAAAAAATTCAGTGTGCAAAAAATAAAAAATAAAGGCAAAAATTATATAAAATATACCAATAGGATGGACTAAATTTAATCAGATTCAGCACCAGAATCATCTTCAGCAGTCTGTGTATTTAGATTTAGTTCTGAAAAAGTTGAAATAAAAACTTGTCAATAGAGACTAAAAACAAAATTAATATAGATAAAGTATTAATTGAAGTAAATTACCGAGTTCCATCTTTTCAAACTCTTCCATAAGTTCCTCAACATCAGTCATTAATGGAGTAGACCGGAACCAATTTTGTGCACAAATTAAGGCTTCAACTGTCTTTGGAGTAAGGGAACTCCTGTAAGTATTAAGAACTCTACCCCCAGTGCTAAATGCTGATTCTGATGCAACTGTAGACACTGGCATAGCCAATACATCCTTGGCTATTTGTCCAAGAGTAGGATATTTGTTAGAGTTGACCTTCCACCAAGTCAAGATATCAAAATTTTGAGTTGCCTTCTCCAATGTCTCCATGAGATATAAATCCACCTCATTCTTGTTGATACTCTCACTCATATTCATGTCTTTCTCAAACTCCATTGCAAATGAAGAATTATCAACCATTGAAAAATCAAAAGTTCCAGTCTCATGAGGAGTTTGTGTAGGTTGAGACTCAACATTTCCAGCAAAACTTCTATAGCTATTGTACATTTTGTTCAAAGTCACCTTTACTTTATCAATTAAAAAATCAACATCCACCTTATCATAAAGCTTAGCAAAACTCCATTGCACAAATTTTAGCTTATATCGGGGATCAAGTACCACAGCTATAAAAATCATCATGTTCATGTGTCTAATATTCCCCCAATATTTATCATGCTTAACTTTCATTTTTTCAGCCATGCTCACAAGCACCGGATCTACACTTTTTGTCAAAGACTTCAAAGTATTTACTATCATGCAATATTCATGAAAATACTGAGAAGAAGTGACAAACAAAGAACCTAACACTTTCTTGGTAACTTCATAAAAAAATTTTAGAAACTTTACAAACATCCGTGCATTATCCCAATCCTCAATTTTTGGAATACCACCCACCAACAATGCAAATTCTGTGTCTCGCTCTCCCAACCTTTTAAATGCCCTTTGAAACTTTAGAGCACTTTCAAGCATAAGGTAAGTGGAGTTCCATCTAGTTGGGACATCTAATTGTACAATGCAATTGTCTTGTATCCTACAATCCTTTATGAACGTTTTGAACCTATCCATACGACTAGGAGAAGAACGCACAAATCTAACAGCATTCCTAATCCTACTAATTGAAGCATGCAACTCCTTTAATCCATCATTAACAACAAGATTTAAAATATGAGCACAACATCTAACATGCAAATATTCACCTTTCAATGGATGAGCATTCCAATCCTCCATTCTAACTTTCAAGTAAGAAATAGCAACATCATTTGAACTTGCATTATCAACTGTAACAGTGAAAACTCTAGAGATTCCCCAACTTAAAAGACATTTCTCAATTTTCCTACCAATAGTTTAACCTTTATGATTCTTGATCTGACAAAAATTTATTATCCTTTTATGCAATTTCCATTCACTATCAATGAAATGTGCAGTGAGACACAAATAGTTCAGATTTTGCACAGAACTCCAACAATCAGTAGTTAGACAAACACTTTGACTTTGAGCACCAAGTATAGTTTTCAGCTTTTTCTTTTCACTAATGTAAAGATTCCAACAATCCCTAGCCACAGTGATCCTTCCAGGAATAGTAAACTTGGGTTGCAAAATACTCATCAAATATCTAAATCCCTCCCCCTCAACAAACTTGAATGGCAACTCATCTACAATGATCATCCTAGCAAGAGCTTGTCTACATGCTTCAATATCAAATGCAACAGCAGCAAAAGTATTACCAATCCCTTTCCCATCCTCCTTTTTCATTTGTTGGAAACTAAGAATGATTTGACAAGGATCGGTATCTTTGGGAAATTTTTTGCATTGATTTAACAAATGATTTTTCAGATTGCTTGTTCCATTTTTATGTGTATCACATGCATATGTTGCTGAACACCACTTACATCTAGCTCTAGTATTTGATGACCTTGTACCAACCACTTTAACAAAATGATCCCATACCCAAGATCTAGGTTTGGTGGGTTTCCTCTTACCTCCATCATCATCTTCAACTATAGTCTCTGCATCCTTCCTCTTTTTCTCATTCTTGGGCTCTGTTGACTTGTCTAAAATGTTTTCTGTTGCAGTAGCATTAGCTGAAAACTCGATTGGTTCAGATGTTTCAATCACTCCCTCAACATTTTGCACATTTTCTGTCTACACACACAAAATTAGCAAATTAGAATTTGATTAAATGGTGATCTCAAATTAAATTTCCATTGAATAAGGTAAAAGCTTACCTCAGACATTTTTAGAAAAGCTGTCAGACAACACAACCAAACTAGTTTTAGGATTTTCTGTTAAACATAAAACAAAATTAAAAGTTCAGCTTAATAGATATAAATTCTTGCCCTCAAACAGAACAAAAAAAACAGAGAACTTACCTCAATGAAAAACTAAAAAACTAAAAAATAATATAACTCTAGCAAGCTAAGTTAGCTGAGTGTGGGATGCTACCTATTAACTTGGAGAAAGGAGTCAAATGACTTGTTGCAGCTACAAACAAATCAGAGTTTGGACTTGGACCTAGTGCTACCTGCTAAAAGTTGAATCTTCTCAACCAAATGAAAAAGAATTATAAAATTAAAAAAATGAAAAGAAATGTTGACATAAACCCACCTCCAGCAAATGCAGAATGGAGGACGACGGGGATGAGTGAAGGTCGACGGGGAGGACGCGCGACGGGGAGGGAAGGACGTGCGACTTGAGGCTGTCCAACTCGGAGCACCGACGATGGGGGGAGGTGTGACGTCGAGGCCACACAACGACGAGGAGGCGCAGCGCAACAGATGAGTCAAGGTCGCGCGACGTGGAAGAGTCGAGGTCGTGCAACGCGTGACTGCCTGACGGGGAGGAGGCGCGCCGCGTGACGGCCTGACGGGGAGGAGGCGCGACGCGTGACGGCCTGACAGGGAGGAGGCGCGATGCGTGACGGCTTGACGGGGAAGAGGCGCGACGGTCTGAAGGTCTGGGCGGGGAGGATGCACAACGGTCTGAAGATTTAGGGTGATTGGAGTCTGGAGACAAGCCGCAACGCAGATGCGGCAGATCTAGGGTGAAGTCGTGAAGGTGGTGGAAGTCTGGAACGTGAGCCTCCAAGAACGAATGGGCCAAATTCAAAAACAAAAATGACGCCGTTTACTTTTAGAAAAATACCATCCGATCAGTGCAAAGCCTCCAATAGATTATGAATGGGCCTAGGCCCAATCTATATCAGTGTATTTTACATGACAAGATCGGTTCGGTTTGGATTGGATCGGTTTTCACAGAAGGAACCGAAAACCGATCCAATCCAATTAAAAAATGCGGTTTTTTTCAGTTTTCCATTTTTTCGGTTTTCGGTTAAATTGGTTATCGGTTTTTCGGTTCGGTTATTGCGGTTTCATTCGGTTTGGATCGGTTGATGAACACCCCTAACTGTAAGTACATATCCATTAAACTCATTTTATAAGAGAAAGTAGGATATACATCGACAGTCTAAAGTGTTTTTACATTGTCATATGATCATAAACCAATATGTATGATAAGTTTGTTGACTTTGATAATAATTACCTTAAAAGTCATACCAAACATGAATTCTAATCAGTTGACAGTTTAAAAACTTTTGTAATGAACGTGTATATTCATTAAACTCTTTGTATAGTTTAAAAACTAGTAAAGCACTATTTTATTTTATTTTATTTTAAAGACGTAGAAATAATGTTTCCAAATCAAGTTGTTCACTGACGTTGTTCAAGAGTGTATGTGTTATAATTTATAAACGATAAAAATCAAAGAATTAATATCGTTGGCTACTAAAGACCATATTCATTATTTTCTAGGCTATTACTCAATTCATTCTTTTTTTTTATATAATTTAAGTTAATTATTCTTCATGAAAAAAATTATTAGTTATCGTTATAATTTTCATATGAATAATTTGAGAGATAGTGTTAAAGTTTTTATTCTTTATTTTCATCTGTATTATTTTTTTTATAAAATTATAAGCATGTATAACAATTTCAATCAAGTATTATCTTTGAAATATTTTGATTATAAAGTTTTCTTAATGAAATAATTGGATTAAAACATGCTCTAAATATTTATTTATCAATAAAACTTCGTAATCATAATTTGATTTAAATAACTTCCTGCCGTGCATGGGTAAAATAATTACTTTTTTTAATGTATAATTAAGTGATAGGGACCGAACACCAAAAGAAAAGTGATAGCAACCTTAATTTCGAGTTCAAATCTTTTAAATAAAAAGACATTAATTTTTTTTAATTCCTTTTAAATGGATTCGTGCAACTTACTTGAATTTTTTACGATTAAATGACCTTTAAATACCAATATATCAAAAAATATATAATGCATTATTGAATAGGGATGACAATAAATAGGGTCTGGGTAGAATACTATAGTACCCGTTCCCATACATGTGTTTGAAAAAAATTCCCATATTCGCCCCCATACCCTCCCAGGTAGCAACTTTAATCCCCATATCCACTGGGTACCTATATACACATACCCACACCTGCTACCCGCACTTTACTTAAGTGTACAACTATGGAATAAAAAATTATGACAAATCTATTCAAAATTATGAGGCCTTAGGCAAAATTTCTATTCAAAATTTAGTTTAATATAATTTGACAAATCTCATTTTATTTTTCTATCAATTATGAAAGTATTGATCAAAATTTTATAATTAAGTTTTTTTAATATTTCACTTTCAATATATAAAGGAAAATTCATTTAATCCATCCTTTAACATTTTTAATAACAAATAAATTTTGAATAATTTTAATTTTAAAAACCTAAATTTAACAATAAGAATAATTATAAGTATTTTAATAATGTTTTAGAAGCAATGCGTACATTTGAAAAAAAATATAATCTTTTGATATAATTTATTTTTAATAGAGTATAAATTATTTTTGAAATTTAATTTATATACAATTGTAGTGCAAAACTTTTTTACACAAATGTCTAATAAAATTTAATTATTTCATCATATTATCTCATTCATTAACATGATGCGACAGTATGGTGAATTTCTAGCTTGCATATATATATAAAAAAAAAGTTTTACATTAACAATGCATATAAATTAAACTCTTATTTTTGTTTATATTTCTTGTAGTGCCTTTTTTTTAATAAATTAAGATTTTTAATATTGTAATACTTATTAAAACTTTTTTTTTAATATATTATATGAGATATTTTAATATATATACACATACACATATTATATACACATATATATGTGTATATATACACATATATGTGTATATATATGTATATATGTGTGTATATATATATATATGTGTGTGTGTGTGTGTGTGTGTGTATGTATATATATGTGTGTGTATATGTATATGTATATATGTATGTATATGTATATGTATATATATATATATATGTGTGTGTGTGTGTGTGTGTGTGCATGTATATATATGTGTGTGTATATGTATATATACGTGTATGTATATGTATGTGTGTGTGTGTGCGAGTATGGGGCGGGTTGGGTACTATAATACTCATACTTGCACCCATTCCATTAAATTTTGCGGGTAAATCTCCGCCTCCATCCCCATCCCTATTAAGCGGGTATTTACTCTACTCATTACAGATTTTTTTTGCAGATACCCACAGGGTCTGGGTAGAATTGTCATCCCTATTATTGAACATCCCCAAATTGAAGCAAATTATATGTCTCGGATTTTCGTTCCACTAAAAGCAAAGAAATTGGATATCGACAGACTACAAGGAGAGGTCAAACTTTAGTTGGTTAACATTGTCAACGGTTGTGAACTAACTATTACTCAATTGAATCTTGAGTAAATTACATTGTGATTTTTTTAGATTGCACGTAATATCTTTTCTTTTTCTATCCTTACATTAAACTCTTTAATTATTTGATAAACATTACACTGACATTTTTTATACATCATTATAAATAAATTTGAAAATCTATTCACAGATTTGAATTACACGTGGCAAATCAATAGTAACTTTTAAGGTTTGGATAACATGTGTTATTTACAAAAAGGTTTGGATGACACATGTCGTTATATGCTACTTCGTAAATATTTGGTTCGATTACAGATCATAATTATTATCATTATAATTATTACATTAATGAGTCTTAAATAGCTATATTTGAATTTGAAAATTCTATTAAATATCGACCTTTTAAATAACTACCTTAATTATAATTAATTAAAAATTCTATTAGTCATTTGACTTAATTATTTGTTAATAACTAACGAGAATAATATATACAGTTTCCTTAATTATTTTCGAAATCAAGGATAAATTAATGAGTATTTTTTATTTTTTAAAAATTACATACTTAATCAATAATTTTTTACTTACATTCAATAAATAATTTTTAGTTAATAGTTTTTTTACTTACATTCTATTATATATGACAATAATTTAATATAAGTTTCAAGGGCCAAAATAATTATTATTATATATTTTAAGTATAATTTAGGAAGATATTTGTATATAATTATTATTATATATTTTAAGAGTATGAATGAAGAGGATATTTTAAACTAGGCTTTAAAGCAAATGTGATCATTTCCGTATTATTTTACTCAATAAACTAAACGCCATCAATTGGGGGTCGTTTGATTCGGTGTTAATGTATTATTAAATATATATAATTAAAATAAAAATCATTACATGTAATTGTTATATATAATTTATATAATTGAATGTCCATTTAAATTATATCCATATTAAAAAGGAAAGTTTCATGTGTCAATATATGAAGCAATTTCACATAAAATCTTATCCCACTTAGCAACACCATAACGTTTTCATTTATTTTTTGCTTACATGTTAGTCTCACATTCATTTTCACACAAATCAATTTATAGACAATTATGACACACAATTATTTGCGCACAAAATAATTTATGGACAATTATGACACGCAAAATTAGGAAATTAATTTTTATTGTATATTCTAATTGACCACACATTCAAAATCACCCTTATACACAATTACAAGAATTATCAGTACATAATTTTTTTATTTTGAAATTCAAACAGAGTTAGAGAATAAAAGATGATCAAGAAAAGAAGAAATGAAAAAATGACGCATATTCAAAAGAAATCCAAACTCTCCTCTCATTTCTTTAATGACAGTATTTTTTGTTACATGTTCTGAACAGTTACTCTCATTGCCTTGATTTTGGCTATTGTCTTTGTCTTTTCCATGTCTTTGTTAAGGTGAGAAAATATATTGTCAAATTGAGATGCATATACGTTAGGTAATTTTTTTTTCTTTTGATTTTTGCATTTTCTCTATTTGAGAAACTTCTATTTTTCTTTTTCACTTTTATGTTTTATTGTTCCCTTTTTATTTGTTTGTTTATGTTGTTTTTGCTTAGTGTATAGTCTAGAATGGACGGCTAGGATAATGACATTAAGGATGGAGGCGAAGATGGTGCTCAAGGTTCCAACTTGCTATTAACTTCCTCTTTATTTGAGTTTTTAATATTTTGTTTCTTTATTGCTTTAAATTTGATCTACTAAGATTTTCATTCTTTTCGCATGTACAGATTCAAAAGAATTCAAGAGATAAATAAGAGTATGGATGAAGAGGATATTCTAAACTAAGCTTTAAAGCAAATTTGATCATTTCTGTATGATTTTACTTAATAAATTAAATTTGCGTCATCAATTGGGAGACGTTTGATTCGGTGTTAATGTATTATTAAATATATATAATTAAAATTAAAATCATTATATGTATTTGTTATATATAATTTATATAATTGGAATGTCCATTTAAATTATATTCATATTTAATTGTTCATTTATTAGCACATTATTCATTTATATATATTACAAATGTTGCCATTTTGAAATAGTTTAATAGCATTTTAATGGAAAAAAATTTAAAATGGATGATTAATTTGACTTAAATGTACAATATTCAATTAATTACAAATATTCAAATCACCAAAAGAAATATGTAATATCTATTTATTTTTATGGAAATAGAACAAAAATTTTTGTTGACTTTTCTTTATAAATAGAATTTTAAATATATATAAATTAATTATTCCTTCAAATTCACAGAAATTAACATCCTTGTCCCTTTAAATAATTATAATAATTAAGTTAACTTTAATCAATATATATTGTAATTTGAATTAATTAAGATAATTGTGACATATATATTTTTTTAAAAAGGAAAGTAAGATTATTTTAAATTAAGCCAAACATATTACGTTAAAATGTATAATTAAAGTAATTATGTAATTAATAAATATATATAATTAAGGTAATTATCTATAATTAGAAATCAGCTAATTTATAAATATTTAATTATATTTAATATTGATTGAAGAAACTTAAACATTTGATTACAAAAGTAGAAATCTCTTTTATTTGGATAATAAATTGAGAAAAAACTAATTTTGAATTGATTTTGATTTAACGTGAAAACTCATGACATATAATAAAATGAGAGGCACATGACACACACACACACACACATATAATGCATTCTTAAATTTGTTGGAAATTTTTATTGATGTAATTAATGTAATTAGTAAATATATATAATTAAGATAATTAAATGTAATTATTATATATAATTTATTTTTTATGAAATATACTTATTAAATATTGCTAAAAATAGACTTTTTTATATGTTAAAATACACCATTCTATTAATTATGGTAATTATGACTGATTATATTGTGATATTAATTAAGGTAATTATGATTAGTATATATTTTAATTAAGGTAATGAAAATTATTTTAAACAATGGTAGTTATATTATTTAAATTACTTAATTAAATTGACTATTACAATTTTAAAATTATTAATTTAAAAGGACCATTCATTTTGACCTAAATATGGAATTTTTATTTAAATAATTTTAATATTAAATTATCCATTTATTATTGAACTATTTATTTATTTATTAACGTGTCAATTCTACATAATTTAAAAGCATTTTAATGGACCAAAGTTTAAAATGGACGACTAATTTAAAATTGACGATTAATTTGACCTAAATATACAATGTTCATTTATTTAAATAAAAATGAAACAAATTTTTCTGTTGGCTTTTTGTTGTAAATAACATTTTAAAAGGAAATAAATTGACTTTTGTTTTAAATCCACACAAAATTAACGTCTAATTTAGATAATTACAATCGATATATATTCTAATTTGAATAAGTTAACACTATTATCACATATATATCTTTAAGATAGATAGTAATATTACTTTAAATTAAGGTATATATATTATTAATAATATATAATTAAAGTAAATAATGTAATTAATAAATATGTATAATTAGGTAATGGCCCATAATTATAATTAAATTAGTTAATTTAGAAATATTAAATTATATTTATATTTAATATTGATTGAAGAAACTTAAACATTTGAATAAAAAGTAAAACTTTTCTTTATTTGAATAATAAATTAAGAAAAAAATGTCAATTTGATTGATTTAATGTAAAAATTAATGACATGTATACTAAGATGAGAGTCATATGACACATATTATATATATTTTAGTTTTATTATTTAATGTATTATTAAATTTGCTCAAAATTTCTATCAATATAATTAAAGTAATTATTAAATTTATGTAATTAAGATAATAGCATGTAATTGTTATATAATTTATTTTTTATGAAATATAATTATTAAAATTTCTAAAATATACTATTTTTATATGTTATAATACATAATTTTGTTAATCATGATAATTATGATTGATATGTATTGTGACATGAATTAATAAAGGTAATTTTAATCAATATATACTTTCATTAGGGTAATGAAAATTATTTTAAACAAAGATAATTAGATTATTTAAAATTATAAAATTGAATTAATCAATATTAATATAATTTTAAATTTTAAAAGGACAATTAATTTAGAAAGGATCATTAATTTTGACCTAAATATAGAATTTTTATTTAAATTTTTTTCATATTAGATTGTTCATTTATTATCGCACTATTTATGTATTTATTCATTACACATCAATTTGAAATAATTTAATAGTATTTTAATGGACCAAAATTTAAAATGGACGATTAATTTATAATTAACGATTACTTTGACCTAAATATGCACTGTTCATTTATTAAAAAAGTAACAAAGCAAATTTTTCTGTTGACATTTTGTTATAACTAAAATTTTAAATGGAAATAAATTGATTGTTGCTTCAAACTCAAATGAAATTAACATCCCTGTCTATTTGAATAGTTATAATAATTAAGGTAATTACAATCGGTATATATTATAATTTGAATAAAATAACATAATTATAGCCTATATATATATATATATATAAAGATTGTAAGATTATTTTAATTTAAGATAAATATATTATTTAAAATGTATAATTAAAGTAATTAATGTAACTAATAAATATATATAATTAAGGTAATTGCCCATAATTATAATTAAATTAGTTAATTTATAAATATTTAATTGTATTTAATATTGATTGAAGAAACTTATACATTTGGATATAAATTAGAATTCTCCCTTATTTGAATAAATTAAGAAAAATTAATGTTAATTTGATCTAATTTAATGTGAAAATTCTTGACATATATTATAAGATGAGAGATACATGATACATATTATATATAATTTAATTTTTTATTTAATGTATTATTAACTTTGTTAGAATTTTTGTTGAAGTAATTAAATTAGTTAATGTAATTATTAAATATATATAATTGTAATAATTATATGTAGTTTTCATATATAATTTATTTTTTGAGTTTAGTAGTTATACACTATCAATGTAAAAAGTTTTATACTATCATTCAATCAAAAATTACTATTAATATGACTTTTAAAGTATTTATTATAAAAGTCAACAAACTTACAATAAATGGTAGTTTGTAATTAGATGACAATGTAAAACTACTTTACACTGTCAGTGCATGACCATTAAACCCTTATTTTTTATGAAACATAATTTTTAAATATTGCTAAAAAATACTATTTTTATATGTTCAAATGCATAATTCTATTAATCATGATAATTATGAGATATATATTGTGAGATGAATTAATTAAGGTAATTAAGTGAACATCTAACTTTGTGAGAACTCCTTCTTCTATTGTAACGTGTCATTAAATTTTGACTCCACTGTAAACATTATTGTTCAGGATTATGTGTAATCTTCAAGCTTTAGAGTTTTTTTTTTAATTTTATTTGCTTCATTTTTATTGCATATTTCTTTTATTATTATTGAATTCATTTATTTTTTTGTATGATAGTTTCAACTTTTTTATCTTCTTTATTGAATTAAGTTAATATTCTATTTTTTTATTTTCATTAAATATTTTTAAAAAATATAATATTTGGTATTTGAATTACTTTGCATCTTAAGTTGCTAACATTATTTTAAATATTTTACTATTTCAATTATTAAGATGGATCGGACTAAAAAACTTAACAAAGGAGTTTTACAAAGCTTTTTTTAAAAAAAGAAAAGAATCTTATAGGGAAGCAAAAACAACCTTACACCCTCCCTCTAATATCTCACATATCATATGGCGAAGAAATATGTATTGCTAAATTTCTTAATAATTTTTATATGATAGTCTCTTTATTATTTGAATTTTTTTAAATTTGAAAATATTTAAAGAAATTTTCTATTTATTAAATCCTATATGTCACTTATTATCATCATAATAATTTTTTTCCATCCAAAAATATTGTTTTTAATTAATTTTTATAATTTTAATTCAGAACAACAAGTTAATAAAAATTAAGTAATAAATAATATTTTTGGTTTAAATAAAATTAAATTCTATTACATTAATTTATAGTAAAAACATCACACTCAAATTATAAATCTAATATAAATAAAGTAAAAAAATAAATTAATAAATTGAAAATAACAAATAAGTTATTTTACAATAATTGTCACTCATGGTAGTCCTATCTAGTTCGAAGAAGATTGTCTCAATGAAAAATATATACGATCTCTACCCAAAAAATAACAAATAAGTTGTGAAAAATATAATTTTTTAAATTAATTTAAATCAAATTTAAATTTATTTTAAATTATATAGGACAAAAATTATATCAAATTGAAACTAATTTATTTCAACATATAACTACATAGTGTATTATGATATATATAACTTTTCTTCAAAGTGTAAAATATAAATAACATTTTATATTATTAAAAAATAACATTTTTACATGATATTAATTACATTAAATTATATACAATCTATACTTATAATTTTGTATTCAATATATTCAAATTTATGCTGAAAATCAATTTGATTCATCGTATATAAATACCATTACCATACTATTTTTTTCCTCTATATGTAATTTTCATTTTATTATCTTTTCAATGATTAATAAAAGAATGCTTTAATAAAACAATAATTTGTATATCATGAATATTATGTTTGGAACAAGATATTATATATTGCTATCAAATTTTTTTATTAGTTTAAAATTTTAGAATGATATCCGTAATAAATAATTACTATACATATGAATAAAAAAAAATAGTAAAACATATACTTAAACATCAATAATTTATTCAAGTACTTATAAATTTAATTGGTCTTTCATTTGATCGATGTTATCTTTCTCTCTTGTTTTGTTATCCAATAGAAATTGAGATTTAAATGATAAATCAATTATTACAAAATATAATTACATATAATTTTTTATTCATATAAGTATTAAGATAAGATTAATATACATGAATATATATACGTCTACTCTATATTCATACATATTTATAAAAAAAATTCAAACAAAATTTAACATTTAAGATCTAAAGCAATATAAGTAATACCTCACACTTGATATCATACAATAAATAAAGACAGGAATGATTGCTTCAAAATATTTCAAAAATCATTATCGGGACAATGGCACATTATATATTTCTTTGAAATTAAGTATTAGTGTTCTTTAATTTAGAGGATTAGCTTTGATGTAGGACAAAATATAACAAAACAAATATTCATTGTCATAAAAAACAAATTCTAATTGGATGACTAAAATTAATATATAATAATAATAATAATTAACAATGCAAAAATTTTGCACTAACATTGAATGCTTATTAAATTCATTTTTAAAGAAAAAACTAATAATTACAAAGTTTATTTTAAAGTATTTTTTTAATATTAATATCTCTTATTAAAATTTTGTATAAATCAAAGTTATATATACAAATGAAAATATATTGATAAAGATAATATTTTTTAAACCACACATTTTTATAAATAAAAATAATGTGAGATGTTTGTGAATATAAAAATATTTAAATTTTTATTAATTAACATAATTATATATATATATATATATATATATATATATATTTACAAGCAGATATTTTGTAAAATTAAAAATAATTAAGAAATATATTAAATAGTTATAATAATATTAAAGTTATAAATTATAAATTTAAGACCCGTGCATGGCACGGGTTATTACACTGGTTACACTAAAAAACATTACATCGTATACCCTTATAAGAAAAGTTGTTGTAAACATTAAAAAACAAAAGGATTATGTGCAATCTGAAAAAACTTCAGAACGCATTAGTTTAATTTATTCTTAAATTTTTTTCATAGGCTTGCACAATCTTTGTTATTTTAACTCAATCTAGGGCAAAAAATCTCTTGACTTATTCATACCGAAGTTTAATGGTTTATTTGGATAACCATCGTGCATTAATTGGTATGAGGTTGTTTCAGCTTAATTAATGGTGTAAATTGTAAAGTTTGAGTCCTGAGTATACAACTTAATGCTGTTAAATATTCAGAAGGAGAAATTTACCACCTATAGTGATCCTATATAGGTCGAATAGGATTACCTTTCATGAAAGATATCTCTGATATCTAAAAAATAATAATTTATTTGGATTTGGATGTAATAAAATATGAAAAAGAAAAAAAAATATAGACAATGTATTTTTATTTGATTGAAGAAAAATAAAAGAAAAAATCTATGTTTTAAAAAATATATTAAAATCTTCTTTTATTTTCTTCTCAATTTAAATTAATTTTTTTTACCCTTATTTTCTCTTATCTCAAATAAATAGAGGATAAAACTCAAAATTATATTGGACATTCAAATACAATCCAATTGTGTTAGTGAAATATAATAATATTTTTTTCAAACACATTATTTTTAAATATTTTAATTTATAGACTTCAAAATCCTATATATTGATGAGAATCTCTATTTTTCATCAAAAGACCTCACTCTCCTTTACATTTATTTTCATTTGAATACTTTTATGAGGTGAAGTAGTGTAATTCACTCTACTACAATGCAATGCTTCTATTTTTATTTTTTCTTTTTCTTCCTAACCACTCCTTCTCCTTCTCTCAATAAAATTAGCAACAAGAAATCTCGTGTCATATTCTCTTATCTTTTTTCATATTATTGGCTTATTTTTTTCATCTATTATTCTATTTTCTTATTTTAAATTATTGTCTATAAAATCATCTTTGTAATTCATCATCTATCTCTATTCATTTATTCTTATTCTTCTTATTTATCAACCCTCATCCCAAGACCAAAATAAACCCTCAATCTTTATTTTTCAAACTTTTCAAATTTTAAATGGCAGATAGTAATGTTAAAAACATGTTTGGCTATAAAAATAGGGCATTAAAAGATTTTCCTCACATTTTCCACTTTTTAGAATTATTATTCTTGCTTCTGTTGTCACTTTGGTATTGGTTTTGATTTTCTTTATTTTTATAATTTTTTTATTATCTTCAACTATTGCTTTTAAATTTAAGGTATCACTAAGCCATAATTTGATATGTGAAGAGCTGTGAATGACCGATACAATGCTATGTCCTCTGTCTAATTTTGGTTTTCTTTGAAAATTAATGATCATGTAATTTTGATATTTTTAAGGGCTTGTTTGGATACATATTAAAACATCTTTTGAGAGCTTATCTTTTGGAATAAGCATTTTGCTATGTAAAAAGTGGTGTTTGAATGTACATTTTTTTTAGCTTTTGGAAAAGTATAAACTCCCAATAGAGCTTATGGTGAAGCTAAATTTTTCAGGTTCTCAGATAATTATTATTTTGAATAAGCACTTAAGAATGTATTATCCAAATATAATATTAGCTTATTTAAAAAGATATTTTCATAATAGATCTTCTAAATAAGCTTTTTTTCTATAAGTTCTTTTAGAAAAGCTCATTCAAACAAGCCCTAAGAATTTGGCTGTTGTGCTACATAAGTTGTTATTTTAATTCTTTTGAAATGGTTGACCAGCTACATTTTCTCTATATTCAAATAAATCAAATACCAACAAAAATAAAATAAAATTGTTTGCTACAAAATCCTTCTTTCAATCCTCTGTATATTTGTTGATATTGTGAAATAAATCATCTCTATTTTTAGTAATCTTAGCTATTATATTATAATACTTTAGGAGATATTGAACATACATAATATATATGTGAATAAGTGTTAGTTCAATTGTTATGTTACGAAACCATTTGCTTAAATTACACTTCAATTTGATTCCCTTTTGGATCAATTGGACACATAAGTCATGGATGAATAGAATTTATATATTGTAGCTTTCTAAGCAAATGAGGCACTTAACCACGTCAAAACACTTGGTTTTGCTATAAATTGTAGTGTTATATAAGATAGGAATAATATCATTGATTACGATGAAATAAAAAGGTTTCTATCTTTTTTGTTTTTGGTAAAAACTTACATCTCTTTAATTTAATTAATATAGCATAACAAGAATGTTTGGGTGAATATATTTTACAAAATAATTAAAAAAATCAAATTTGCACAAATGTGACTATTTATTTATTTATGAGTTTAAGTTATATATCGTTAGTAAAAAGTTTTTTTAAGTATTAGTAAATTAAAAGTTATTTTAAGTATAACTTTTTAAATAATTATTATAAAAACAGTAGCTATAAAAACAGGATAGTGAAAGTTTTTTCACTTCCTGAAATCATTCTTGCACACATTATCACTTTGGTATAGGTTTTTTTTTTTTTTAATGTTTTTGCTTGTTTTTTAAATAATGAGGTTGTAATTTGAATGCTTAAGTAGTGTTACCTTTTAAAGTGAAAATTATTGGAATATCTACCACTTTATCTTCTTTATATATAAATTATAATAGTTATCTAGCTTGTGAAAGTTTTACTTTCCAACTTCTTATATTCAATTTCATTTAAATTTTCTTCTCTCAAACAAAGGTACCTATGCAAATATTATTTGTTTTCAAAAATTCCTCTCCTAAAATTTTTCTTCCTCTTATCTTTTGATTTTAATTTCTTCGGCTCTTATCTTATTCTTTTATTTCTTCTTCTCTCATTCATTCATTTCTTTCTTAAATTAAACTAATTTGTCCCTTTCATATTTTATTTCATGATGATTTTATCTAATTTCATGAGAATAAATTATCCTCATATCTTCTAACTTGCATATTGATTTAAATTTTTTATTTATTACTTGAATTAAATTATTTTTTCTCTTACCTCATTTTAACCATCTTGCCTATTCTTTAGGAAAAAAAATCTTGCCTCTTTCATCTTCGATTTTGTGTGGATAATTTTTTTTTTCAGTTTCTTAGGAATAATGATTTATCATTATTCTTTTCCTATTATGAAAATAACAAACTATTATTTTTCTATTTAAACTTTATCTTCTTTATATATAAATTATAATAGTTATCTAGCTTGTGAAAGTTTTACTTTCCAACTTCTTATATTCAATTTCATTTAAATTTTCTTCTCTCAAACAAAGGTACCTATGCAAATATTATTTGTTTTCAAAAATTCCTCTCCTAAAATTTTTCTTCCTCTTATCTTTTGATTTTAATTTCTTCGGCTCTTATCTTATTCTTTTATTTCTTCTTCTCTCATTCATTCATTTCTTTCTTAAATTAAACTAATTTGTCCCTTTCATATTTTATTTAATGATGATTTTATCTAATTTCATGAGAATAAATTATCCTCATATCTTCTAACTTGCATATTGATTTAAATTTTTATTTATTACCTGAATTAAATTATTTTTTCTCTTACCTCATTTTAACCATCTTGCCTATTCTTTAGAAAAAAAAAATCTTGCCTCTTTCATCTTCGATTTTGTGTGGATAATTTTTTTTTTCAGTTTCTTAGGAATAATGATTTATCATTATTCTTTTTCCTATTATGAAAATAACAAACTATTATTTTTCTATTTAAAATTCTCTCACTTTATTGTTATCATTAAATAGAATTGCAAAAATTAAGATTATTATTGAATTTTAATTATTTTAATTTATTATGTTAACAATTATTATATTTATATATATGAGTTTAATGACTATGCATTGTCAGTTAAAAAGTTTTACATTGTCAACTAATTAGAAATCACCGTTAGTGTGACTTTTAAGGTAATTATTGTAAAACTCAACAAACTTATACATGGTGGGTTGTGTTTAGATGACAATATAAAACTGTCTTACACTGTCACTACATCGCCTATTTTCTCTCTCTATATTTAATGTTTTTTGTAAACAAATTCATTAAATGGTATGAATAATTTTTTATTTTTTATGATAAAAACTTATGATCATAAAATTTACATATTGAATTTGACCTGTGTAATGCACTGGCTAGAATATTTGTATATCTTTATATAACTAAAAAGCATTTTTATGATTAAGGGTTGGCTCAAATATAAGGGAATCTAAGCCCTTGTTATAGGTTCCTAGAGTAAAAGTTATTTAGTATTAATATTTATATAATTTTTATTATAATTTGTCTAATCTATTGGTAACTAAGTTTTTTTTTTTTTTTTTCTGAATGGAGTTCAAATTTTGTAGGAGAAAAAACTACTTTTATTTTTGTAAACTTCTTAATTTTTATTAGTTTTTTCGTTAAACAATATTATTATTAATTTTAAAAAGATCCCACTTCAAAATTCGCTTTAAGCCTAAAAATATGTTAGTTTAGCATGTTTTTATCTATTGAGAGTGATATCGTCTTCCACTATATTATTTTTCTTCTTCTTAAAGTACTGACTTTATTGTCGAAAAGCACTTTTTAATGATTTCCGAAAACATCAAATTAATTACTTTAAATTTATTAGTTGTCTATATTATCAACTAACTATTCTCAAATTTTCATATTAAATTCATTCATTTTTGTTAAATATAAATCATTTATATTTTCAAATAAATTTTTTATATTAAATTAGATTATACTTTTTAAAGTGTAATTTAATTTTTTCAGTATATTCTTTTTAAGAAATAACACACGTCATTTTTAATTTTAAATTTAATTTCTCTTATATTTTTCTCTTATAGTTTTAAATTTGATTTCTCTTATATTTTATTAACGTTTGTAATTTTTTAACATGTACTTTAAAATTTTTATTTAAACTATTTACACACATTTTTAAATTTTAAATGTCATTTAAAATTGTTTTTAAATTTACCTTAAAAAATACACATATATGCTTACATATAGGGATGTCAATGAGGTGAGATAGGTACAAGTAATAGTCTTTCCATACTCGTTTGTATTTGTACTGGGACTCATTAAGCGAGTATCCATTAATATTATATATATCTGCGAGTATCTATGGGAATCTATGGATATTTGTTAAAATGTGAAATTTTAAACAAAAATAAAATAAAATTAAAAAAAAATATTTTTGAAATACAAATTATACTAAAAAAATAATTTTGTAACATTCATTATACTAAAAATAAATAATTTTGAAATATATATTTATACTAAAAATAAATTAAAGTAATTTACTTTATATATAATTAAAGATATTTAAATAATTATAAAATATGAATATCCACAAATACAAATACTTTACTACTCATATCTGTCCCATTAATAAATAAATATTCATTTATTATCATGATGAATTTTATTCATAGATACTGATTTTTTTTGCCATTCCTACTTACGTACTAGAAAATTAGAAATATTCAAAACATGCAAAAACCGTAATGGAAAATTGGAAATAGCGGTGAGAGGGGGCGGTTGAGGTGTGTGTGCGTCCACGCGCATAATGGAAACATGGGGTTTGAACTTTGAACTTTGAACGTTGAAGCAAAGAAAACCTATTTCCCTTGTTCCTCGTTTTACTTTTACCACACCCATACCCAAGTTGTCCAATCCATTCTCACACTCCATTCCAAAGAGAGAGAAAGGAACAGACAAAATTAGGTGCCCCGCATTGACAATCAGAGAGAAAAATGTGGGCCATCCGTTCGTAAGTCAGCAACTCAGACTTTTGCTGTTCCTGCCTTCCTTTGCCTCCGAAACATTTCTTGTCTACTCTCATCAAATCCATAAACTCCCAGACACAAAATATTTGTACAAAAGTCAGCTCCTGCATCTGCTTTTCAAATCTACTACCATAAATATAAATAAATAATAAAATATTAAACATCTTGCTATCAAATGTCTTCATATATTAGGTAGAGAATTAATAAATAATTTTTCAATAACAAACTATATTGGTGTTACATCAATAATATTCGTTAATACTTACCGACACTTTTTAAATTTTTTTAACATTTACAACAATTTTTTTTATAGAGATACATGATATAATATTTTTTAAACAATTAAAAGGGATTAGTTAGTATATGAGAGATGTCGTTGTAATATTTTTTAAATAATTAATGAGTTTAGTGTAGAGATAAAAAAAAAAGATATCATGTGTAATTTGAAATTTTTTTAAAAGTGTTAGTATAATTTACTCAATTTTTTAATAATAACAGTAGTAATAAATTAAGACTTTAATAGACATACAGTACTTTGTGTTTTTATTTTTTGTTAGAAATCACGTTAATTCTTCATGAGAATCAATTTTACTTGAGGTGAATAAGACTATTATCAGTCAATTAAAAATATTTTTATATAGTTTTTAAGATAATTATAAAATTAATAAACTTATCATGCACATTAATTTGTGATTAGATAATACTATAAAAGATCATTATAGTATCCGTGTGTATCTTATTTACTTATAATTTTGGCTAAATTGAACTTTTGGTCCCTCATAACTCTAAATCTACGATTTTGGTCTCCTTATTTTTAATTTCATAATTTTAGTCTTCCAATTTTAAAAGATCCATGATTTTGGCCCCCTATTTTTAATTTTTTGATTTTAATACTCAACTTTTTAAAAATTCACAATTTTTTGTCCCTCTAAAATCTCGTATTTTTGTGATTTTTAAAATTTTAGTCTAAATTTGGAGGACCAAAACTGTGAGTTTTTAAAAATTAAAAGACTGAAATTGCATACTTAAAAATAGGGGACCAAAATCACAAATTGAAAATTACAAGGATGTCAAAAATGCAATTTATTCTATAATTTTTTTAGCGACTATTTATTTATAAATTAATGTTTCGAATACATTACTAGAGATATTTTTTAATATATTTTATTATTGAATACATTTTATATAAATTTTATTAAACACAAATGAATTTAAATTGTTTAATAAATTCATATAATTTTTTTTAATAATAAAATATGTTAAAGGAGGTTATTTATTTCTTCTAATATATATTTATGGTAAGTTTAGTTAGAAGGAAAAAAAAAAGAAAAAAAAAACATAAATAATGAAGTATTTTTTTTTGTTTGGTTAAAAAAAAAATAAAAAAAGAAGAAGAAAAAATTGATTTTTAAAAATAAAAATTTAAAATTTTCTTTTTTTTTACATTTTTTTTAATTTAAATTTTAAACTTTTTTTTCTCTTATATTTTTCATCCACCCAACCAAACATGTTCTTAGATTCTGAGGAAAGAGAAAGAACTTTCCTTTTCTGTCTTTTACCATGCTATATTTCTCCCACATCATGGTTCCTTGATTTGAGATTTCTGCTATTCTTGTCTTCCTCTAGATTCTATCTATCACTGTTTGGGTTTGAAAATCAGAGAGAGCTGACAGCTATTATCCTTTGACAGAAAAAGAAAAAAAAATCAAAACCAGAGGAGTGATAAAAAAAAATAGATATATATAATAAAAAAAGGGTTTGGTTTGGAAACTGAAGGGGACCCGTTTGATGAAAGTTTGTTGAGATTAGGTTCTCAGGGCACAGTTGTTGGTTACCCTTTTCTTTGTTCCGCTCCTTCATCCACCTTTGAGCTTAAATTTCAAACCTTTCTGGGTTCCGCTGCACCAAGTAAACACAGATTTCATTTTTGTGCAAAAGGGTTATCTTTGGGATGTGGTGTGAGTCCTGAGAGATCCCGTGGGATTTTTTCATGTTAAGTGGTGACTGTTGAGTTGAGTTGAGTTTTGAGGTCATGGGTTTTTGTTTTTTGGGTCAAAGTTCTTACATTTCAGGTGGGGACTGAGGGATCTCACACCTTCTACTTGTGTTATTGATTGTTGTCTCACTTTCATTTTTTAATGGCCACTGTTGATTGCTTCGTCCACAAGCTGTTGCCATATGGTCCCTGTTGTTATATTTTCTTTGGTGTTTGGGGATATGGGATATAAGTATCTTCATTTGGGCATCTTATCTCTTTCTTCAAGGGTGGTGTTTCTGAATCTGCTTTCAGGTTGAGTAGGGCTTCTCCCACTGTCTAGATCTCTTGTTCTTGGGATTTGGTTTTGGTGGGGATTGGTGATCCAAATCTTTTCCTTGAAATTGGGGCTTTCCTTTGCAAGTGCAAGTTGTTGGTTGCAGCTTGAGGGTTGAAATTCTTGGAGCTGTGACTATTACTTACTTCAGTTGGGGTTCTTCTTCTCAGTTGTGTGAAGCACAGCTCAGCACAGCACAGCACTTTTCAGTGATACTACTAGCTTCTGCTGTGTTCATGGGAGCTTAGCCCTGATTCTGAGCTGAGTATATCAGTTTGGTTTCAGCAATGGTGCTGCTCAGATGTTTCCCAGTGACACTTTTGCAGTGGTGTTTCTTGGCTTGCTTACTTTGCTTGTCACTGGGGCTTAATAATCAAGCCCCATCCTGTGACCCGCATGATTTATCAGCCCTGAAGGAGTTTGCAGGCAACCTTACAAGTGGCTCTATCATCACAGCATGGTCCAATGACACTGTCTGCTGCAACTGGCTTGGAGTTGTTTGTGATAATGTGACTGGTGGTGGTGGAACAGTTGCTAGTAGAGTGACCAAGCTGATCCTGCCTGAAATGGGTCTCAATGGGACAATTTCACCCTCTTTGGCACAGCTAGATCAGCTCAATATGCTGAATCTTTCATTCAATCACCTCAAGGGTGGATTGCCTGTGGAGTTCTCCCGGTTAAAGCAGTTGAAGTTCCTTGATGTGAGCCATAACATGCTGTTTGGACCTGTTGCTGGGGCTCTATCTGGTTTGCAATCCATTGAAGTGTTGAATATTTCTAGCAATTTACTTTCTGGGGTTCTCTTTCCTTTTGAGGAATTCCCACATCTCCTTGCTCTCAACATGAGTAACAATTCATTCACTGGCAGATTCAATTCACAAATTTGCAGCTCTTCCAAGGATCTCCACACCCTTGATTTATCTGCAAACCATTTTGTTGGTGGTCTTGAAGGCTTGGACAACTGCACCACATCTCTCCAACAGTTGCATTTGGATTCCAATTTATTTTCTGGCCCTCTTCCAGATTCCTTGTATTCAATGTCAGCCTTGGAGAAACTCTCAGTCTGTGCCAACAATTTATCTGGCCAGTTAAGCAAGCAACTAAGTAAGCTCTCTAACCTAAAAGCTCTGGTGCTTTCGGGGAACAGGTTTTCTGGGGAAATTCCAAATGTGTTTGGGGACCTTTTGCAGCTAGAAGAATTAGTAGCACACGCCAATTCATTTTCTGGACCCTTGCCTTCCACCTTGGCTTTATGCCCTAAGCTTAGGGTGCTTGATCTTAAAAACAATTCCTTGTCAGGGCCTATTGATCTTAATTTTACTGGCTTGTCTAAACTTCAAACACTTGACCTTGCTAGTAATCATTTCATTGGACCCCTTCCAACTTCCCTGTCCTTTTGCCGTGAGTTGAAAATTCTAAGCCTTGCTAGGAATGGTTTAACTGGTTCTGTCCCTGAAAACTATGCCAACCTCACTTCACTTTTGTTTGTATCCTTGTCAAACAACAGCATTCAGAACTTCTCTGGGGCCATATCTGTTCTGCAGCAGTGCAAAAATCTCACCACTCTTATCCTCACTAAGAACTTCCATGGTGAGGAAATTTCAGCAAGTGTGACAGTAGGATTCGAGAGCCTTATGATTTTAGCACTTGGAAATTGTGGTCTTAAAGGCCGTATTCCCTCTTGGTTGTCAAATTGCAGGAAGTTGGCAGTCCTTGACTTGTCTTGGAACCATTTGAATGGTAGTATTCCTTCTTGGATTGGTCAGATGGACAATTTGTTCTACTTGGAATTCTCGAATAATTCTCTCACAGGAGAAATACCAAAAAGTTTGACAGAGTTGAAGGGCCTCACGTGCCCGAACTGTAGTAGAGCAAGTCTTGCTGCATTTGCATTCATTCCTCTTTTTGTTAAGAGAAACACAAGTGCAAGTGGGTTGCAATATAACCAGGCCTCAAGTTTCCCTCCTTCAATTTACTTGAGCAATAATGTATTAAGTGGAAATATATGGCCTGAGATTGGTCGATTGAAAGCACTGCATGTCTTGGATTTAAGCAGGAACAACATCACTGGTACCATTCCTAGCACTATTTCAGAGATGGAGAACTTGGAATCATTAGATTTATCTTATAATGATCTCTCTGGAGAAATTCCTCAATCATTTAACAACCTCACATTCTTGTCAAAGTTCAGTGTGGCATATAACCGCTTAGATGGACCAATTCCAACTGGGGGGCAGTTTTTAAGCTTCCCTAGTTCAAGTTTTGAGGGCAACCTGGGGCTTTGTAGGGATATCGATTCTCCTTGCAAAATTGTCAACAATACAAGGCCCATCATTTCTTCCGGTTCTTCCAGAAAACTTGGTAGAGGCAATGTCCTTGGCATAACAATCAGTATAGGGATAGGGCTTGCGCTGCTTCTTGCAATTATTCTGCTAAAAATGTCAAAGAGGGATGAGGATAAGCCTATTGATAACTTCGATGAGGAACTGAATAGCAGGCCACACAGGTTATCTGAAGCACTTGTTTCCTCAAAGTTGGTGCTTTTCCAGAATTCAGATTGCAAGGATCTTACAGTTGCAGATTTGTTAAAATCCACAAACAATTTCAACCAGGCAAATATTATTGGTTGTGGTGGCTTTGGTCTTGTCTACAAGGCATATCTTCCGAATGGCACAAAAGCAGCCATCAAGAGACTTTCAGGGGACTGTGGCCAGATGGAACGTGAATTCCAAGCTGAAGTAGAGGCCCTCTCAAGAGCTCAACACAAGAACCTTGTTTCTCTGAAAGGATATTGTCGGCATGGCAGTGACAGATTGCTAATATACTCGTATTTGGAGAATGGAAGCTTGGATTATTGGCTACATGAGTGTGTGGATGAAAATTCAGCTCTTAAATGGGATGCAAGGCTCAAGATTGCACAAGGCGCTGCTCGTGGTTTAGCTTACTTGCATAAAGGGTGTGAACCATACATAGTGCATCGAGATGTTAAATCTAGCAACATCCTTTTGGATGATAAGTTTGAAGCTCATTTGGCTGATTTTGGTCTCTCAAGGCTACTTCAACCCTATGACACTCATGTTACAACTGACTTGGTAGGAACTCTCGGATATATTCCTCCAGAATATAGTCAGACACTGACAGCAACCTTTAGGGGTGATGTCTATAGTTTCGGTGTTGTTCTTCTTGAGCTTCTTACTGGTAGAAGGCCTGTGGAAGTCATCAAGGGGAAAAATTGCAGAAATCTGGTGTCTTGGGTGTTTCAGATGAAATCTGAGAATAAGGCGCAGGAAATTTTTGATCCAGCAATTTGGCAGAAGGATCATGAGAAGCAGCTATTGGAGGTTCTTGCCATTGCTTTTAAATGTCTAGACCAAGATCCTAGGCAGAGACCCTCTATTGAAGTAGTTGTTTCATGGCTTGATAGTGTAAGATTTGATGGTTATCAACAATGATCTTGGTTATATTTGGGTTTTGGTTGGCGTATTGTATCATTGACTACACAGTTGTAAAGCAAGTTTGTTGTATGAAGGTGTAATGTTATTGATACGGCTACTGCCTTATTTCGGTTTTTGGTCCTTTAGTTCATTAATACTAATAGGTGTAATATATATAAATGATAATTTTGGCAATGAGATCGTCTTGCAATAAACAGTTCGAGTATTTATCTTTTTTTCTCGTTGATAATTTGTGGCCAATTGTTAGTGATTTTAATGTTATGTCATAGTCGGGGTCGTTCACTGTGCCATGCATGTGCATGTGATGCATGGCGAGTTATGACAAAATGATTTCTAATACTTCCAAATTTAGGTGTCTTTTTTCCTCAGGCTGACTTCTTTATCTGGTCTAAATCACTCAGTTTTGGATTTTGTGTAGATTCCTGATTGTTGGTAAGATTCAGTTGTTGTGGCTACAATTTGTGGTCAATGCTTGTACCTAACCTAACAGGCATGCATGCACCATTTCCTTTTCTTAACAAGAGTTGATTCCGAGTAGTATAACTTATACAGTTTCTACATTTACAAATGATATTGCTAAATTAGTTCGCTTACTTCATTTAGGTCTTCATTTAGGTGTTTCCTTAATCCTTCTTTCAAGAGGGAAAAATAACTCCATAAAAGCCTAGTAAATTGTCTCGGTGAGCCACTCTTGTAGAGGCACATTTGTGGCATTAGCAAGATATAGCAAGTTTTGTATTATTTTTGTAACTTGCCAGTATAAATTACTAATATAATTTTTGTAACCTAGTTTCCTTGAACTATCTATTCCATTTTGCAGCCAGCCATGAATGGTCCCCAGATCTAGCAAGTTTTGCGGTGCTTGTTGAGCCTCGTGTCTTCTAATGCCGAGTTATAACAAACAACCACTGCAATAGAAGCTCATTTTATTAACTCATTTTGGTGTTTATGCCTCTTCAACTCATAAAGTTTTGTCTAGTATTCATGTCATACTTCTTTCTGCTATGTGACTGCCTAATATGTCTTCCCAAAATCCGTTGCAGGATAAAGTAGATATAAAAATATTTTCTGCCTATAACATGTGAATTCCTAGCTCTTTTTTTTTTTTTGGCAATCAAAGACTATCTAATAGCAAAAATCTATTCAGTGACTAGATCAAGAAATAATATTTGCATATGTTGTTTTCCAATCCATGTTATTTTTCTTGTGGAAAATAAGGACTGAAAACGATTAGCTAGACTTCAATTTTCAAGTCAGTTTTTTGAGGGGGAGAAACATTGACTACTTTGTTGGAGATCCACATTGATTAGTGATATGATCAAATAAGTGGGGGCAACCTTCACCTTACAAGCCGGTTTTGTAAGGTTGAATTAGGTCCAAACCCATTTCTAAGATGATATCAAAGCCAATGCTAGCGATTGTTGTTGGGCTTATCGGGCCACCCGCTATCAGGCTGTTATTGGACCACTTGCAAATGTTTAGTTTTGCAAACTTCACGCTCGAAATGTTCAGTTCTCAACGTGAGGAGGTGTATTAGAGATCCCACATCGACTAGTGATATGACCAAATAAGTGGGGGCAACCCTCACCTTACAAGCCGGTTTTGTAAGGTTGAGTTAGGCCAAACCCACATTCTAAGATACTTTCTTCTAAGGAAATTGGTCATGGGATTATCTCTTTACTCACAAAAGAACATTTCCTAGTGGTTTAAGGGAGAATGGACAAAAACAAATCTCAAAACGTGGGGCATCATGGCCAATACAAGATGAGTGGAATATGCACTAAGGAATTTGTCGATTGGTTGAAGAAATAAATCCCATCATAGCATTGGTGTGAAATTCCACTGCCATCTACTGTACATGGGACTGTCTTTTCCATGTTGAAACCCCTCCTATGCCATTACTTTAATTGGCAGGAGCTGGCTGCGGAACACCAACACATAAAGTGGCTTTCTAGAGGGACTGGAAGAAATTTCTATGGTTTAAAAACAGGTTGCTTGAAATTCTATATTCGCAACAAAGTTTTGATTAACCTAAAATCCCATGAAACCAACCACAAAGTTGCAATAACATATTTAAATATGTGCTTAAGCTTTTTGGGCAGCTGAGCCCTCTCTCCATAACAACTTGGTGTGAACTCACCTAATGCACAAATTGGGTGGTTATAAACATATTCAAGCAATCTCTCTTACACGTATTGTGACCAATAATGCCTTATATTTTAAGATGTACTTTAGACATCAAAAAGTAGAAATGATATTGGTCAAGTCATCATCTATGAAAGTAGAAGCGATACGTTCACATTTTAAATTAAAATTTTCAACTACAAAATGAGGCTAAGTAATTAGGAAATGTTCTCCTCTGATTTGATGTCTAGTTGAAAATATAGAGAAATGGGAGAAAATAGTGGATATAGAACACAAGTGTGCAAGTTAGAGACAAATATTCCTGGGATCCAACAACAATTAGTATGGGGATAGCCAATTGGGGCTGCCCATCCCCTTTTTCATGTTTAAAAATTATATGAAAACTTGGAGTAAATTTTTGATACTCTTGTAGCACTCACTCTTTTGACAGTTAATTTTTTAATTTAATAATTTATTTTATTTTTATCTCAAAAATATTTACAAAAAGAAAAAAATAATGATATATGTTAAATGTTACGATATAAGAGAAGGAGCATGCAATCCTAAAACTCTGAAAATACTTTGCAAAACTGGAGAAACGATTCTAGTATCCAAAAAATGGCACATATAGGCAAGGTTGTTTTGGCGTTTGGACTTTCGTACTAGTGTCTTTTGCTTTTGAGCAGCCGAAAAGAACACATAGTCAAACATTAGGGTAATTCTATGGCCATTTTTTTTCCCTCTTCACATCTTCTTTTATTTGTAAAATTAGTTTTTAGAATTATTTTTTACATTTCGAAAACCAATTTCATAAAATAGGAATACAAAGAGAAAAAAAAAATTGTAAATAGAATCACCCAAACATGAATGAGAGCTAGAGCAAAGATAGAACTCCACGTAGTCCAAATAGTAACTTAGTGGACTAAACTGGGGACCTGCTCAACATTTTCTGGGCCTCCCTCAAATCACAAGGAAACAACAGTTACCAATACTTGCCCATTTATTCTTTATATATTTGGGCCGCATGGCTTAAAACACCACGAGTAGCCTCTTATAACATCATAGGTAGTACTTGCGCAAATGGGTGTAAAAGAGTCAAGTCGAGCCGAACACTTGAATTTTAGGTTTAGCTTGCGAAAAAATTAGGTTGCTTAAGCTTAACTTATTTATTTAAACGAGTCTAACTAAAAGTTTGAGCTTGATTTCTTTTAAAAAATTAATGCTTAAGCTTGACTTGTTTAGCTCAATTATAACTTACTTATTTTTGTTTTTATGAAAATTTTCTTAAATTATTTTTTAACTCTACTTATTTAGTATTAATATACATTTTAATACTATGTGATAATATACATATAGAAACATGTATTCAACAATTGGTATTGTTGACAATGAAATTTTGCGCCTTTTTGTCAACAAACATAACCCCATTTTAGATTTTGAGGAAGGGGACATGTACTTCCTTTGGAGACCTTTTAACCTCCTTTGTAGGCCCTTTACCCTGGGTCTATGGTTAAATTTTTATTAATTTTGTTAGAAAGGGTTATAGATAGAAGAAAAAGTCTTAGATAGATTGAAATTAAAATACGAAGAAGGTGTTATCGATAGAAAAAGGGGTCATCGGTAGAAGAAATTGAAATGAGAAGTAGATTTGCATAAATGTAAATTGTCGGAATTAAAATGGTGGTTGGGAACATTGTACTAATCTATCGATCCGTGAATGTCGGGGACTTAGGATATGTAAGGTGTTTACAATGTCCAACCCTCATTACATGGTACACACTAGTATTTATAGACAAATGATTCCTAACTACTAATAACCGCTACAAACTTCTACTAAATCTTCACCGTTGATGGCTTTTGTCTTCAATCTTCATCGTTGATGACTTTTCTAGTTTTGATGCTTTTCGGATCTTTAATTTTTCTGTCACCATCTTGTCAAAATGAGATTAGTAGAAAAGTTATATTTTGACACTTAGTCAAAATAGTATGCTGAAATACCAATTTCTAGCATTTAATCGAAATGTTTTCTCGAAATGACAATTCTTTTCGATTTTCTTGAAATGTCCTCGAAAGACCATTTTTCAATTTCCTTGAAAAATGGTGATATTAACAGGTATGTAGAATTCAAACATTCTAGATTATTACATTTTTATAATCCAGTAATTAAAAAATTTATAACTTCTTAATTACTACAAAAGAGAAAGTTCAAAATTAATTTTAATACTCTTAACAAAGTTCTACATATTTTTATAATGAATATATAAATAACAAAGATTGGTAAATTTTTATCATCAATTTAAATAAACGAACTATTCACGAGCCGTTAATGTCGAGTTTGGAAAGTTTGAGCTTAGCTCGTTTAAATAATTGAACTCAATCTCAAGCTTGAGTTTGTTCATTTAATTAAACAAAAGAACTTGTTCGAACTTTTAACGAGTAGAGCTTAAATAATTCACAAATAACTCAGCTAATTTACACTCCACTTACGCCTAAAATGTCTTGACAGATTCATTCTTATCTTAATTCTATTTGTATTAGGGTTTTAAATTAAAATTGGTTTGCAATTATCAAAATCGCGTAAAATTATAAATATATGCAATCGATCGACGTGATCACAATATTGTGACGACTTCAAGATAAAAAAAATAAATAAATAACAATAACCTCAAGATCGAATTAAATAAAAATGAAAGATGTTACAAAATAAATTGTCCATCCAAACCCTTACAACGTGTTGCTCAAAAACTCGCAAGCGATGTTGCCTTCTCCGCCTAGTCCTAATATTAATATATATATCAACGATAACAGTGACCTAGCTATTTACTAGGAACAGATAGCAAATGAGCAGCACCAAGGTTACAATGTTGTTAACCAAGAAAACAATCCTCGGGGTCTCCAAATCAATTCCCTTTTACGTTTCTCCTCGCCTTTCCATGGCTTCTTTATCCAATGCTTATGAACGTACTGAAGTATATATCCCTCTCCTCTTGACACGAATTTTGACTGTATATTATACATAGAGGGTATTTAGAAAAATTTATTTACAGCTGATATGATTCATTTTATAATACAAGTATTTGATTCAAGTAAATATTAAAGAGAGTTTATGAAAGTAGTTTATGATATATGTCTACAATTTTTTTTTATTTTATTTTAGTAAAGTCATTAGAATAATTTATAAAAATAACTTACGGATTGTATGAAAATAATTTATTCTTTTTTTATTATTATTATAAAATACATGAATTAAGTTGTAATAGTAACATATATTAAGAATTGTTACTTTTTTAATGTGTACATATGTGTAAATATCTATATGATAAATTTGATGAATAATATGATATAAACTACATGGGTAGTTGAAAAATGTTGCAGGGTAGTAATGCAGTGGCAGATGGAAATAGTGATGATGGGGCCGTGAAGAGGGAGGATATGTACGAAGTCAAGCAAGAAGACCTGGCTATGACTAGTGGTGCAGCAAAAGATGGTCCAACAAAAGCTGTGGAGGGGGCAGACATGGTGAGAGATACTGCTAAGGAGTCCATGGATGGAGCTTGGATGGCAGCTCAAGAAACTTCACACAAGGTTAGAGATGGTGACAGGAAGGGTTGAAGAGAAGAAGATCCATCCAGGGCCTAATCATATAACACCACCACTGATTTTCCAAGATGAAAATCATAGTCCTCATTAGGAATTCCTCGATAGGATAGGATAAATCAGTATAGTAGCTAATTGCTTTTTTCATTTTTAATCCGAGTGTTTAATTATACTTTATACAGTGCTTTATACCTTTTTTTTCTTTTTTTTTTCAAAATTATAAAATTTATGTGCAATGATTTAAATGCTTTTCCTCTTGAAGTTTCATTTTTATCAACTTTTAATGTTGATTTTTATAATTTCTGTCGAGACAACCTTTTATTTAATTAAAAATTGCACTAGAAATTCATGAGATAAGTGAAGTTTTAATTTTAATTAAAAAATATTGAAAGATAGCACCAACGGTTTTTAATATACTGTATCTAATTTTTGTCTTTTTCGAAAGAGTGGAATGTATTAATTTGAGTTTCTTTATTTTTGATTATATTATATAATGATGATGAGAAATATTAAGAGGCTCGTTAATCATAAGCTTCCTAAGTCTCATATTTTTCAAAATGGTAGAAGTATTTAGGGTAGAATATGTTTTTGGTCCCTCTAAAATTTGTCAAATTCGGTTTTAATCCTTCTAAATTTTTTTATCCTATTTTGGTCCCTCTAATTTGAAAATACACCACCTTTGGTCCTCAAAGTGGTTTAGATAGCACTTTATAACCACTATTAAATGTTATTTTGAGAACTAAAAATGGTACATTTTCAAATTAGAAGGACCAAAATAAGACAAAAAATTTTAGAGGAACTAAAACCAAATTTGACAAATTTTAGAGGGACCAAAAACATATTTTACCCAAGTATTTATTATCATTTTGAAAATGGTAGAAGCACTTATTTTAATATTTTATGTATTTATTCGAGCTCTCTTATAAATATAATAATAATGAGAAATATTAAGAAGACACTTCAATTATTTTAGATAAATATTAATCAGTGTATTATTATGACTTTTAATGCGCTTTAACATAATTTTTGATAAAAAAATATTTTTATTTTTTTAATTAATTTCCTTAAAACATTCTTAAACATTTTTTTTTCTTTTTATACTTTAATTTAACTTTCTTCAAGCTATTTTTTTTCGACAAAATATGTTACGCTAATATTTCTTTTTGAACTACAAAACGACTTTGGCTTTTGGTTATTTGTTGTATCTGCTGTGACGTACTCTTTATGTATTTTGAAGCTTGGGTTGGGGACATCTTGTCCTCAATACAAGTGTTACTATTATTAATGAATTTTTTGCTTATAAGAAAAAAGACAAAAGATGTTAACGTACACTCGGGAATTCTATATTTGATGTGTACTCAATACACGTGTGTTAATATGGTTAATTTTGTTTTACAAATAATTTTTTTCTCACAAGTGGTTAATCACTATTAGATATTTTAGTAAGCTCATAACATTATTAACCATTTATGAGTAAAAATTAAGTACTATTAAACATTTTAATAACTTCATGACATTATCAACCATTTATCGATAATTGTATACAATTACGTTCATTTATTCTTAACTACTAATTGTGAGGTAAGTTAATTATATTTACATATGTAATTAGCTATGTATGACTGTCAATAATCTTATGATACTATTGATCACTTGTGAGGCAAATTTAACAATTATTGGACATGTCAATAACCTCAAGATACTTTTAACCACACATCAATAATTGTATACAATCACATTCATTTACTCTTAACTATTGTGAGGCAAAATTAACTATATTTGCACATGTGGTTAACCACGTGTGATAGTCAATAATCTCATGACACTATTAATCACATTGATAATTGTATGCAATTACATTTATTTTCTCTTAACCACTTGCAAAGAAAAGTTAATTACGTTTACATGTAGTTAATGTCATGTTCGAATGGACGCTGGTGCAAAATCATGCTCAATTTCATATGTGAAAATTCTATCAAGATCTCTTCGTTAGTTGAAGGAAAAATTTGCATGAATTAGATTTTTTTAAACACATGTAGAGAGAAAATTAGATTTAGTTAAAAAATGTGTGGTGGACATTCCTCTTTTTCCAATGATGTAAGAGTAACTATATACAAGTTATTACTTTATGAAAAAGAAAAAAAAACTATACAAGTTAATAACTATACGACTTCTACTTTTGAAAAAACAATACGAGCTAGTATTTATTACGGCTGTTTTTATGTCCACTTTGTGAAAATACTTTATTTTTCTTAATTTTTATTTAATTGAAAGATTGTATAGCATTTGGGTATATCTATATAACGCCTTTAATAGAGTCTCTTAATTATTGCAGGAAGGGTACAATATATATGATCTTTTACGAAAAAAATGATTCATATATAATTTTTTTAAACAATAATGCTTTAAATACAATTTTTAGTACTCATTTGCAATTTTCCTTCAATAAAAATATTGCAAATTCTTTAATAAGTATTCATTCGTTTATAAATTAACAATGTACAAGTAGCAATTTCGTTGTCAAATATGTCTCATACTATGAATGACATAAATGTTTTTGGATAATAAAAATTTAGTATGATATTTTTGAATTTGTATTAATAAATTATGAATTTGTTTAACAATTATCTTATAATAGAGTTTAATTTTCATACATTATTAGTATAAAGATTTTTATATTATCAATCAATTAAAATCTGACTTTTAAAGTAATTATTACAAAAGTTAACAATCTTATCATATATGATAATTTATGATTGGATAACATTTCAAATAAATTGATTAAGGAATTAACAAATAAATTATATTTTAATCGTCAAATAGATTGATGACGTTATAACTAGATTATTGATTAGGTCAAAATTTGCGAACTTATCAATAAGAGTAACATGTAAGCAAGAATTGCTTTCAATAAGGAAATTACAATTCTAACCTTAGATAAAAGAATTATTAGAAGGTCTCCCACTCACGATAATTCATTGATACCGAAAGAATTATTTTCATTTTATTGAAATGGTCTGTCTTTTTTTTTTTTTTTTTTTCCGGCGTGGGGTGGGGGTTGTTAAAATCGGGCGGGCATCTTAAATGGATTTTGATTTTGGGCCACTGTAACATCATCTATGGGTCAGCTCTGGTCCGTACATTAAGTTGCTGCAAGTCCAAATTGAGTTGGTCTACATTTTATAAGATTGGGCAAGATTGACCCAAAAGAAAAGAGATAATTAAGGTTCACTTGAGCCAGCATGATTTTGTTTCCATTCCGCAATTAATTTTACACCGGTTATTCCCAGTGCCACACGCTCAAATCACTAGGAAGAAACCAACGTGTTGGTGGTCTGAGTAATACTGGCTCATATCCCTTAGATAAGATCTCAGATTTGAGTCTTGTGAATAAAAAAAAAAATGTAGTTGAGAGAGAAGATTCCATTAAAGGTGGCTAGTTAAGTATTTTAGCAGAGATTAGTCATTGATAAAGTCGATGAATATTTCATATCTATAATATGGTTAAAAAAAAAATCATTAGAAAGAAAAAGTTTTAAAATGAAAATATTTTTTTAAATGAGAGTGAAAAAAGATTCCTAATCTAATTTAAAATACGAACACATTAATCTTAAGTCTCATATAATGACGAAAAATTGATCCTAATCACAAGTTATTCCCAGTGCCACTCGTATTTTTGCATATGTGTAAATGTGATTTTATTTTCTGAAAAAGTGAAAAACTAAGTATGCGCAAAAATATGCAAAAATTGAAAAATTATAATAATCTTTATTCAAATAAGAATGACGAAAATGTTTTTTAAATAGACAGTTGAAACATGTATGAAAAATAATGAATAAATATAAGGAAAAAAAAAAGAGCAAAACAAGAAACATATCGAAAGACCACTTTTTTGTACCAGTGAGATTTCAACTAGGTTTTATAGCTTGATTGCCATGAGCCCACATGACAACCAAAAAATATCCAGCTACAATTCAATGTGAGGAGGAAAGTTTCTTTGTACGACCATAACGTGTAACTAACAAGTCAATACCATGTGCAAGTCACATCACATACAATCATCGTACAATAATTCCCGTGTTGCCATGCAAAGAAAAAGAGAAAACCTCTTGTAGTTAGTTGTAAGCAGAAGAGAAGATTCAGAGCATAAATCCCTTATTTTGGAAAAATGTGTCGGCAAGAGAAAGTGTTAATTATAGGTTTAATTATTTTTTTTGTCTTTATAATTGTACAGATTTTTCTTTTTGTCCTTATAATTATAAATAATCTATTTTAATCCTTATATATATATTTTTGATATCAGTTTGACTTCTGTTATCAAATATGTCTTAATTTCGTAAAATAAAACTGCCACAAAATAAAAATTGGTAATGTAAAACTGTTACAAATTGATCTTTCTGGCGTTTTTTATTTAATGTGGTGGTTTAAAATGAAAAAGACTAAATCGATATTGAAAGTGCATGTATAAGAACTAAAACGAATTATTTTTGACTATAGGAATTAAAAGAAAATATATGTACGAAACCAAAAACATAATTAAACCTTAATTATATATCCTATTGTTCTTGTCTCCTCGCTTCAAATCATTTTCACCGATGCAGGTCTTGACACGTGTCATGCAAATATGCCGTGGTGATCTAAGAACGTACGTGTTGAGTTGCCAAATCTCCAATTTTCATGAGTCATGCTCAGCACATGCGTTAGTTCCACCGCGTGTCACACACCCTCCTCTTTTTCTTCCTTCCCTTGTCTCCACTCTTTCTTATATAACCTTCCCAAGGTCCTGGTCCTTTCAAGTAGACCCCAAGATAAGAGAGTTATTGGTACATAGACACAGAAAAATGGCAAAGAGATTTCCCCTTGTTGTGTCCTACAAAAATTTGCTCAAACACCTCCAATCAACTAGTCCCAAAAATGCAAATGCTCACGTGCATACTCAAGTACAACCCTTATAACAACTTGTTGTTAATTGCACATAAGCACATAGTTATTTTTATGTTCTTTTTTTTGGTTTCCTAATTAATATTATGTACCATTTTCATATTTCAGGGTGGTGATTCATTTGTAGGAGCAGCAGCACAAGGGGCAGTGGAAGCAACGGAGGTGCTGGAGAATGTGGGAGAAACGGCTAAGGAGACTGTGGATACTGCTTTGAATGCAGCAAAGAAGACTACAGAGTTGGTCACAGAGACCACCATGGCTGAGGCTGATACCAATGTTGTGGACACAGTTGAGTACAGATGTACTGAAGATTTGAAGGGGCAGCTTGGAGATGGCCATGATAGTTATAATTGAATACATGGGGAAGGGGAGTTGATGGGGTTATGGGAATTAACTAGGGGTGATCCTATAGTTTTTCCTGTTTTGACTTTAATCTGTTGTGAGTGATAAAAGATTGAAGAAAAGGAAGTTAATGTTCTGCTCATTTTGTTGGTGTATAATCTATGAACATATTAATACTTTGTTTGGAGATAGGAAGCCATATTATATATAATGCCATTTGAATCATCTTGTGACATTAAAAGCAAACTCACCACTAAAAACAGCTTCATTTGTCAAATTTTGTTCTGATGATGCTATTTAATATAGAGAAGTATTAGGAACACACTCTTTTAAATACATTTTTTTTATTGGTTAAAATTTATTGAAAACTATAAAATCAAGAGAGTGGGACTCACAAAATCTTGTCATTTTCAATAATTTCATCCATTTGAAAGAATGTATTAAAAAGTGTGTTGCCAGTATTTTTCTTTTATATATAGACACTGCAGACTACAAATTCTTTCACAAACACTTCTTAATGTAATTAATAGCGACAATTAAATTATAGTTATGATAAGTCATGGGAAAAAAGTTGGGGGCCGACGATTAGTTTGAAAAATTATTTTTTAAATAATAATAAAAAATGATTTTCTATTGCTCTGATGCTATTATATATAGACATTTCGGACGACTTTAAATTCTCCTTCACAAATTCTTAATATAATTAATAGCGACAATGAAATTATAATAGTTATTATAAGTCATGGGGAAAAATTGAGGCTGTTTAGATTGAAAATTTATTTATTATTTATTAGTATTTTTTAAATGACGATAAAAAATTGTTTTTAATAGAAACAGTGAAAATATAATTTTGTTTATTAATTCTATAAATAATTATAAAATGTTTTTGTATATTTCATTTCTGTTTTAAATATTTGTATAAAAATTATAAATAAAAAATATTATTTTTATTTTTAATATAAAGTTTACAAAATAAAAATAATATAATATTTATTATTTATATAAATAAAAACATTTTTTTTTTCAAACAGGTCCTGTACCATCAATATCTCAACTTTTCTTAGACAACTATATATAAACATAAATAAATCAAGCAATACTTTACCAATATATTTTTTTGTTATTTTTTGTTTGAACTAGGTAAGACTATTATGAATGGTAAAGTTTTCCTTTCGAGCTTTTAACAATTGTATATTCAGAGTTTGAACTCTTGAATAGAATCATTTTAGTTGACAACTTTTCTGTACTTAACACAATGGCTCGAATTTAGAATCATTGATTAAGCTGAAATTTTTTTACGCTAGTTGATCCACATGTTCGTGATATATGTTTTAGAATAAATTATCAAATATGCCAGTTTGTTATTTTCTGTGGAAAAAAAATACTATGTCTAGAACAGTGGAAGTATCGACTAGCAATGAGTCAATAGAGTGTGGAGAAAAATTATTTATTAAAATTCCTAGGTTCACCAATCTTAATAAATGTACAAGTACGTTTATCCAACTTTGCAGTACGACTTCTTTTGTAATTATTGCTACATAAATAATCATTTCACAAATTATAAATAAATAATTGACGTGCCTTCATGAGTTCTCTAACTCAAAACTTATTTAATCAAACTCAAATTTAGCCAGATTAATAATCTATATATATATATATATTAGTAAAATTATTTTGAAGAGTAATGTCTAATGTTATATATTTATTTATATATATTATTAACGATTTTCCAGTTGTTACATTTTTTATACTAATGTTTTTCCAGCTGTCACATTTTTTAAAATTGTAAATTTTATTGTGTTTTAATGTTTCACATGTAATATTTAAATTTCTAATTTAATTTTCATGTTATTAAAATTTTCTAATTATTAAATTAAAAAATTAAATTTGATATACATAAGATAAATAAATGAAAGCAAAAGTTAATTAGAGAAAATTAAATAAAGTAAAAAAATTGAAAGAATTTAAAAAAATAAAAATTATGTGACAACTTCAAAAATTATATATTATAGATAGATAATATATATAAGTTATAATAAAATATTAAATTAAATAAATTATAATTTATCCTGTACACAATCGTACAGGCATAAATATTAGTTAAATATATAAAATTAGTAAAAAATATTATTGTTGTGTTGTTTTTGTTCTTGCTAGAAGTAAATAATAATATTATTAAATGTAAAAATGTAAAGGGTGAAAGTGTTCGCAAGAAAAATAATTAAATATAAAGTAATAACAACGTATAGTAAACTTAATTTTTTTACTATTCTATAACGTACATTTGGCCATTCTTATTTTTAATTGTTTTATAAACTTATCCTATAAAAATAATTAAATATAATAAATTTGAAATATAAATTATAAATATGAATTATTAATAACCCTAGTTCGTAAAAAAAAATTGTAAGAGGTAATATTATTTTGAATTAAATATTTATTTGATTTCTTAAAAATAAATAAATTTATAGGGTAAATTAACTTTCATTTTAATTTTTAAAATTATAAACATCAACCATTTTAGTCCTGTGAACACTCGATTTTATTCAGATAATTAGAAAAATAACAAAAATAAATATAATAATAATGATAATATTAGGTCATTCTATTTTAAATCCATAAATGAAAAGAGAGAAAGAAAATCAATAAAAATAAAGTTTGGGCTAATAATTATGGCCCAATAACAAAATAAAAAAGAAGAGAAATTCTATTAATAAAAAAGTTGAGCTGGTGGAATTTGGCCCAATTTTGTAAAAGAAAAAAACAAGAAAAACATAAACAGTAAAAACTTTAGAAAAAACTTCTAAGGTAACCTATAGTAACTTGCAAAGCAAGTTTGAAAGTCTAAAATGTTTATAAATAAAGTATTAACACATTTCCCTCAAGACTATTACACATTTTTCTCACAAATCATACTCAAAAAAAAAAAGAGAAAAAGAAAATGAAGCAAAGGAAGGAAAAAAGGGGGGAGTTAGCAGAAACGGGCATTTGACTTTTACGGGACTTGGCTCCTAAAGGTTTTGATTGCATTTTTTCTGGGGAGTGAAGATTCCTGGAGGTACCCATTGTCCTTTGCACTATCATTTTGGTGAACCATTATTGCCTCTCTGTTATTAATTTGCTTCTTCATACTGTTGTATTCTTAACTTATTTAGTTGCTACTGGGATTTTAGTTGGATCTGAGTTTAATTTTGCTGTGAGTTGGAGTATTGGTTTGATTAAATACTTGTTGATCTGAATTTGTGCAGTCTTACAAAACTCATCCCTCACCTTACACTCTCATTCACCAACATACAAGCATTCCTACACTTTTTCTAATTATCCTCGCACTCAGCAGAAATACTCCCTATCCATGTTCATTCGCACTAACACACAGCGTTGTTATTTCCTCTGAATTTCCACAAAAACTTCATTCACAAGCACACCTACACGGCGTCTTCGTTTCGCCGAGAACCTAAACTTCATCGCCGTCGTGCGTCACCACACCAACACGGGAGGAATCATCGTCGGGAGCAATGCCGGCGTCTGGAGCTTGATCTGAAAGGGGACGACGCGTTGGGAAAGCGGCACCTCTGGGGCATGCTTCAACGAACTGGTTTCGGCGATTTGCGCCTTCCCTTTGCCCTGGGCCCTTTCTTTCCTGAATGAGATTATGAGAATACGAATCGGGCTTGGCCCATATGGTCTGCTTGGCTTTTTCACAACCGAGCCTGTTTCCCTTTTCGGTTCTGAGATAGACACTTGGGCTTGGCCCTTCTGTTTTCTCTTTTAGTTTTTCTCCAGCCCTTTAACCAAAACAAAAACATACGGAAAAGAATGGAATTTAAGCATAATCTAAATGTGTGCTTCTAATAATTTATTTCTGGAAATCAATAGTGAACGTGATTTCACAATAATCATTTAGGATGCACTTTCTATTTGGTTATTAAAAAAGCTTTTTAAACAAAAAAATAAAAATAAAAATCAACCAACAAAATGTTTTTCTACCCAAAGAACTACGTAAGTCTGATTCTTCATTACACTTGAGGATACGTAGGAGCAGGGACCCACCTCTATCGATCTCAAAAATAATAAAATTAATTTCTTTCCAAAAATAAAATGTTTCTGTCTTAATTAAATTTATTTTGATAAATAAAAATGATAAAATTTGTAAATAATTTTTTTTGTTAGGGGTAAAATAAATAATTTTGAAGCTATTCGATTTTGCACATTTAATTAGGGGTAATTGTCTTATGACGGACTTCGTAGGGTGCTAACACCTTCCTTACATGTAACCGACTCCCGAACCTATTTTTTGGTTTCAAAGACTATTTTTCTTTTAAAGAATTTTTCCTAAGTTTTCCTTAATAAACTTTGGTAGCGACTCCTCTGATTTTAATCCTTTTTCATCATCCGGTCGTGACTCTGGTTGCGACAGGTCCCTAATTTTTCAGAATCTTCACTTTAGTTCTTGACTTTATAAAACATTATTTACGTTAGATTTTTCTTATGTAAAACAACAATAAAAATGAATGAAAATGGATATATATATATTTTTTCAAAAATCAAGGATTAAAATAAAATTTTTTAAAGTTAAGAGTTAAAATGATCAATGCTTACAATGTTTGGAATTAGAATGAGAGTTTATTTAATTTTAATTTGATTTTAATTTAAACTTTATTTATTTTTAATCCCTGTATTTAATAAAAAATAATACATTTTTAGTCTTTCACCATGAACCAAAAACATACAATTTTATTATTATTAAAAATTAAAAAACTAAAATTTAAATAAAAAATTAAAAAATCACTTTTAAGAATTAAAAATATATTTTAGAGTATTATGTTAAATTCAAAAATCATTACATTTTCGGAAAATAATGTTATGAAGTGTTACATTAATCTAATTCAGTCTAGTTCAATGAAACTTTATCCATTCCTAAATGACTAATTTTTAAGCTTTGTTTTAAATTTAATAAAAGGTATTAAGTAATATTTATTAGTTACTAATTGCACATATAAATGCGTATTTATTTCAGTTCATTTTGAAAGAATAATTATTTATTTTTACTAGCTTTATGTAATTAAGAATTTAAAAAAATAAGTGATCATTTATTTATTATAAATATGCAATGAATTGTCCTTACGAAAGTATTATTGATTCAAAAGAAAACATATGAGTAGCAATTAATATGAAAACTTGTAGAATGAAAACTGTATCATAAATCTCATTAGGAGTTTATTTAATTTAGGACTTAGAACCAAAATTGTCACTTCATTTTTCTTATTACGATATACGTTATAGGTGCAAAGTATCAACAGACTTTGTCAATGATTAATTTTCACCGATGAACTTGATTGGTCGACCACTTTTAGTAGGGTCTCCTCTACTAATCATGTTTTTTATTTATTTATAAAACTCGAACTCAAAATCTTCTTAAGAGATTTGAGTTCAGTTTTACTTGAACCAATGTAATATTAGTAATTCTCACTTTAATTAGTTAAGTGTATGATTAGAAAAAACATAATAAATATTATAAAAAAATTATCAATTAAAGCTTATGAAACAAGGAAATAACAAGATATAGACATGTCTATTGCATGGGTATAGTAAAATTGTACAAATCATATATAATTTTGAGACTTCAAAGTATATAAATTCTTAAAAGTAAAATCATTTTTCAATAATTCTTCAAATAATAAAAATAAAACAGGAAATTAACGTTAATCATTTTAGAATAGATTTTAATATGATTTGAGAGAAACATAGTAAATTAGTAATTGTGAATTTTTTTTTGCATTCAAATATTTAATTAATTTTTTCTTCCCAAAATTAAGTCTTAATTAGGTCATCGAAGTAAGAGTGATTCATAGATTTTTTTGCAGAAATTTACTTCGAAGGCTCATTTTGTAATATTTGTTGAAAAAGAAATTAAGAAAATAAAATTAATATTAATGTATTCAAGTGTAGTTTTTCTGTTAATCTACAAGTGTAATTTGTGTTAATCTCACTTGATGATGCTCTTCCTGGTAGGTATACCTTACTCTCATTTCTCTTACTATTTGTAGCTTTTCAAATTCCTACTAGCCAAAAAATACTCATATGTTCTCAATTGTTATATCTTAAATGAATTGTACTTTGAAATTCAATATTAATAGCATTCATTTATAAATAATTATAATTAATTAAGACATGTCAAAATCGAAATATTCTAATAAATGCAACATTAGATTAAGGAATATAAAAATTATAATAGAAAGTAAGAATGAATGTAGAAGGTACGTAAGAATGAAACTTGATAAGAGAGAATGTTTATATTGATATTTCAATTCTACAATTCACACTTCAAGTTCTATATATTATAAACAGATTAACAAATTGACCGTGCCACATTTTATCAATCTCATTTATCATTTTTATCAAATCAGCTCACAGTTTATGAATTTAACAAGCTCGAGCTCTTTTAACTTGTATAAAATTAAATTACCAATCAAATCGAAAGAGGGTCAACTGATGGTGAAACTCAACTTGGCATGTATGGTGCTAAGAGAAACTAGTCAATTATCAACTTTATAGACCCATGTCTGAAAATACAACAGAATCAGATACCGTTGTCGGTTTCTTTCCCATAAATCCTCGTATAAAGGCAAAAGTGACAAAGCATTGATCAGAGAAAAGCAAGTATATATGTAAAGAGCCAATGACTGGTTTTTCTGTATCTGTGAAGAAGACACAAAGGTAACTTCATTACTTCTTCATATCTATGCTACAAAAGTGTGCCGTGAAAACAAGATTTCGATTTTATGACTTTATTCACAGGTTACCAAAATCTTGGGACCAACAACAAATTCCAAGCTTCTTGAATCCGATGATGACTTATAATAATGCATGCCCATGCAAGCTGTCTCTGTACTATCCCTTCCTTTCTTTACAAAGACAAGCAAGAATATCACTACAAGTGTGTCTTCTTAGTTCTTACTTTTGTCCTTTCGTATAGAATTCTTCACAACTGTCCTACACATTACTAAAGAACACAAAAAGATGGGCCATTTGACATGCATGGTATCACAGATGCACATTTCTCTATTTTTTATTTTTTTTATTTTTTTGTGTGTGAAACTAGGTATTCCTTGGTTGAAAGCCAAAAACTAATCTCTCGAAATATAAAGATACATTTAAGAAGTTAACCTCTCTGAATAGATACTGGAATCAAACTACTACCCATATGTTTAAGAGACATGGTTATCTGTCAATTACATCACACCATGTTAATACTTCTCTATCTACATACATATGACTATGGGCTAAAGGGCTAATGCACTAGTTAGGCTTTAATATTGACTTGGTGCATGACCAGCAAAACATATAACAGAGAAAGAATAAAAGGAAGAGCAAGGGGACCAAACCCAACTCAGTATGAGAATGATGGGCAAGATTTTTTTGTGAGGTCTGTACACTGTGTCTGCCCGATTCTCATGGCCAGAAGGGGAATTAAGAAGAGAAGGCAAGCAATATTACAAAATTCAGGCTGATGTAAAATACGAATGATTCTACATTTGTGGCCAAACATCATTTATTGCAATGAAAATTGATTTGTATCGATTAAGTTTTCAGCTTTGACAAGTTATTAGGCATGTCGCGGCCAGTTTTTCACCTAAAATACGTGTATGTCGATCACATACCGAGTAACATGGCTAATTGCATTGTGATCGAGTTGAAGAGCAATGAGCGTACCTATAATACAACTGAAAAATTTGGTTCATCAAGAGGCTAATAACTTGCGTATGCAGCACAGACAAATTTGGATTCAATGACTTCACATATAGCGAGGGTATCATAAGTGCCTACTGCCTACTAAAACATGTAAGAACATATGTGCAAGTGCAAGTCTAACTTGCTTTTCCTTTAAAATGTCAAGATAAAAGCACTGGGAAAGAAAAGTCAAGGCAAAAGCTTAAGGTTAAGGGTCATTTTCCACTCTCCTTTACAGATGGCTTTCAGAAAAGATTTTATAAAGTTTTTTTGGACTTATTTTATTAATAAGTAACAGGTGTTTAGTTTTGTTTATGAAAATGACTTAAGACCCTTTTATAAATTTTTTTAAAGATTTTTTTAATAAATTTCAGAGTGAAACTTATCAAAATAAGTTATAAACTCTCATTCATATGATAAACTCTCACTGAAAATAAGTGTTTAATTAAATTATTTACCTAAATATAACTTTAATTAGTCACTGTCTAAAAAAAAAAAACTTTTCCATCAAAGTTAATTAAGCATAAATAACCATAAATTTAAAGAGTTTAATGGTCATGTTTTGTCAACTAATCAGAGATTACCGTTGGTATGATTTTTAAGGTATTTATTATAAAAGTTAACAAACTTATCCTTAATTTATAATTGAATGACAATGTATGTAAAACTGCTTTACATATTTTCTCAAATTTAAAATCCAATTAAAACCTCTACAATAAGAGACACAATAGTCAAACATTAAGTTTAATTAAGTGTTTATAATTTTCAAATGAAATCACCTCTCCCCGTTTTCTATTCCTCCCGACCAAAAATTAACACATGATTAAAAAAGTATTACTCTATCTCTTGATCGATTATCAGTTTTATTTTTCAAAATTTTTTAATTGAGAGGACAAGGAAGAGGACACGAAACTATAACAGGTAATTTGGTTTATAATTTTCTAATAACGCACTGCCTAGATAAAACTTGTAATAAATCAAACAAGTACCAATTAGGTTCAAAAAAGATCATTATTGGCTAATTTGACATAACGTCCTTAACAGGTGCTAACAGGTCTCCTTCAAGTGTAGAGCTTTCTGTGTCTTAAATAAAACTTCTCCTGGACTATGTTTGGATATTTTAATAAACGAAATAGAATAGAATGAAATAGAATAAAATAAAATAAATAGTATAAAAATGTTTTTTTTATCGTTTAGAAAGTAGACAAAATGAAATAACTATAACTTTGTTATTTAAATATTATCCTTATTTTAAATACATTAAATTTTAATATACCATGACTTTTCCAATAATAAAAAAAATATTTTTTTTCTCATTTTCCATTTTTTTTTAAAAATCTCGTTTTCAATTTCCAAGTTTTAAAACTGTAAATATCATTTACTCAGCTGTTGGCATATATCCATTTTCACTTTTACAAACTATGTCAATGTGATGTTGTTAGCCATTGGCAAAAAGTCCTTAAAATAACGAGGGATTTGATACTATGGTTCGATTCTCCTATATTTCTGTATCATTCTACTGCCTTTGGACCATGTCTACCAATTGGTTTCAGGTGGTGCAGCTAGGTCAAGATAGCTGCAGTAGCGTGAAGCAAACTTCGTAGTAAAGGGAAGGATGTATTTTAGGTTAAGGACCAAAAAGTAAATTTATAGTTAAATAAAAAAATAAGAATTTAATTAAAATAGATTACAGTCTAAAGCTTTTTAACATTGTTATTTAATAATGAATTATCATATAAATTGATAATTGTTAACTTTTATAATAATTATTTTAAAAGTTTTAAAGTGATTTTTAATTAATTGATAATTTAAAAATCTTTATATTATCATTTTATTATAATTACGTTTAAAAAATAATAATTTCTTAATGAAATGAAATAAAATGAATTTCATTTTTATACATCCAAATGATGGTAATTCATCTCATTTTATCCATTTCACCAATTCCAACCTAGCCTTTTTATGGTTTGTGGGATGAGTTGAGATGGATTTACTTGTGTTTTTATCTAATTCGAAATTTTGATAAGGTCATTTTTTTGAATTTAAACGTAACCTGATTAAGACCCGAAAACATATGAAAAGAGACCAAGTCAACCCGACTTGTTGGTATAACATATTAATCTTAACATTATAGGCTAAAATCGAATTTTGGTCCTTTATCTACATTTTAAGTTTCAGTTTGGTCCCTTAAGATTAAAAAGTCTCACTTTGGTCCTTTATAGTATCTCTGTTAAACCAAATTAGTTCTTTTGTCAGTTTTTTGGCACTAACAATGTCAATTTTGGCTAACATGGCATCTCTCATAATTTTTCATGTGTCGCCAAGTTGACCAAATTAATGTGATAAACTAACGGGAGGACCAATTTAGTGTAACAAAAACTTTAAGGGACCAAAGTAAAACTTTTTAAACATACGGGATCGAACTAAAACCTAAAATATAGATAAGGAACCAAAATTCTATTTTAGCCTAACATTATATAGTTAAATAATACAATTAAAGAAGTACAAAATTACAATTAAGGTATATTTTATAATAGATATTTTAAGATAAATAATATCAATATAAATATAACATCATATAGAGAAAACATTATTCATTAGCCAACATGTCATTGGCCCGAGTAAACTAGGCTCAGATCCCTTAACCATGGTCTCAAGTTTGAGCCTTATAGATAAAAAAATGTGGTTAGGAAGGGAGGCCCCATTAAATGTGGCCAGCCAAGTTTCTTGACGAAAATTAGTCATTAGCAAAAAATTGATGGATATTTTGTCAACATGGTGACTCAAAAAAATATTATTCATTAAATCAAGAAGTTGTATTATTAATACATAATTATTTAAAAAATCATACTTTTTAAAAGAATATATAACATTGGATTAAGTTGGGACGACTTGAAGTATAACCTGAACCTGTCATCAAAATGTATCGACCCTAATTTTTTAAACCCTAATTTGTCAAAAGTCCCTTCAAGTTGGTCGGATTAGTAGGAAAGGATGGGTAATGAATATTCCTACTAGCCTTAAGTTAATGTGACTTCACCTTTCCTAAGATGTTCAACCTAGTTGAATTAAACGCAAATTAATTTTGAGGTGTTTACATTCATGTTGGATAATTCGAAATCATGTTAAAATATTAGGTAATGTGATTTTAAGTAAATGTTTATATGACTAGATAGTCCAACCCATATTAAAATACTGATTTTGGGTCCAAAATTAATTTTGAGTTGAAACAACTTTAAAGAACTTTTGCGTTAAATTAAAAATTTTATACTTAGTTTTACTACTAACTTACTTTTAGAATTAGACAGTGAGAAAAGGAGAAAAAGAAAAGAAAATGAGATAATTGTTTAATTGTTTGGTAGGAGAGAAAAGAAAAGAAAAGAATGAGAGGAAAAAAAAGTATATTTATAAATAGACATAAATACCCCTAAGTAAAAAGAGATATAATAAAGGGAATAAAAATATAAAAAAATAAATATTACATCAAAATTTAAGATAAATTTAAAATATTTATTTTATCTTTTCAATAAAAAAATAAAATATGTAAAAAAAGAAAATTATTTTATTTATTTATATTGAATGTCTATACTATATAATAAAAAATAAAAAATAAATTGTTAACAAAAAATAAATCAAAACTCAAGATAGATTTAAAGATAAATTAAAAAAATTAATAAATTTAAAATTACTTATTTTATTCTTTGTAATTTTATTAATTTTCAACCCTTAATAATTGTTTTCTTCTCAAATCGGAGAGAAAGAATTTTAGTGTGTGACCCGCACCATTTTTTCTTTTCTCTATTGTTTTCTTGCATGTCAAAGGGAGGGGGTTTTTTTTATAAATGTACTTTTCCTTCCCTATCTTTCCTTCCTCTTCGTTTCTTCTCTTCCAAATAAAGAGTTAGGTGTGTTTGTAAACACATTGAAAATTTGTTCAACGTGGGTGAATCCACCAAGTGTTTCCTCTCACGTTTGGTGCCTTGAAATGTGTGTACAAACACCCAAATAAATACACACTCACCTCTATTTGTTTGCACAAAAATGGAGTGAAAGAAAATAGAAATGAAAGATATGGAATAAAAATATCAAAATTTCACCGTTTGTTTGAAAGGAGAAATAAAAAGAAAATAAGTTATTTTCATAAAACTCACGAGGAAACGCTTCTCCCCAAATTAGCATGAAATGGGAGGAAAATGATATCTCTTTCATTTTTTGGTTTAAATTTCTTAAAAAAATTAAATAATTCTTATAGCATTTTTGAACAAATAATAAATAATATTGTGTTAAGAAAAAAAATATTCAAATAAGTTAAAAAAAAAAGTCTTCACTTGTCTCCTTAATTCTATTCATTCAAACAACACATTTTTTTACTCTATTTTTCTTCTATTTCGATTATTCCCATTTCTTTTCTTCCTAAATGTTTTAGATTAACCTTTTGTAATTAACATTGACAAGGGCTGAAGGCATTTGCATTTTTGTCCGTTACAGCTAGATGCCATCCATGGTGAAAACTCACATCAAGTACCAAGTACGATGGCATCTTGCCGTTTTGTGAAACCATGGTGCTAGCGTGCTAGGCCATGTCAGTACCACATGATTGTTGTGGCCACAGTAGTACTATTGCAACATGCATGTGTCAAGACGACCAGCTATCCACCCAAGTTTATGACATCATTTTACGCCAATGACATTTTATGCCAAAGAGGTTGTGCGAGTACAATTTTCACAATTTCATATTTCCAAGCACTAAATATTTTAACCGTTTAATCACATATACACCATTAAATCTACTTTCTTCTCATCACTTTTTCACCACTCAATCTTTTTCTTCCCATCATTTTTTTTTTTACTTTCTTTCTCAAAACAAAGTCATAAAGACAAAGTGAAAGACAAAGCAAGGTTCACACCAAGAATGAAATTAAAAACTATGGAACAGATCAGTATATTTTCTTGGGTGGAATTTAAGTTAAAGAGGTGGATTTTCTTGGTACTGTTCCCTAGTCCTTTGGCTTCCATGAAAAATATGACATGTCTCACTCAACTCCCTACCCTCTTCCACTGCTATGAGTACTTCACAGGCTTTTGATTTAAAACCCAGTGTACAAGTACCTCTGGCACTGTGCATCTCAATCAAATATTTTAGTGATACAACTAACTAACAAAGAGAGCAGACCTACCTATACCCTATGTTTAAGTATGTTACTCCTAGTAACTGCCATATTGGGAGTGAACAATAAGAGCACTTGTTAATTTCCTATGTTATTAGTTGTGAAATTTCTGATTCCAATAATCCAATTGGAAATTTTCTCTTCACATCTAGCCTACAGTGTCAAAGTACAAATTAGAGTTGCTGCTATCTGATTCCGTTTTTAATCATGCAGATTTTGCATGAAGTCATTAGTCATATCATATTTATTTTTCTGTAAATATACTGTGGTTGAAGGGCTGGAAGGCTGTGCATGTGATATAGGTCCTTCACCTGCGTATCAGAAATCACATCAATAACAAGAACAAACAAAAGGGAAAATCCTCCCCTTCCAAATTGTAATTCCTTGAGCACCACTAGATAAGCATTTACCACAAAGGAACATGGAGTTATTTGACAGCACTATCACTTTCAACACACCATTCATGCAAAATCAATCCCCACTTCCCACTTACTGAAAGAATTGATATTTAAATTTTGCTTTATTTGCTTATCATTACAGACCAAACACATCTCCATGCATTACTTCCCCACCCTATGCTAACCAAAGCACACAGCTAACAAAATTGAGCCTGTGGTCCACACCCCTTCCCTCTTCTAGTTCTACCTTTTTGGCTCCCTATAAACTCCCTCTTTCACTCACAATGCTACCAAAGACAAGGCTCTAGCCGTTTTTTCTTGCTCCAGCATTTTCTTCTTCATCATTGTCAGCACTCACAATGGAGATCAGGACTAGAGAGAGGAGGCAAGTGTCAATTGAGAAGGTGAGGAGAGACAGCACAGTTGAAGTGGAAGATGAAGAAGAAGAGGAGGATGAAAGTGTGGTTGGTGGTGAGGGTGGTCTTGCAGAAGATGAGAGGAAGAAAGGTGGTGGAGGGAGTGGGAGAAGAGGGTCAAGTGGGGGAGTAGTTTCTCCACCTTCATGTCAGGCAGAGATGTGTGGTGCTGATTTAACTGTTGCAAAGAGGTACCATCGCCGCCATAAGGTGTGTGAGCCTCATTCCAAGGCACCTTGTGTGATGGTTGCAGGACTGAGGCAGAGGTTTTGCCAGCAATGTAGCAGGTGTTCAATCCCTCATCTAGACACTAAACTAAAGCATTTTCTCTTATTTGCATTGACTTTAGCTTTTTCATCATATATGGTAGAGTTGATCATGCTTTTGTTTGTAGTTTTGATTAGTACTACTTTTGAAGTAGTCCTTCAAAATTCAAACTAAGAAAAGGCTTCTTATAATTAAAGACATGGCTTGATCACTGCCTAAAGAATTTGGTGTTGTGTCACTTGAGAAACAATGTTTCATGCATACATCAGAAACACAAATTAAGAAATTGAACTTTAGTGCTTAGACCTTTTCACTTATCTTTCCATATAAAGGAGCAGTAAGTTTCAACTATTTCAAAGGACTGCTTCCATGCACTTGCCTTATTAGAAACCTGTGATGAGTCTGTACAGGTTCCATGAGCTGGCAGAGTTTGATGAAGCTAAAAGAAGCTGCCGGAGACGCTTGGCCAGACACAACGAGCGGCGCCGGAAAAGCAATGCTGAAACTTGCAACGAAGGATGCAGTGGGAGCAAAGGGCAGCACCCTACGGAAAGCCAATGCAGAAATGCTGATGACTGGGGAAGAATTCAGATGAACATGGCAAGGAATTCTGCTTACAAGTCCTTCCATATCAGATGACCATGCTCCCTCTCTTCTGTCAATGTTTCTTTGCAGTTTACATGCCAAGGCATATAATAAGGCCCCTTTTATGTTACGAGAATAAGCATCTAAACCAGACTGAAAAACTCCCAACATCTAAAGGTGGTGTCGTATGTAAACTAGTTCATTTCCCTGAAGCTCTATATTTTATTTACTTAGCCAGTTTCTTCTGTTTCTGTGTGCCTTCCAATATATGTATTCTATTGTGCCACCCTTAAAATAGTGTACCCTTATTTCCCCTTGATTAGAATAAAATCTATTGCTTCTTTGAGTAAATTCACCTATCTCTTATAATTATCTCTATACCTCGTTTATGCTATGTTAATAAACTTCATAGATTCATTTGAGACTCAAAACGTATATATTTATCCGTTTCTTAGGATGCATTTTTTTCACTTTGCCTTGGATATCAACACAATATAACTGCAAGCTTTATTTGCATCACCAGTAAATAAAATGGCATAATAGCTCAAAAGGGTGACCAATATGTTCCTTCTCTGCCCGTGTCAATGATTGATATGCTTATGTTACTGCAAAGCCATCACCCTCCTTCCTATTATGAAGAGATATCGTTGAAGGTCATTCCAAGGTTCGTTCTGAAAAATAACAAGAAATTGTGAGAAAGCTTCCCACCCTTAGTTATCCACCAAAGATAGGAGTCTGGGGCAATGCAAGCAAATGACTTAATCTACAATCTTAAAGACCTAGGCAGTGGTCTGAAAGTAAGCTTTCAAGATCACTGACATTGGCCAAACATCCTTGCAAACTCACATATTTGACTGTAGTTTGGTCTACAAAACCAGAATCTACATCTTTCCCACATTGTTACTTCAAATAACATGTTGTCCCAGTTATTTTGCTTGAAGGGCTCAACATAATTAATAAAACCACCTGATGGCTACCATTACAACAAAAGTATATATTACATTTTCAAGTTTCTGGATCAAAGTCTATCATGTGAGTCTTGTGATCACTGAAACTTCACAACAATGCAGGAGATATCATCCGTGCTTTTCCTGTTAACTGCTTCTTCAGTAAGGCGCTTTGCTGAAGACTGAGCATCCTTTACATTTCTGATACAATTAACTGCTTCTTGATTTGACATTACCTGGAATAAGTTGAATAAACAGATTTGAACATTAGATAAATAACCATGTGTATCAAACATGACTCGTTGGTACCAAATATAGATAAATAGACAGATAGTCATAAGGTGCTTGCATCATGCTTCATTTATCAAAACTGACCTTCCATAATCCATCACTGGCTAATATAACTAACTCTGCATCATCATCTATAATCTCCACTGTCACGTAGGGCTCTGAACTCAAGTGTTTCTTCAAGCTTTTGTCACCAAATGCCCTTGACACTGCTAACCGTCCATCAACCCGTGGAACATCCCCTGAAGTGATTACAAAAGTTGTATCCTTAGCACTGAAACAAAGTCTATCCTGCTCTAAAGTGAACTTTTTAGAGCAAGCAACTCAACTAGGTCAGAAAAGCATTGAGAATCACTAGCTCACTGAGCTACAAACCCCACAACTGGCCAACCTAGTGGAGCATTTTAACAAGATCAAGGCAAAATTATATGCATTTTAAATTATGTCATACCTGGAAAGTTTGACACAAAACCACCTCTATTTTTTATGTCCTCATGTTCTGTGTTTGGCTCATGATCCACTGATAGTTGTTTGGCCACACCCTTCTTGCATAAGACAGCCCGAGAATCCCCAATGTTGGCTACTACTAACTTCTGACAATTGATTAATATTGCTGTAACTGCAGTTGAACCCCCTCTACCCAATTCACCCGACATCTCTAAAATACTAGAATCAGTTTTACTGTACGCTCTCTTGACAGCATTTGCAGGTTCTTTCCAGAAGTCAGGCTACATGAGGCAAAAAAAATGATTGAACTTCTATTACACATAATAATCATATTCATTTAACTAGAGGTAACACTGAATTTTTCAATTTGTGTTTTTGAGGATATGCCTGAAATTAATCTCCTCTATAGTTAAGTAATAACCAGCAAAGGCCAAGACCATGCATTACCTCTTTTAAGATATTATCAAACAAATGAGACCGCAAGTAACTAGGTACATTGTGACCTGCGTGGCCATCAAATATTGCAAACAAACCCAATTCATTGTTATCTGCTTGCTTAAATCGAGCAACAACATAATCCTCCATGTCATGATATGATTTTCCTTTTACCAAGTGAAAGCCATGAGTTACATTCTTTGACATCTTGCTCTTTCCTTTTCCTGAATCAGGGTCTGATGAACCCAACCCAACTTTTACCTGCAAGCAACATACTCATGTCAAACGACTATCATAAAAATGACTATAGACTCATGCTATGTTAATAATAAGTCACGTAGTTAAGTAAGTGAGTGATTGACCTTCCCATTATTCCATATACTAGTCTTATGGTCATTAAGAAGGTCCATTCAATTCTGAAGGTTGTAGGCCACATGTAAAGTAATATGTTCTGACTGGAGACACCAGTAGTGCCTTCCCACCCACTCCATTAAATAACCAATTTATTATTTATAACATGATTGTTCAGTACACTTTAGGTCAATAATGTGAACTGTTTCAATTACATAGCAATAACTTTTACAATTTGAGAAATGCTAGCAACACACAAGCACATTCTCTACTATTGGTTGAAATTAATTGGAAATCACAAATTTTGGTAGGGTCTCACTTTTCATTAATGAGTCTCACCCCTGATTTTGTAGTTTTAAATAAATTTTAACTAATAATAGAGTGTGTGTTAGAAAGAGTATATTGCTAGCACTCCTCTTGCAACTTTCCTGAAGAAAGTTAGAAAGCCCTCAATTTCTTTTACCATAGCTTTTGCAAAATTCAATGAGGAAAACCCTAGATTAATGACAAGGAACAAGTGGATCTTAATGACACACACAACCAGGTTCTTCTGGAAGAAAGTACTCAAACATCTTTGTTTTGTAATTTTGTTATATCAGAGAAAGCCTATATATAGTGGGGGATGATACAAATGAGTAAAGATAGGAGTAAGCTGGTTAATTCTGGAATAGGTCCTCACTCATCACAATTCACACTGATACATGTTAAAACCAATTGAAGTATTTGACATCATCTGGTATATTTATCTCACCCTGGAGTGGAAACAAAGATACATATCAGTTTTAGTGATATGTTTTCCCTACGGATCGGAGCTAGTTGAAGGATTCTAACTTTAGAATGCAGAAAAGTAAATGGAGACTCCCTCTTACTAGTCAAAGTCAATGATGATGGAAGAGCAAGCACAGTGCATGGATTGGCACAATGACAACCACAAAAAGCATACAAGAAAACTAGTGGAGTTTATTAAGTTAAGCAATATAAGCAATAAACTGAATGGGTTGATGAAGATTAATGCCATCAAATGAAGATCTACAACATTTCTCTATTATTGAATACAAAAACAAGAAAAATGTGATCCAAGTCCAACCATAAATCGTTTTCTCCAAAATAACAAAAGGGAGTAACTCATACCTTCATCTTTTGAAGGATTTCTCTGGTAGTCATAGCTGAGTTCCTTGAGTTGAAGAAAAGAGAGGAAGGAAAGAAAACAAAAAAGAAGAGAAAGATGAGTGACTCTGCACAATACTGATGAGGATGGAAATTGGAAAACAGTGGCGTTGACAGACAGGTCTGAAAAGGACAAGTCCACCTTCTTTGTTTGATAACTACTAAAACTGTTATTTAACTTTACACCCCTTCAGAAAAAATTTCCATTTTTTATTTAACCTTCCCCTTGATTTGCTTTCTTCTCTTATTATACTCCTACAGCAGGTGTTTTGAATAGTGGCCTCCACGTGGAATAGCGTAAAATTTTAAGCTTTAAATAAGTTTTTCTTTCCTATACTTTAGCTTTGATCATTAACTTTAAACACTTGACCTTTTTATGTTTATAATTTGCCTTAATTGCATTTTTTATTCTCAAAATTTTATAATTTCATAAATTTTATCTCTAAATAATTTTTATGTAAATTTTGTCTCCAAGTTTATAAAATATTACAAATTTTGTCTTGTATGAAAAAAATTGCCACAATGAAGACAATTTTGTGACAATTTTTTTTTTAAACTGTCACAATTTCTTACGTAGAGACAAAATTTGCAATATTTCATAAATTGAAGGGTAAAATTCGGGAGATTGTAAAATTCTCAGGATAAAAGGTACAATTAAGCCTAATAATTTTATTTTGTTTAAGTTTTAGTGCTTCTAGTTTTATTCTATTTGAATTTTAATCTTTTTAATTTACTAAACATTACTCTTAGCTGTCTCTCGAAGAATAAGTTCGGTGGCATATTATTGACGGTAGAAATTAAAACCTAAATAAAATAAAATTATAAAACTAAAAATTAAACTTTTTAAAGTATAGGAATTAAAATAAAAATAAAAATAAATTAGGCGCCAAAAATTATATTTAAATCAATTTTTAAATATAAGCTTTTCAATAATTATCTAAATTTTTAGAAGTTTTAATACAAAAAATAATTCTAAGATAAAATATATATTTGTATATTTTTTTAATTTAACATTTTTCGTGTATGACTTTTTATTTTTTAATTCTCTCTTTCTCTCCAACTAAATATGTGAAAGTGGGATCCTCCTACTAAGTTACCCTGCAGGTAAAATCCTGCAAAATCTGAACCCTTAATTGCTCATTGCCCAACAATTAAAGAGGATAAAGGACGTAATTAAGCAACGGTCCCGATTTTGAAATCATTGTTTTTTTTTTTTTTGAAAACTCTGATTTTGAAAACCTTACAGGAGTATTATTTAAGTAAGATATATAATTATAAGAAGAACTCATTCATTTAATAGTCAATAAGTGTCCTAAGTTTTTAAAATTTAAATAAAGTTAAAAATAAATTAAATAAAAACTTGTTTATAGTAAATTTTAATTTGAAGTTAAAACTACATGCAAATAACCTGAATTTATATATATGGTTTATTTTAAATAGTTTTTAATTTCGAGAGTTCTCAAGCTGCCTTGTCATTGTTGTGCGATGTGACGTAATAAAAAGATTTTCACTTATAATTTAGTACATAAATTTACACGTGTGTACGTATTAATTCTTTAAAGGTAGTAATTATTAAAAGGTAAAGAAGAGGAAATTACCAATTTAGTGACTGAAATTGTAATTGTTGGTTAAATTAGTTCCTAGAATTAATAAAATGGTAAAATATAAAATTATATATTATCAATTAATTTAGTCTCTGAAATTATAATAGATAATCAAATTATCCTTGAAATAAATAAAATGACAAAATGGTCTCTAAATTGAAATGAGCAGTCAAATTAGTCTCTAAACTTAAAAAGATTTAATTGCACTTTTTATCTTTTAACTTTCAAATTTTCACAAATTATGTTCCTAATTTTTTTTCTTGCCCATTTTGACCTTAAAGTTACATAATTTTGCAAATTTTATCGTAAATATTTAGAAAATGATAAAAATACTAGAGTTAGGATTTGAATCCTTGACCGCCTCTTTCTCCACTATCACCAAAGTCACTAACGCTGTGTTTGGTTGAAGAGAAGTACTGAGGAAGTGAGACAAAGAGAAGGGAAGAGAGTATAAGTGTACGAACTTTGTTCGTTTGGTACTGAAAAAGTATCATGGAAATTTTTAAAATTTGTGTGGGTTCTACGCTAAATAACTTCCTTGTTTGTTTGAGGAGAAATATTGGGGAAGTAAGCTTTTTCTTAACAATTGACGTGAATACCCTTTTTTGCATTACTTCCACCAAGTGCTCCATGTAAACTCAGCCCCATACATGCAATTCCCTTCCATGGTAGACTATATTTCTTTCTCTGCAAGCCGTCCCAAGTGCCTGTGCAATGCACTAACTATGTTATCAAGTTTCAACAGTGACAAAACCATAGCAGGGGGAATAAAAAATTCCACTTCATTTTGCATGCTAAGAGCATTAGATGCCATGTAAACATGTTTGAGCTCTACTTCCCTGCTGCGGTTAAGAATGTCCTGGATTATAGCATGACCGTATAATCGATTATAGCATAATTATAATCAATTATATGGCTTTCAAATATAATTGATTATACCCTTGTATAATCGATTATGTGCATGTTTGGAAACTCATCAGAAAGCATAGAATCACGTCAATTTAGTCCAAAAACGTGGAAGCTATAACTATTAGCTTATGGTTATACATAGAAAATCACATCAACAACGTGCAATCAAACACGCTATATATTGTTGTCATATAATCGGTTATAATCATGGGTATAATTGATTATATGGAGCTTACGATAAAAAATCAGAAAAAAAAAATTGATCTAATTTAGTAAGGGTAAAATGGTATTTTTGTAATAATCATTATTTTTTTCTTTTCTTTTCTTTTAAACTAAACAACCTTAAAATTTAATTTTCATTTTATTTCTCTTCAACCAAATAACTTCTATTTTCATTCTATTTCTTATTTATTTCTCTTCTCTCCACTTCTTTCCTACCTACTTCCTCTCTATTTCCTTCCTCTCTAACAAATACAGTGTAAGTCATTTGGCTTGTTTAGTTATATATATATATATATATATATATATATATATATATATATATATATATATATATATATATATCATTATTGCATTTATTAATTATACTTTTGATCCCCTAAGTGTATGTTTATATTTGTATAAAAAATATTAAAAGTTAAGAAGATAAATTTATTTATTCAAATATATAACATTATTTATTATTTATTCATCTTCCACCCTTTTATTTATAGCATAGTTATTAAGAAATAAAAAATATTTAATAAATAAATCTATAAGATATTGTATAATTTAACTAATAAATAATTTTATATAATTTAGTAAATAAATTTGTATAATTTATAATTTATAAATTTATATTATTAAAATAAAAATATTTAATAAATAAATTTATCATCTTAACTTTTAATATTTTTTCATACAATAAATTTAAACATACGCTCGGAAAACCAAAAGTGCAATTATCAAATGCAAAAATGGTATATATAATATTTTATATATATATATAAACTAAACAAGCCAAATGAATTTGTAGCTTTGATGGTTGTGGAGAAGGAAGGGGTCAAGGGTTTAAATCTTACTTCTAACAGTTTTTATTATTTTTTAAAGGCTTAATTGTACTTTAGGGTCAAAATGTGCAAATTTTTGAACGTTAGGACAAAATTTGTGAAATTATATAAGCTTAGGACACAAAAAAAACTTTAGGGACAAAATTAGCAAAATTTTAAAAGTTATGAGGCAAAAAGTGTAATTAAGCCTTTTTGATTTTAGGGACTAATTTTACCGATATTGTAATTTAGGAATTAAATTGATTGATAATTTACAATTCAGGGACTATTTTGTTCTTTTATTTATTTTAGGGACTAATTTGATCATTTATTACAATTTGAAGGGATTGAATTGACTAACAACGTACAATTTCAAAAACCATTTTAACATTTTGTTAATTATAGGGACCAATTTGATTGTAACTAAATTGATAATTCACTCGGGAAAAAACTTATATGTGTGTACAAGTTCAACTAATTCATGAAGTAATCTGTACGTATAAAAAAGCCTTCATACTCATTTTCTTATCATTTTTAACGTAAGTACTAATATATGTGTGTAAAAGATAGACGGTTTCCGTAGTAATGATGGGAGAAAATAAGTTTAAAGATTAGACTACTTTTTTTTTCAAAGATTTCTATATTTATCTATTTCCATTTTTGCTAGTAAATTCATAGAGAATAATGATAAATCTCTAGTATATTTAGATTTATAAAAATTGTTGACATGTTTTGATGCATTAACTTAATAGAATAATGTGAAAATATAACTAATTTTATATATTTTCATGTGATGCATATTTTGAAATTGTTAAATAAAAAAGAACACTAACACACTAATTTCTTACGTTTTTAAAGTAGGTGAAATGAATAAGGAACCAAAAAAAAAGTTGACTTAGAGAGAAGCACAAAGACATGTACCCATCACATAACTAGTGCATTAAGAGCACCCACCAATACATCAGGAGCTCCAACCAATGCATCAGGAATGCCAAGTGGTGCATCAGGAGCCCAATAGTGCATTAGGTGCGCCCAGCACACCAGTTTTTTAGGCTCTTGATTAGAACCAAGTTTTAGTGTGCCCAACACAAATAAAAGAGGCGCCCATCACCTAAGTCCCCAATGCTCTAAACCAAAACCTATTTTTGAGGCGCTTAGTGCCAGTTTTCTGCTCCTGGTGTTCCCTTTGGCCCAAATCGTGGGTTTCAAGTTCGAACACCTATAAATACGAAAAAGAAATACTTCTGAGGGGTTCTTTGGACTTTCCATTAAGGCAAAAGCTATGAAAGCTCTGGAAAACACTAGGTACCATTAAAGATTCAAGGCATTGGGGACAAGTTTGAGATTTAATGCTTCATCGTTATCTATCTCTCTTAGATTTGTTTTTCTTTCCTTTTCTATGAGTTTCTAAATTTCTTAGGTTTAAGTTAGAATGAATTTCATTTTCAATATAAAATGTGTTTTTGATGTTAAACATCATCATGTATGTTTGACGAAAACACTTTCAAGTTAATCAACATTTTTGAACAAAATATATGGGGAGGAGGATTGGATATTACCTAAAATATTTGCTAGCGTGATAGCATTGAGTGTGTGTGTGTTTTTAATTTTAAGTGCAAAAACAACATAACTTATTAGGGTCGGCTTAATAGTGGAGAATTTGGGTACTTTGCACAACATTTTAAGTTTTAACCTTGTTGTCATTGTATAAAAAAGTATATTCAAAGTTTAGATTAAGAAGTTGACTTAAATATATTTTTAGTCTCTATAAAATGAGTAAATTTTGATTTTAGACTCTGTAATTTTTTTTATTTTTCATCTTTCTAAAATTTAAAATCACTCTTTTTGATCCTTATAAAATAAACAAATTTTGATTCTAATAAAATATTTTTCTTTGATTTTCTTCCCTTCAAAATTTGAAATCACTATTTTTATCATCCAACGTTCATTTTAAGATAGATAAATAACATTTATTATAAGAATTTAGAAAAAAAATTCAATGTATCACATGCTGACATGGTACCATAGATACTCGTGAGTGTCACTTGAGATAATCACTTGACCTTTCATTAAACACATAAGCAGTTAACTAAAATCATATAACAAAAGAGACCAAAAATAATAATTTCTGATTTTTGAAAGATAAAAACTAAAGAATTTTTTTTACATCAATTAAAATCAAAATTCATTCATTGGAATTAAAAACATATTTAAGCATAAGAAATTTCATATCTTCATTTGCAATTTTTTTCATACAATTCCTGTTAGGATTTATAAATTATATAAAAAGAAAACGCTTCTAGGTTGTCAAGACAGTTTATTGAGTTCATAAACAAACATTGAACCAAAATCTCTTCGGTCCAAGGATCGGAGCTGCCACTCTGTATGGTGTCACAAGTAATAATTTGCTTGGGTTGGATGACAAAATTAGAAGTATGAATCTGGCCTATCAGTGGTCCCAAAAGCACAATTTTCTGAGTTGGGCCCATGGGTTCTGCCACAGAAACCCAAAAATAGGAGAAATTATTAAATAATCCTAGACTATTATGGTTCTTATTAATTTGCATATGACATGTAATCAAGTGTTATTAATTTTTTTTTGTGAATTATAAAAGTTGAATATGTGTTATAAACACATTGATTGGGACCATAAACACTTAATAGTCTTAGACTACTTAATAATTTCTTTAAAAATAGAGATTAGGGAGCTTTCAAAGTGCTACTTGTCCCTTTGGCATTGTTTCCTTACACAAAGAAAGTTACACTACTCTCTGACCACAGTCACCACACCATTCCTTTGGTTTTCTGAGATAAAACTGCAGCACTGGTACTGCATTGCGTACTATCAGACTGGTTGCTTATGCATGCTTGGTTCCTACCTCCTATCTCTTCTTACTTTCCTTTTACCTCGCCTTTTCCTTTTCTTTCTTGCTTTGTCTAAATAGTGATGGGTATGTTTGGAACTCTGTCCTTTACAATAATAACAAAATGCTAGTTGACAAAATATTAGTGTTTGATTCTTTGTACTTGGGATAAACAAAAATTAGTTGAACCAACAATCATTAACTTAAAAGCTTTAAAAAAAAAAAAAGACAAATGCTACTGTGCATGTTTTCTTAGAGTATTAATTAAGGAAATAAAAATTAAAATATTCAATAAAAAAATAAATATATTTAATATCTTAAAACATAAATCATGAAAATTATTAGGAATTGCAAAAAGAATTAGAATTATGCCTTTAAATATGTTTTGCAGCCAAGAGAGCCGTGATGATTAAATGGCTTTTACTTTCTAAGCCCACTACTTGACGATCAAAATTAGACATCTGCCTCCAAAACAAGAGAAATTGGTCAATTTTTCATAAATGTATATATACGGCGCAGGGCAATAATTTATGCAGGAAATCGCCACATCACTTCGCACTAATTTGTGTGTAACAAACTTCTTAACATTATTTCTCTTTTAAAAACTAAAATGGCAACATTACTCACCAACCCCCCTCCCTCCCAAAAACAAACTAAATGGGAGCAACTCCAAAATTAACACCCAATATCATTTAGGATATTAATTTTAAAAACTAAAATTAGAAAAAAAAATGACAGGAAATCAATTACCCTCCGTTTGGCAGCATGGAAAGAAATAGAGTAGAAAGAAATAAGTTGGAGAGAAATAGAGAGGTGAGAAATAAGTAAGAATAGAGTAGAAATATGAGTTGTTTGGTTGCGTAAAAATAGGAGTGAAATAGAGTGAAAATAATATTGTATGGTGGTTTGGTTTAAGTAAAAAGAAAGGAAAGAAATTATATTAATGTTATATTTCCATTTTTGCCCTTATTTACATGAAGTTGGTCTGAAGCTCATGATAGTTGACTATCCTAACCTAATAATCTACTATCACACAATTACAGAGACGAATTGGATCATTGTGGCTGCAGTAGCCGTAATAGTTGACTATTGTAAAGCAATAGTAGACTATCTAGTATAAATAGAGGCAAAAATGGATCTGCCAAACCGGTAATAGTCGATTATTCTAAAGCAATAGTCGACTATCCAGTTCAAACAGAGGATAAAAATGTTTTATACATTGTCCCCCCTTATTTTCATACTATTTCCACTCACATTTGTGCGGAAATGAATAGTGCATGAGCCTACATGATTTTTCTCCTCTTTCCTCTCCATTTCAACTCTACCAAACATACATACTTCTTTCTCACCCCCTTATTTTTTCCTCCCACTTCCATTTCCACACTATTTCACCCTTGCCAAACAGACCCTTGAGGTGATTTGGTCGCATTTAAAGGTCATGGGAGGCACAAGTGAGAAGAATAAATTGCATAATTTTTAGTCATATAAAAAGGAAAAAAAAGAAAAATTAAGAAAGACATTGAAAAAAATTGTTAAGAAGAATCTTATGATAAATAACATATCCGAAACTTTAGGATATTTCTCTACAATCTATATATATACACGCTTGTTTCCTCAACATGACATTGACACATTATCTCACAGTCAGTCAGATAGCTAACAGAATCGTTACAACACCACCATGCATTAATTATTTCAACTTAAGTTATGATATATAATTAATTATATATATGTTATTGTACTCCGTGAGTTGCATTTATGGATCATAACTCCTCCCTCGTGTAAAAATTCCTCCGCCACGAGCCGGAGTGACTGTTCTGAGAGAAAGCTGCTTCACAACGGAGTGCGTACGCATCATCAGGCAAACGTGTTTCTTACGTGATACTCCATGAGTTGTTGAAATTTACGCGGTTTTATGTACTTTTGAGAACAAGATTTTATGCTTTCCAAATTAATCCTATTTATTGAAACCGCGGATGCATAAGTTTGTTTATATACCTATAGTTAGCTCATGTATATTTGTTCATTAGTTAATACCCTATTACGTTCCTAGGCTGTTCGTCAAATCACTTAGTTACCCCATGTCTGTTCATTAATTAGTTTGAATAGTACCCTCATGAAAAAAATAAAAAGTGACATTATGCCTATAACAAATTCTTTCATGTTATGAAAATTAACATAAAATTATAAGAATTTAGAAATAGAAGAAATAGACAATAGAGAGAAAAAAAGAACAGAAAAAATGAATAGTTTCTTGTAATATTTTCACAAATAAAATAACCTATTTTTAGGTACAAAATTGTAACTCAACTGTTATAAATAGTTTAATGTATTAAGATAAAACATAAATAATTATAATTTACTAAGAAAATATGGACAGTCGCTATTAAATATTTATAAAAACTTTTTAATAATTTAATTGTTTTTTATCTCTTTGTGTCACATCATTATTCTTATTTCATATTTTCTTTCTCGTCTCTTTTTATCTCCCTTGAATTGTAAGAGTATTATAAAGACAAATGTTGAAGGTACACCCTATTGTTTGGGGGTGTATATGAGTGGAAGGAAAAGAGAGATAGAAAGAAAAAATAAATGAAGAAAGAAAAAGTGGTAGGTGTAGAGAATGAAGAGGAAAATAGGAAAAAAAATGGAATTAAAATAAGATAGAAGAGAAAGTGGATGAGAGATATCTTTACACCTGTGAATGAGCATTTTGAAGAATCTAAAAATGGAGAAAAATATGATAAATGGAGTGTGTGATGACAATAAATTAATATTCCCTAATTAGTTAGGAAACTGCTTTATCTGGCTAGTAGTATGTCTTTTTCTTTGATCACGTCTTTTTTATTTTTTATGGACATATGCACTAGAAGATATCTGGATTTATGGGGGCACACTGATATCTGTTCACTTTGATCACTACCACAAGCATGGGGGATATATACCTGAAACTCTAGGACCTAAAAGGAATTTCATCTAGCTTATAATAACTGCTAAAATTGTATAAGCTTGACAGAATATAGGACCCCTTTTGAGGGAAAAAGTATGGAAGTTGGGTTTAGGGGAGCTGATAAAAAAAAAAAAAGGAAAAAAAAATCAATAAACAAATAAAAGAAGAAGGTAGACAGATATGTGGCCACACACCACTACTAGCTACTGACCAGATGAGCTTCCTCAATCCTCGGTGTGTAAAAATAGAACCAAACACAGTGAGTGAAAATAGCGGCACTAGTGCTATGCTTCTAGCTGAAGCTATTGTTGATTTTACGGCAAATAACCCAATATCACGTGCTTCATGTGAAAAGCATAAAATCTTGTTCTCAAAAGTACATAAAATCACACCGCCTCATATCAAAGTAATGGATTGATTTGGAAATTTTCAGAATCCATTCGGAGGCTCGAATCCATTTTCTAGCTTCCTTGTTTCTTAAGAAATTTGAGATCAAAATGCCTACGTTCTTCATATAATATAATCTAACATTTCCTATATATGCATTCACTAATAGAAATATTGATATTGATCCCAAAATTAAGTTGTACCCTTGAGATTTACTGTCTAATCAAATCATATATATAGTTATTACTAATTTCGGTCGTGTCAAGAAATGTGTGTTAATTTTGTTCCAAGGATCATTGGATTTTTCCCATTGAATGAAACAAGAAACAGATACGGGGAAAAGGTTGAACGCAAGTTATATAGAAATATGTAAGGTCTCAGGAAGTATACGTGATTTTTTGGACGTATGGGATGTTTTATTCCATGTCTTTTTTTGTAGTCAGATGAACTAATCGAAAATGCCCAAGGGCATTTACAAAGCACAGAGACTAAAGAATATTACAGTAGTGCACAATAAATAAACAACAACAAACAGACACACTCAAAGCTAAACATATTTTAGTCTCTAAAAAATGAGTGAGTTTTGATTTTGGTCTTTATAAAAAAAAAAATTATTGTTTTCTATTGAAATCACTATTTTTTGTCCCTATAAAATGAAAGAATTTTGATTTTGGTCCCTGTAAAATATTTTGCTTTGATTTTCATTCCTCTAAAATCTAAAATAATGATTTTTTATCTCTAACATTCATTCTAAGGTAGATAAATAAGATTTATTTCAGGGATCTAGAAATTTTTTTAGAGATATCATATGCTGACATACTACAGACACTAGTAGGTGCTACTTAAGATGGTCACTTGACCTTCTATTTAACACATAAGTAGTTAACAAATGTCACATAATAATAAAACCAAAAACAATAATTTTAGTTTTTTGAGAATGAAAATCAAAGAATTTTTTTTATAAAGACTTAAATCAAAACTCGCTTATTTTACATGGATTAAAAATATATTTAAGCCGTATTCCATAAGTATGGTGTATTGAAAGGCCAGCAAGCTCAGCCCATGTACTCGGGCCTGGATTTCTGACAAGACTGACAGGCATGTGTTCCCACCAAAAAAATAAAAACGAATTATAAAAAAAAAAATGTTGTATACAAATTAAGGCATATATTATGTATACCTTAATTTGTATATGACATTTTTCTTGGTGAATCAAGAAAAACTATAATAATTAGACACTTTAAATTTTGATGTGTAGCCTTTCTTCGGTTACAATCAACATATAGCCCAAGAGATCTTATTATAACAATGACACAAGTAATCAAACACATAATTGACTGTAAAGCAAAACAAGAGTTATCATTCAGTTTAAAGCAAAGGATTAAGCAGTGAATATCACCCAATTCGGTGGAGTGAACGAGCAGTTTGTTTAGTTCTTAGTTTATTAAAATATGATTAAATTACATATGTTACTCTTTCAATAATTTGGAACCATATCTTGGCCGCAGTCAGCATGTATCTGCAAAAATATTCTTGGATATACATGATATAAATGTGCATGTTTAGATTGTAGTTTGTACACACTCCCAACCATGGTTTGGAGAGGGTAAACGGGATTTCATCTATAAAATATATATTTGGCAAAAGGAGTTGTCTTTTGTGTGTGCATGGGCAAATGATAAAAAAAAAAAGGTTTAAAAATAGAATATTTAATGAAAAAAGCGAGTATTTATTATATTAAAACTACAAATTAAATACTTTAAAGCATTTAATAAAGTATTCAATACTTCATACCAAATGTTCATAGGTGCACACAAAACAACCTTGACAATCATAGTTACGTTTGAACATAATTTTAGATCCCGCATTATGATTTGAGTAAAAGGGGGAAAATGTGTTTTGTTATATTAAGGCAAATGCTAATCAATGCATTGAAGAAACTGATTAAAGAAATCAAAAGTTATTTAAAATTATATATATTATTAACACACTCTCACCATAGTTTTCAAAACATTCTTGGCATGATTTTCAATAAAAAAAATCTATCTTTGCTTCTTAATTGATGTCCTAAACAAAACCTTTATATTAAAACCAACATGTCATTAATCCAAATAGAAATAGACCCAAATTTCTTAAACAAAATCTCAGGTTTAAGTCTTTTGATAAAAAAAATGTGGTTAGAAGAAAAAAATTCACTAAAGATAGTTAGTTAGGTTTTTTGACAAAAATTAATTATTAACAAAGCAAGTAGATACTTCACACTAATAATATGGTGACAAAAAAAAAACACTTTATATTAAAAACACAAAATTAAGTAATTTAAAATATTTAATAAAGTGTATGTAATACTTTCAATACTTTCATACCAAATGTTAATGGACACAACAAAAAAAATTCCTTAACAACTATATTTAAGTTTGAACATAATTTTGGGTCCCAGATTATATGATTAAACTAAAAATAAAAATAAAAGTTACTTTTCCTTTTGGGCCTAACTATGATTTGCAAACTGTAATGCAAACACACTAATTATCATTCTTACATAACACTATCCAAATCAAAAGTCATATTAGCTTACCAGGGTTATCTTGTAATATCGTTGAATAAAAAATATTGAAAATCTTAATATTAATAACCATGGCCAAACAAATTAATAAAAAATTATATGCGTTAAATGATTAGTATGACTTTTCATAATTTTTATTCAATCGTAAAATGATGACCCAGTATCTAAAATTTTAAAAATTGATCGTAAGACAGCATGAAAACTTTATGTCTAATTGAACTAGAAGAAACAAACAAATGATCATTAATCAAGTCTCATTAAGTGGAAGACAGAAGAAACACAAGATACAAAGTGAAAAGCCAACACATGAAAAAGGAACACAAATAACTTTTCCTACATACAAATTCTCATCTTTCATTTTTCCCCCCCGTACTAAAACTCGCCTTTTCTTTCCCCCAATTCACTCCAAAAAGGTTTCCATGACATCCGGGTACATACCTCCTTCTGAATTCCTATACTCCACACCTTGTTGATGGTGATCCATTGAAGTGGATGAAGATGATGAAGCCACTCTTGCCGGTAGAGTGAAGCTCTTCTTGAACTTGTCCATTTTCCTTGCATCTCCTTGGTGGCTATCCAAGCTCAAGAACTCATTTGGGTTGGCTCCACTAGCATTTTGCATGTTGGAGGCATCTGAATTGGGATTTTGACTAAGAGGGTGATGCTGACTCTGATCGCCTTGTTTGCTCCCCAAGCTCTCAGGATTGAACAAAAGCTTAGCATCATCTGTTCTTCCAGTGAGAGCATTGAAGAAAGACAACCCATTGGGCCATTTTATGTCGTTTTCATGCTCCCCCATAATGTCCTCAATTCTTGCACTTTCAGATGATGCATGAGGCATGAGAAACATGTGTGCCTCATCTCTTGGGAACCCAAGCCTAGCTGCATGTTGTTGAAAATTGGGTGAGGATAGCATGGAAGTGGGAGAAGTGAGTGGCCTCTGACCCCAGTTGAAGAGTGGAGGAGGTGGCCTAATTGGTATGGTGGATAGTTTTGAAGGAACAGAAGTAGAAGAGGAAGTGTTCCTTGTAGAAGAGAAGAGTTGGGAGAGGTAGAAACCAGACTGGTAGCCAAGGGATTCAAAAGTGTGTCTCATTCTTAGCACAAAATGGAGGTCTTCAGGAATCTGAGAATACAACCAAAAATATCAAACATTTGATAACTTTTAGTGTGTGAGATTCTTCTATCCAATGAATAGCTAGCCAAGCAAATATAAATTGCATGAAACTAGTTAAGGTAATTTTTAAAATCACCAGATTAGATAAGCAAACTAAAAACGAGTAAAAATAAATTTCTTTTTTTTTTTGGGGGGAAAAAAGTGATACAAATTTACTCACAATCTTACAGGAACCAAGTTGGAGAAGGCCATGTCCAGCTTGAATTACAGCTATGGTCTGGTCATGGAACAAAAGCAAATAAAATTGGGTTGAAAAATCTAAAATGAAATCTTGAGACCAATAATAGCAAAAGCCAAACAACTAACAAAACCAAAAATGATTCTGCTCTGACCTGAATGCCTGACTCAAACTGGTCTGTCCATTCAGGAGGAAGCTGCAATTAATGGCATCACAAAAGGAGGTCGAGTCAATCAATCATCAAACAGACAGCTACACATAACTACCAGAAAACACAAAACTTAACACTGGTTGAAATGCAATATAATGTCCAAATGGACCAAATCTACATCCATATTTATATTTTAAATAAACAAGAAGGAAGAGAAGTAAAATAAAAAAGATCAGAGAGGAGTTGATTGTATGTGGGAGAGAGTTGAGAATATGCATACAGCATCAAAGGAGCTCTGCCAGTAGTTGGAGATATTCGGCTCACATTCAGTGGGCTCTTTAAAGACCCACTTGTGGCACTTATCAGATGCAACTTTCCCCATCAACCTGTTCCAAAATCCAACTCCACCCAATCAGACCACAGCGCAGAGGAGAAACCGTGCTTGTGCACAAGTAACTCCCTCCACATGGTATTAGATATTGAACAAGATTCAGAGAGAGAAACAAAGAAAGAAAGAAAGTGATACAGAAAGAGAAAGAGAAAGAGAGAGAGTAAAACCATAACACAACAAAAACAAACACCTACCCAGTACCCACCCTTCTCCATAATTATACAACTGAATGGACATCTTGCTGAAGGCCTTTCTGACAGGATCCTCTCCATCGATATCTTCCAGACAACCTGAACCCCTCCCTCGGCAAAACCCATCTTCCCACATCAGCATCCTTCAATCCCAAACACACACAAAAAAAAAAATACACGTCAATCCATACAAACAAATACTACAAACCAAAACCTTAAATAACCGTCGCCGCGACCCTGGTTGCGACAGATGATGACACGGCGACTACCAGATTAAAGTACCACTTAAAAAACATTAATAGAGACACAAGAGTTGAACATGTGTGTGTGTATACTTACAAGCTGCCGTTGTCGTCTCCAACCTTGCAGCCATTACCACCTCGGACTCTCCTGCGAGAAATGGACGAGAGGGGGGGGGTTGAGGTTGGAAGTTTCAGTTAGAGACAGAATGAATAAAAAGAGAGAGAGAGAGAGAAGCATACGGGCGAGGACGAATGGTCCAGAAGACAGAGTAAGTCCAGTCTGAGTTGAGACAGACTCTTCTGAGGGCCTCATGAAGGGCCATCATCCCAACAGCTTCTTTGCTCCTATCTGATGCTCCTGAGCCCACCATCTCTCTCTCACACACACACTATACACCTTTTTTTTTCCTTTCACTTCACAATTACACACACAAACTTTTTTTTTTCTCTTCTTCTATAGTCTTTGAAACACCTCCCTCTCTGTCCCAACTCACCCTCTTTTGTTATTTTATTTTATTTGTTGATCTGAGCTACTCTACAATGGTTAACCACCATAGAGAAGACCGATTCTCCAACTCTCTCGAGTTGCGACGATGTTTGTTTGTTTGTTTATTTATTTGGCTAAGGGGCTCTTTATCTTACTCTCTCACTCACTCGGCTTTTTGTTTGAACCTATGGAGGTTCGTTAATGGTTACTTTGACAGAAAGCGGTAAAAAGAGGAGTGAAGGAGTGGTGCTTTGTGTAGGAGAATTGGGGTGGGGGGATGGATGGAATGGTACGTTTTAACCATGAAAAACTGTGGGGACAGCTTTTTCTTCTTTCTCTGTCTCTTTCTCCGTCTTTTTTTTACAAACAGCACAACCAAGAGGAAAGTGAAAAATCAAAATCAAAAAATCAGGGTTATCCGGTCGCCCATTTCAATTTTCACAATTTTACTAAATCATGCTATTTACCTACATGCCATTGCATGGTGCATACTAGGATGTCAACGGGGCGGGGCGGGGCGGATACGGGTAGTAGTTACTCGCTACCTATTCTGCCCGATAAAATTTATGTCCGTACCCGTTTCATTACCTGCGTGAGTATCCGTTAAGCTGATACTCACAGATATTTTTAATATCTACAGGTATTTTTAAAAAATAAAAAATAATAAAAAATAACAAATTTATTTTATGTGTTGTGGACAATTATAAAATGTTGCAAATATCACTTTGAATTTATAAATTTAAATTTATAAATTAAAGAGTTATAATTTAAAATAATCACTTTAAACGTAAATTTTAATTATTCTAACAATTTTTCTAAAAAAAATATAGTTTAAATACTCACAAATTTATGTTCATTTTCTCTTATAATATAATTATATAGGATTTCTCTCGTAATGAACAATCTTTTTGAAAATTTTGAATAATTTATGTAATTTTATCTATATTAATATGTAAGGATATTTAAGTAAATATATAATTGCGGATAGCGGGTATTTACGAGTACAGGTACCATGATATTGGTATCTGCCCCGTTAATAAACGGGTAACGGGTATACCCGTTTAGAATATCCGCAAATACCCATTTAAAGTACCTATTTTCTACCCGAGACGGATTTTATCTGTGAATATTGGCGGGCACGGGTATTTTTGCCATCCCTAGTGCATACACATACATTAATTGCATAAATTTTATAGTATATTATATCATATTGTTGTGATAGGTCTCTAAGCTCAATTTGCATAGTAGATCATTTTTTTTTGTGTGTACAATACTAGTCACACTGAAGATAAAACCTATGACCTCGTACATACTATCCAAACTCTCTCACCGCCATGCTATGTGGGTTGCATAATTGGTACAAAGTAATGTTCAAAAACTCAATTCATTGAGTGAAGTCAACGTCATTCATAGAAGAAGGATTCTTACAATACATATTAAACAATAAAACACATCTTGATACAAATTAAAGCTATTTTGTTGCTCCATCAAAACATGGTAACATTATCACTAAGAGGCATTAGACCTCATGCCAAAGAATTTATCATATGTCAGACTCCTATAAGTACAATCAACATTATAACAGTGAGATAATTATTACATATCATCACTCCAGTAGAATAACTACTTAAACGTCTATAGTATCTGTTATAGATATTCATCTCATGTCCATCACATTTCAACCGCATTTAACCACAGATCTCAACCACGGCGTCTATCACATTTGGAAATTCTTAAAAGCAATGTGAAGATAATTTTAACTTTCTGCAATAGGAACACACGTTTTAACTTGATTATAAATTGTGATGAAATATATTGCAATCTTCCATCTTTGCGGGCTTTAGATATGAGTAAATGTATGTATTAAGAAATTTTGTCAATTGGTACGAATGAAATCACAAATAAAGATAAATTTATTTTATTGGTTAAATATCAATTCAAATAATGAAAGAAAAGGTGAAAATTAAAAGTAATGAAGCACGTACATAGTTGGTATTTCATTTTCGTAAAATTTGTTTCATATTACCTACCCTTCCATTTTAAATTATTTACCGTTTAAGATATATACACATCTTAAAAATATTAATAAGATCATTTATTATGATGAAATTGTCTTTTTTTAACTAAAAAATCCTTATCAAATTAATTAAAGTGTAGTTGTAAAATAATTAATTATTTAGATAATATATCAATAAACAAATATATTGTTAAAAAAAACTAATATTTTTTATTTATTAAAGTGACAAATATTTTAATTAAAATAGAGAGCAATAATTTAAAAAAAATCCTCATGTGAAAAGGAAAATAATAAAGTGCTAAAATTATACATTTATTCGTTTAATAATACACATGATGATATTTAAATAATATAAAATTTATTTAACATAATTACACGTTTTTTATTTTTCTCAATTAAAAATAAGAAAAAAATATTTTTTCTTCATTTAAATAATTAAACAAAATTACTTTCTTTTTTATTTGTTTTTTCTGCATCCGAACAAAACATTAATAAAAAAAACTCATCTTTAATTTTTAGTAACAAACATTTTAATTTTTAGTATTATTTGAAGGTTACTAAAAACTATTAAACTGTTAGTTAAATTATTAAATAGAAAGTCATATTTATATAATTTTATATTTTTAATTAATTTAAATTAGGCGATAATTAATAATATATTTAAAATAGTATATTAAAAAGTGTGTCGTTAATATTTTTTAGAATATTGTATTTTATAATCAAAATTTTTATTTAAAAACTAATATGTCAATGCATATTTAACTTCTATAATTTATATTTAATTTCAGTTTTTTTAATTGGAAAAGTACATGTGGTATTGTTCATATGTTAAAAAAAAAAAAACTGCTGCTTTTTTACCGTCCTAAGCACTCGTAACTACCACAAATTTAAATGACTAGTCAGGCTATGTTTGAAATACGCAGGTCGAAGGATTAAAAACATATTTTAGTATATGTTTGGTTTAAAGTTTATAAACTTAAGTTCCAGTAGTTTCCATTTTACAAACTAAATTTATGAAAAGAACCTTAATCTTGTTTTTATGAAAACTTGATTTCAAACGAAATATAAATATGTACACCTACTTTTAAAAAAACCAAATTTATTAGGAAATTGAGTTTACTTTCTAAACTGAATTTAAAAGAGCTCAAACAGCAATTCAAACCTAACCTTACTAAATTTAAAGTAAAGAGTCAATACTGCAAGGATTACACAGCCACACCTACGTAAATAGTCTTGTAGTTGTCTTTTCCATTTTGTAAAGGAAACCTAACTTTGAATATTTGATCGCTTGTGTGGCTGTGGAAGTTATATTTTATAAAAGAAGATTTGAGGTTGAAAATCGAAAAAGACAAATGGAAGTTATAAATTTCATTTACACATCTCAAATCTTTTATAACTTCAACCCTTGATAAATTAATTCCAAAATTCATCATTAACCTCGTTCCTAAATTCATTACTAACCTCACCTTAGCGTGCACGTGTCTAGGCGCGGAGTTGGTGTCACGTAGTCATTTTCCTTAGAGGGGCTAAATATAAAAATAAAAATATAATTCAAATTTTAATATGTTAATTCAGTCAGAAAGGATTTATAATGATTTTTTTTTCTTTTCATCTGGTCATTTCTAAAAGAAGGTTTTACTTTTATTTATTTATCTATTTAAAAGTTTAAATAATATTAGTTATTAAATTTTTTATTTATGTCTTATCTCTATCTAATTTTTAAATCTTTTATATATCTATTGTTCTAAACTGAACAATCACAAGTAAATCCACAAAAGATGGTTTACTTTGACTCAATGAGTGTTAGCCCAAGATCCTTAAAGGCAATTGGGTTAAAGTCCATACCAAGACCTATTTATAAGGCAATTTTGATACACCCTACAATAGGGAATTATTTTTCGGCTAGGAAATAACTGATAGCATATTACTCTCAAATAGGTAAAAAATTTCCAACAAGAGACCTTGGGCACTACACAATCCACCTTAAAATGTCCTTATAAATAGGTCATGGTTAGCAGTGTCAGGTACTCATTTATAACATTTACTGTCATTCTACTAAAATTCTTACTGACTTGAGTGTTGGAGAGTCTTTGAAGGTACTCAAACCCTTCACCATTGATCTCAATTGTGCTGGAAGGGAAAACTCCCACTATAGTATCTTGGAGTTCGGTTAAAATTAAAGTTGGACATCTCAAACAACGTCACTAATCATAAAAATGAGAGAAAAATAATGGTGAAAATCATATTAAGAAATTAAAAATAATCTTAATATAAACAAATATATTAATTATATTTTCTAATATGTGTGTTATCTCATAAAGCATATTAATGAAAAGAAATGAATAGAGAAACTTATATAAAATGTGAATTAAAAATAAAATAGACTATTTTATTGGGGGTAAAATAAAAAAAAAGGTGAAATGAAAGTTAAAAACCAAAAACTAGAAAAGAAAAGAAATTGAAACCCCAAAAATTCATATGAAAGTTATAAATTTCATGTATATTTCTTAATTTTTCACTTTTATAACTTCCACCCTTTATAAGTTCATTCCTAAATTCATTCTTGACCTCATCCTAGCATGTGTGTGCTGAGAGGTGGAGCTAGCCATTTTCTTTTGAAAGAATAAAATATAAAGATGAAAATATACATTTAAAAACCAATATATTGAATTAACCATTAAGTAAAAAAAAACGCCATAGTTAATATTTATATAAAATATAAATTAAAAGTAGAATAAAATATTTCATTGTAAGTGGGATGAGATAAAAAAGAAGAAAAAATTCATATTGAGCTAACACCATTTTAGAAGGGACTAGTCTTTTTTTAATTTGATTTTGAATCAAGTAATATCTTTAAAAAAAATAAGGAGGACACAAAAAAATATATATGTTCTTACACAACCTTTTGTCCCATGTGCTCATTTTTACTTTTGTATTTTGTTTGAATGGTTAAAAAAATAAGAATGAAATAAATAAGATAAAAATACAGTAAAAAATGTATTGCTTGAAGTGAAAATAAAAATAAAGAAAATTTCCTTTGATTTGATTAGATGAGTAAAAAAATAAGTAGAATAAATAAATAATATATGTCATGACAACATTTTTACCATTATGTGTGAGGAAGAGGAATAAGAAAAATGAGGAATAAAAATGAGAAGAACTATATGTTATCTAAAAAATATATGTCACCTCAAAAGGAGAGAAATTAGAGAACTCTTTACTCATGAGGAGAGATTTTTTTTAATAGATCCCATTCCACTCCCTTTTCCTTTCCATTTATAATATGCTAAACGAATGAAATGGAAAATTTATACTTTATCTTTATTATCTCTATTCTTTATTTTTACCAAAACAAACACAATATTAACATTATTTTTTGTAAGCACAACATTGACATTATTGAAACACACTAGTGATTTTACCTTACTAAAGACATGAGCATGCTTTACTTGAAAAGCCTTAATTATTTTGGAGTTGAGTGTTTTCCACTTTATAGATATATTTTTACCACCCATACTAAGGTGAATAGTAATAAACTGATATTAAAAATTTTGGTCTATTAACAAAATGATCACAAAAAAAATACCAAAAATATCTATTTTACATAAAATCATGTGTACTTAAATCATATTTAATAGGTGAAACATATTTTTTTATATATAACAATTATAAGAATTATGTAAATTGCCAAATTAATAAATCTTGTTCTGTAGGTATAAAAACGTGGCTTAAATTAACAATTTTATAATCTAATTTTTTAAGTTAAAATGTGTATATTTTTATAAGCAAAGATATAATAAAAGAAATATAAAAGATACTCTAATGTATGTATACTAAGGTCTATTGTAAATTACTCCTTAATACATTGTGTAATACATAAATATGAACTGAGACACCAATCATAAAAGGAGAAAGTAGCAACATAAATTTTGGCTCAAAATCAAGAATTAAATTTAATCAAATACTAAAGATAATGACATTTCTAAGAAACCAGATCATATTATAACATGTTTTGCATCAAAACACAAATAATACATGATAAATCTAACTTCACCCTTACCACATTGTCGTTGTCTTTATTAAAATGAATAGGGAGATTAATGATCTCATTACACTATCTAGTAATTGAACAACAATCAAAAATTAAACCAAAAGGAAAAAGAAGAACACCTCTCAACATTGATTATATTGATGTGAGAGTGGCACATCAAACCATTTTAAAACAATTTTAATAAGAGTATTGTGTTTATAAATAAAAAAATTTCATCAAAACTCAACTATCAAGATTGTTCAACATGTATAAGAAAAATTCAATTCCAAATGAATCATGACAAACACATTTTTCTCAGAACTTTTATACCAAAGTAGCAAGTTTGGTTTTTCAATTCAAGACTTATGCTTTTTCCTAGATAATTGAAGTCAAAATGATCTAACCCTTTCATAGTGAAAAAAGTAGCAACATGTGCGTGTTATGGAAATAAAGAATCCTACCACTAATAAAAATTTTAAGTTAATGGTCAAATATTGAAACCTTACTTGGAAGGTGAAATCAAGAGAGCAATCTTTGTTCTCACATTGCAAGAGCCATGAATGAAATCAATTCGTCAAGCTAATGACATTAAAAGAGCCTTGCATGGGAGGGAACCTATGAACATTTTCAATTTTGTGTTCTTGTATGTTAATAAGCTTCATAGTTTAGGTATTTTAATTGTTTGACAGATAATTTACTTGTTAAAATGACTAATTGTTGTTTTGCTTTTGTAGGTAAAGACTACTAAAAAGAGAGACCAAGTGCTTACATGTATAGGGAAAGCACAATCAAACTTGAAAAGTATAATTACACAAATTTTTGTACCCATTGCTTGGTGGTGCAACCCATTGTTGAGCAATAAAACAAAGTATGACTTTTTCTAAGTTTATTGTTGAACAATTCTACCCTTTGCTCAATGATATTCTCCAAAATATTGAAAAAGATGAAAAGTCAACTCATTGTTGAATGAGGAACCTATTCACTCAATTCTACCTCTTTTGCTTAGCAACAAATCAATAATTGCTAACTGAAAGTGCACACCCAACAAGGATTGATATCATTGGGTGACACAATAAAATGGTGCTTCTATTTTACCCATCTCTAGGCAATGATTATTTGTAATACCTCATGGAATTACATTGATTAAACTAATTATAACTATAGAAATTAAATAGATTTGCAAAAAATATGATTGTGTGGTTAAATAAAATACAGGTAATTTTTTCCCTTTTTAAATATATAATCAAAATCTGCATCTAAATAGATAATAAATCAAGAAATAATGCAAATGAAATACAAAATAACATCACAAATGTAAATTGAAATAAGATTTGTCTTGTACCTGGACGTGCACACCTGTCATCAAAAAACCATAAGTACATAACTAAAATGATAAAAGATGTCTAGTGAGATCGTAACCAAAATATATAGTCAGGGCTAGAGTAAAAGCCCATCAAAATACAACAAAAGACTTTAAAAAGAATGTCCCTAACATCCTAAGTTGGCCTAGACTATTACCCTTAGGGTGTATTTGGTAGAAGAGAAAATTTTTCTTGCCCAAGAATTATGATTCCTAGGAATGACTAAAATTTGTTTGGTTAGTCATACATTTTCTTGGACATATTTGTATATGCTTCTTGGGAATCAAAGATTTTCACGTTTAGTTTTAATAGAACTTTTTAAAAAACTTTAATTATTTATCACATTAAATGAGCTAATAAGGCTAACACAATATTTTTATTATAGTAAAATTGTTCCCTCAACTCGAAAAAGTTATATTCTCACCTCCTCCCATGGGAACAATTTTGTGGCAAAACATATGTAAAAAAAATTCCTAGGAAACAATGTTTCGTGAGAATGTTATTTTTTAAATAGTAAAACAAACATAGGAAACAAACATTTTCAATTACATATTATTTGAAAACTAAAAACTTTACCTGTACTAGACACCCCCTTAGACTAACACTCTAAGACCTCCAAAGAATCCTCTTCTGAACTTGACACACGAACAACTAAGCAATGCTTAGGTCCTTGCACTAAAGACGTCACATATCCCTCTTTGGGAGTGTAATAGGGAGCCCTTCTCATGCATACAAGCAGTAAGCTAAATTTCATTGTCATCCTCACGAAAAAAAGAACACAAGGATGTCAGCAAGAAAATAGGTGAAAATGATATTGACATTATAATGAACATAGCGAACCTCTTAATCAAACTGCCAAACCTCACTCTGTCCTCTAACATCTTCAATGAACTTGATCCTAAGTCTCCCCATGTGTTGCCTTTGGTGTGCCACTTAATTCCACGAACAAGATGGCAAAACACAAACACAAAAAGGCTGAGCATTTGGACACAAGTACTACAAGAGTATGTGCATATGACACACAAACAAACACAACAACAAAACAAACATGCATGCATGCATTTATACATACTTACAAGATGACATAACACAAACATATAAGCAGGATATACATCATGTTATTTCATACACGCATATCAAAGAGAACAACACATGTGACAATTAAAAATAATGTTATGTCAATGCATGCCAAAATATAACTTATGCATGAAGCAAACACATTTCATGAAGTTAACAACTTCTTATTGAGCGATCAACTAGATGTATCCCCTAACTTGGTTAAAATATCAACAAGACCATTCAACCATCAACATAGCAAGTGTGGAAACCATTCAGCAAACACGTTAAACTATAATCCTGGGAGCAAATGTGGCTTTGTCAAAATGCATGTGCATGGGTGTTCGCTACCACAACATAAGGATGCATAAATTTGATCCCTTGTGGAGTCACGTGCCCACATATCCTTAAGATCTAACCAATGACCTCTAATAGCCTTCTCACGCCCATCAAACAATAAGGTGAATTGTTCATCATCAACGACTTAACACATGCATATGAATGTATGGTAACAATAATGTGCATACTCACAATTATCAAGACCTTGATGGCTAAGCCCTAAGTTTTAATGATAATGAACAAAATATAAGATTAATGACTTTTAAGAAGAAAAAAAATTGAATGTTTCATCTTATTTATAAATCATCTTATATATGTTGTCCTACAAGAAAATGTCCAAGACTCACACCTCAAGAGTTTCACCTAAAATATTCTATAAAGCATCTAAAAAGCACACATATAAAAGAAGCTTCACAAACAAATATCCTTGCTCAAAATAAACAAGCAAAATAAAAGCTCTACCAACTCTCGTACCTTAAATCTCATAAAAAGGGACAAAAGTTAAAGCAACAAGACAACACTTTAGTAAAAGAAATATGCTTGTGTCAAAAAGTAGAAAAGGCTATACAAAGTATTACATGAAGATCAAAATAGGAGATAAGCAAAATGATTTGTCACTTTATATGTGACAAGTTGGTAAAAGACATTTATTACAACATTTAATGTACCATCATCCATATCTTTAAAAGTTGGAGATAAGTTTCAACGGATATTCTATCTTCGCTTATAAAGGTTTAGAAGATATAATCAAAAAAATGTTACTGAATGAAAAACATTAGATATCTTTCTAAGTCCCCTCTTTGTATTTAATAGCTTTCTTTCTAAGTGTGCAGGCTTATATCTTGTACATTCGGTCTTATAGGACAAAAGCCTTGTGAGTTTATCCTAAAACATTTCTTTGTGAAATTGTTGAAAGCATGGAAAGGTTTTGCTAAGAAAGAATACTTGTGTCTTTACTTGAAGAGGCAAGTTAGAAAGAATACTTGTAAATGAGCCTGAAGATGCTTAAAGCAAAAGAATACTTGTAAAAATGTTTGATTCTTAGTGATTCTTTTTGTAAAAAGCCAAGGATTAAATAGTCTCTGGGTGAGCTAAATCAGTAGAATTCTTTGGTGTCATTCTTCTTTCCATTAATTATCTCATTATTTATCTTTAACTAACATAAGAATTGAATTATACACATCATCTGTTGTTTTCAAACTTGAGTTTTTAGAAAAGTTTGTTCTGATAAGATGATCCAACCGTCTTACCTAAAATACATTATTTAAGAAAGGATTTGCAAAAAAGTTGTGAAAACAAAATTCAACCCACCTTCTTATGTTTTTGCTATATTCTACAACAATATCATTAGATTATCATTTTTCAACCTTTTACATGGAGATCAACTCAATCCAACAAGTGTCTAAGCTCTACTACCTCAAAACAAACATGCAAACTGCTACGTAATGTTTTAAAAATCAAACCAGTCATTGAACAAGTGATAACACCGATTCAAGGTTCAATAGTCTAACCATGGTGTAACCAATAATAATTAAATAATATTTTCTAAAATTTTAATATAATATATTACTCTCTCTAATCCTTAATATTATAAGACACTATTTAAAAGGTAATGATGGTCCTTTTTATAATACATTTTATAATTCTTATGAACCATTTAATTTTTTTTCATTATTTGCCCTCATTAAAGATTTTAAATATCTGTGTTTTTATTTGATAGTGGTGCATAATGCATGGACTTTAATGTTTTCATGTCACCCACAACAAGTTAATGATGATTAACAAGGGTAATGTTGGTATATTATAATATTTTAAAAAAAAAAATCAATAAAACCAACTAATTTAACTATTTTTATTGGTTTGTGTAATTCTGTTACAAGTGCCTTATATTAGGGATAAGAGGGAGTAATTAGTTATATTAAAAAAAATAACTTGAGGCAAGGGTCAGTTATGATATCTTGTAACTTTTTAAAAAAATTAAGATAAATGTGCTTAAAATGAATAGAAGTTCTAATGTCCTACTTGGAATCCAAGCTAACATCATAGAACCATATGCTTGTGCTTAGTGCTTACAGGTTACAACTAACATTCAAGTAGTAGTAATCAAGCCGCACAAATAATAGGCTATAGCATGATAGTTTCCAGCACAGCTATAAAATAAATATAGTCCTACATCGACAAGCAATAAGATGTTGCATAGCTGATTCCATTTAAAATTTAGTCTTAGTCCCACATCGTTTAGAACTAAAGATTTAGTTTGCACTGCTAAATCAATTTAAAGGCAAGTACTAGTCCCACATCAAAAGTCGCTGAGGGTTTTGCTTTTATGAGTCTCACATATACTCCATATAGTTATGAGCCCCACATCAACAGACTTACAAACTAAAATGCCTTCCCTATCCCACAAAAACAATTGGTCATTTCCGAATCAACACTTCATAAATCCCACATCGATGGAAGTCTAAATTGAGATACATTTCTCATCTTATAAAACCAATGGTTCCCTGTACAGGTTGTAGAAGGTTGGCGTGTTTCAAATACATGCTACCTTGCAATAAGTTTAAAGATTTTTGGAAAACCGGAAAAATCATAAAAGTACTGGTTTTGACTGGTTTCGGCAATTTTTAATCGATTTTACCGGTTTGAGATCAGTTCTTATAAGGAATGGTTTTAAGTGCTTTTTGAACTAGATGATAGGTCGATTCACGATTTAACCGTTCAACCGGTCAGTCCGATCTAGTTTTAATAACTATGCTACTACGAGTCATATGGGCACTACCACATACATGTGGTTCTCAACTAAGGTTCAGCCATCATTAACTTTTTAATTCAAATCGTATAATATATCATTATGTCTGTGAATCAATTTTCTTTAGTGTTTTATTGAATCTGATTTCTTAAGCTTACACGTAATACATGTATTATAAAGTTTCACTATACAATTGAATAAACGTTCCACTTGTAAATTCTTTATTAAATATTAATTAAATAATTAATATTTTATTACTTGTTATTCTATAAAAGATTATAACTTCAAAATTTTAAATTTTCTAAGTTACTAAAATAATATATTATTTTAATAATATTTCTTAACTTCAAAAACTAATTCCAACAAACTTACAAAGCTTTTTAACTTGATTCTTTCATAAAAATTCTAAACTATATCATTATTCTCAAATATGTGCTCCTTTGAATTTTCTAAGTATTTTAGGGGTAAGTTTGCCATTTTACCCTCTAGGTTCATTATTTTACTAATATTTAACTTGTTTTAAATTCCAAAATTAATCCTCTTCAAAATTAGACCTAAATAAGCTATTTTAACTAAATATTTAATACTTCAAATCTTATTGCAAATTATTAACCATGAAATTTCAATTTTCCTCCTCTTTAATACATTTTTCATTTTAGCTTTCAAAGTCTAGAATCATTTCTTTCTATTCCAAAATTTTCCCAAGCTTAATAATTTATTTAAAATTGTTTTTAATCACTTCTAAATTTTATTTGCCACTTTTTTGTTAGAAATCAAATTTTTAAGCAATCTAATTTTTCAAAACTTCTACTAGCTTTACTAGCAACTTGATTTATGTGTTCTAACTCATTAAATCACTAAAAAATAAATTTTTTTTATCTTATTCTCCCTTGTCCAAAACCACAAAATTCTCTTCTAAAAGACAAGGTTCTATTTTATGTTATTAAGGTTTATGGCAAGGGTAAAGCTTGAAGCTTTTGGCCTAAACAACATTAGAGCGTTACCATTTCAACACATATTCATATATCATCATGATCACACTAAAAACAATGAATACGTCATCATAAACCACATTGAAAGAAAAAGAGACACATAAGAAGGGAGTTGAATTGTGTGTATGAGAATTTTCAAAACTTTTTCGCTAACGTTTAATAGAAGATATAAGGTTGTCCAGTTAAAAACACGTGAGGATAAGAAAGGAGAAAAACACATAGAGTTTTTATACTAGTTCACTCAAATTGAGCTACATCCAGTACATTTTTTCCAGAAAGATTTCAATTAACTAAACCCTGGTTACAATAAGTATTATTAGCTGCTGCTTCAGGCCTTACAATAATGATTTAGCCCTAAATCACCAAAAAAACCCTAAGTATTCTTTTATCACAAAGCCTCTCCAGGCTTTCACAACAACAACAAGGTTGTTTATACAAAAGATTAACTCACAAAGTGATGATATGAAAGTAAAGCACAAAATACAGAAGCTTTGTTAAGCAAAGTCTTTTAAAATATAAGTGCAAAAATAGTCATCCAACAAAGGATCAGAGCTGTTAGAGTTCATCGTGTTCAGTTCACTTATTTCTTCGATCTTTAATCCTTGCTTATATAGCCTTTCAAAAACGTATCCGTTTAGAGAGAGGGCTTCACCTTGATTTTTTCATTTCGAAGAAGCATTAAATGCATGAAAAATCCTTCACATTAGAGCTTCATACATGTCTTGAGAATCTTGGGGAGAGAAGATGCAATAGTCTTGTCTTAAAGTGATTTTATACTGAAAAGGTAGGTACTATCTGACGCTCAGTGCTACTTTTCTTATCATACCTTTTTTACTCTCTTTTTTTGTACTACAACGTTGATAAGTGAACTAACTTTTTCATGTGGCTATATTTATACATCAGAATATCCTGCTTTTCATTAAATGCTAAGATATTTAAACATCAAAGCATATCAAAAAACATAAGGAATGAGTTTCAATATGTACAAGGATGAATAAACTTATTTAGCTTTATTGAGACTTAATTGTATTGAAGACGTCAAAGTTAAGAACTTTCTGGACGATTCTTTCATTAGACACTTTTTAGAAAACATATATTAGACGAGGTTCACCAATGACGTGTTAGACGCCTTGTTTTCTAAAGCCGATGGATGCTTACTTTCAGTTGGCATGTTAGACACCAAGTTTTCTAAAAACATTTTTCAAGCGTCTAAGATAAGAATTATACCTTTGTCTCTTATGGGCAATATTTTTGCACATGTAACATTCTTGTTATAAAACCCTAAAATTTAATAGTCTTTGTTATCATCAAAACTTTGAGGGGTTAGACGTTTCATACGTCTTTGGTTCCAACAATCCTCTTTTTTTAAAGATGACAAACCTTATTAAATTTTGAGTAAACTTATCAGATTTTTAGTACGAGACAAGTTATATCAGAGCTTATTAAGCATATAGTATCAAAATATAGATAAAGCATTAGAGCATGAATTCATAGAAAACTTAAAGAAAACTCCTCTTGAGTCCAATATCCTTATCAGAGCATAGGGCATCTCAAAACGCACGCACACACACACACACACGCACACACATATATATATATATATATATCAAAGCAATAATTAGAGACAAAACAAATATATGCATGTTTGAAAAAAAAAACTTTAAAGACTTAAAACTTTACAAAGGCATATACATTCAAATCAAGAGCCAAAATCACAAAAAAACAAACTTTACACATCAAGAAAATATCTTTTGCCAACAACACAACACATAGGCCAAAACCATTAAGAAAAAAATGGTTCACCAAGCAAAAATACATATAAAGACTCAAACAAAAGTCTACAAGCCTCCATGGACTTGCATTTTTTAACTCCCCTTACTAAAGATCCAAGCTAAATGAAGTTTTTTCTTTAAAATTTCTAAGTAAACTACCAATCTCACCAACTTAATAAAACTATCATTTTAAACCCAAAATCATGAGTTGAAAAAGAAAATGAGAAGAATGAGATAAAAGCATTATTTCTTACCATACAAGGAGAAGAGGAACAGAAAATAAGGTTACCTTTGTAAATAGAAAAAGAATATACCAAGATATTTGAGTTTGCAATGTGTAGAACACAAAGATAACACAAGAAAAGGGGTTGAATTGTGTTATAGCAAATTTTTGCAAAACCTTTTTTCAATGACGTATCGTCTGAAAGATTAAACAGAAGAATTTTCAAAAACTTTTTAAAGGAAAGATGAATGCTGAAAAGGAATCAAAATAAGTACACAAGAATTATATTGGTTCGTCTTACACTCGAGACTACGTCCAATTCTTGGCAACAACCAAGATCCACTAACTTATCCAAGTTACAAGTATTCTTTCAACAAGCCTCTTCAAGCTCAACCCAAGTAATCTTTAACTTGTCTCCTTGAGCAAAAACCCAAGTATTCTTTGAATCAAAGCCTCTTCAAACTTTTATCAATTTCTTAGAGAAAAGGTTGAACGTGATTTACCTCACTAGGTTTAATGTCCCAACAGACGAATATACAATAAAGAACACATAAAATTTTACAATCAGAGTATATGAAAAGATTACAGTATCAGAGCTTTTTCGATAGATAGAGATCTTAAGTAACTAGCCAACTAACTCTTAAAATTGGGTCTCTTTTTCTATTTATAAGCTTCTCTAGAAAAGTATCCGTTGTGAGTGCTTACAGGAGACAACCTTCATCTGTTGAAAAAATTCGTTGAGGCATTAAGTGCAACATTTTATGTCTTTCACCAATTTGTCACTTGATAAGATAAAGCAGTCTGCTTATATTTACCATGCTTGTACTCAAACTTGTAGCAGTGGATATATTTGCTTTTCCATTTTGACATCTGCACGCACATTTTTTCTTTTACGCGTAAAATTAACTTTCCTCGAGAGTAGGTTCAAAGACTTCATTTATTTCGAGGTTGTTTTCGTTTTTACAACTAACCAGTGTGCAGATCATTAGAACATTGTCTGAGAACAGTTGATTACTAAAACTTTTAAAAAAAGTTAAAGACAATACATAAACAAACGATCATACAATAGCGAACATGAAATTTTTTTGAGTGACCAGACGATTGCTTGAAAAACTTTTTTTAACTATTTGTTATTATCAAAATATTTGAGGGTTATAAATTCGTCCTTTGTCTTAACACAATGTACTAGAATGGTGGTGAATGTGAGGGAAACAAGTTTGATTAAAGGAACTTGGCATAAACTTGGTGCCTTTTGGGGCAGGGGTGTTCGACTAACTAAAGGGGAGGAAAAAATGAGAAAGTTTGAAAGCAAAGTGATAGAAGGATTTGGTGGGAATGACTTAGGGTTAGAGTTTCCAATAAGTATAAATACCATTTGAAATTTTTAAGAAATAATATAATGAATTAAAGGCATTAAAATACAATTAATTTCCTCCCTTTTCTTGGCTAAGGCTGGACGGACACAATGGGGGAGCCAATTCCATATGTTGATTCAAATTTTAACACAATTGGAGCAAGTTTTACCTTTGAGCATAAAAGAGATGTTTTATAATAATACTTAATGGGGGAAAAAATAAACTTGAGATCATAAGAAATTGACTTTTCTAAGTAATATTCCCTAAAGTTTAGTTAAGCCTAACCTTAAATCCCAAATTCATTTCCTACTTGTTCCTAAGACACATTACAACCAGGTAAAATCCCTTTTGATAATTGCATACAATTATAATATCATAGTGAACTTATAGGTTTGTCAAACATATGGTAGGAAAATGTATGATGATGATGATTGAGAGATAGATAGCTATAAACAATGAGTAAAGTGAAGACACTATTCCTACAAGAAGATTAAGAGAAAGCATGCATTCTAAGAAAGTTAAGGTCAATTTTTAACTTAATTTGCTATATTAGATCTTGGTGATTTCATAGTATAGGTGTTAGTGTTTCATTACAAAGAAATATATACATATATGCTCGGTATTGAATTTAGAATAATGATAAAAATAGAATTGATTTAATTCTCTAAGTTTACTATAATTCTTTTGTTTGTTTGAGAATAACCAAAATTTTCAAGTTTCAAGTTATGATAACTTGAAACTTGAAAATGATGAAGATTTAACAAATCAATTATGAAAATTAAATTAATAAATAAAAGAAAATCACAAATAATTAGTATAAAAATAATTATTTTTTTTGCAATTTGTATAAATTTTACCTACAATAGTAATAAAATTTGCAATAAATATGTAAAAGTTTACTGATTTTAGATACATCCCCCCATGGTAGCTTCCATCGCCCAACTGTAGATTGTCTCATTACCTTGCATGGAAGTGTATCCCTTGGCGAAGAGTATGTAACTAACCTACCAAAATTAATTACTACTATTTAATGCTGAAGAAGTATATCTCATCAATAGCGTTCTGTTAAGCCATCGATTAGTGATGGACGTTCATTATTAAGTGATAACATTAAATCTTTATAGTATAAATACGTGTTCTAACACCATTTTTTAGAGACTTTTTGCATTTTCTTCAATTTTTTGCATGAAAACAAAGCTCGAGACATGAATTCTTGTTCTTCATTGGAAAATTACTCTAGGAACAAATTGTGGATCTTCCATGGATTGCATCTTTAATTCTTTCTCAATGTTTTGGTTTTTATGTTAAAAGTCTAATGTTTTATGGTTTGTTCTTTTGTTAGGGATTGGATACATTGAAATTGTGACCTTGATTCATTTTTCTTGTGTATTCTTAACTTTTACACTAAAATTGATCATGATTTTTAATTTGTGTATTCTTATCATTATAGAACAATACCACTATAATTTAGTTGCACACTACATCACATTACTATCATTACACATATTGGTATATAGTTACCACAAAGACAAATAGCTAGGCTAAGAGCAAAATGGTAGGTAATGAAAAAATTCTCAAACTCACTTTTGCATCCATGTAATAGCTATAAGCCATGTTAAAGATATTACCTCAATGGATTACAGATGTTTTCATAATTTGTTAATCACAAGCATTGTAGAGTCACAATGCCTTCATGGTATCTACATAAACACAAAAAGTATCTTTTTCCTCACATTATTGTACTAATTGTAGAATGTTTCTCATGCCATTCATTTCTTTAACTATGATAACCAATTTTTTTAGAAAACTTTTGCACTTGTTATATGGTATATCACAAAGATATATAATATATAAAAGTATCATATAGTTACCTTATGCAAGTTGTGAAGAGTATTAACTACTACTATTTATTCATAAGATAACATTTGTCCAGAGTCGACAAAATGGGTCCCGACCCGATGGGCTAGCCTGATCATCCTGCAAAAAGGGCTGGGCTAGGCTCACAAAAAGTTGGCCTAAAAGAAACTAGGCCACTCATCTCATTTAGCTTGTTGGGCCAACTAGCCTAAGCCTGCCTGGCCTACTGGGCTTCAGGGTAGCCCAGTAATTATATTAAAAAAATAAAGGGTTAATTATGTTTTTGATCCCTCATTTTTTGTCGATTTTCGTTTTTAACCCCTTAAAAATATTTTGACCGGTCATAGTCCCTCATAAATTTTCCGTCTGTGTTTTTAGTCTCTGCCGTTAACTTGAACCGACAAGTGATGACGTGGCTCCACATGGGCTGCCACGTGACTTGCCACGTGGACTATTAGGCTAACGTGGCAGCCACGTGGTAATTTAAAAAAAAATTGATAAAAAATATAAATTATGAAAATGGTCCCTCATTTTACACAATTTATGTTTTTAGTCCCCCAAAAAATAGTTTGACCAGTTTTAGTCCTTCAAGATTTTGTCATTCATGTTTTTAGTCCCTCCCGTTAACTTACACAGTTAAACTTTAATAATTAATCAATTAATTATTATTTACACTCATACAAGTTTTTTCCTCAAAATTTATTTTAACCAATAATTTATTAATTAATTATAGCTCAAAAGCTTATCACAACACTTCTCTTCCCTCTTCATCGCTAAGCTTCGATAATTCAAGGTATTCGTAATCTCTTATGAAAAGACTAGCAATATAACCTTTTTGATTATCCTTTATTTCTTTTTTTGCATTTTTGTTGTGAAATAATGTGTAAAATAATAATATGTGAAAATAATAATTGATTAATTATTAAAGTTTAATTGTGTAAGTTAACGGGGGGAACTAAAACATGAGTGACAAAATTTTGATGGACTAAAACCGGTCAAACTATTTTTGGGGGGACTAAAAACGTAAATCGTGTAAAATGAGGAACCATTTTCATAATTTACATTTTTTATCAATTTTTTTTTAAATTGCCACGTGGCTGCCACGTCAACCTAGTAGTCCACGTGGCAACCCATGTGGAGCTACGTCATCACTTAATGGTTTAAGTTAACGACAGGGACCAAAAACACAGACAAAAAATTTATAAGGGACTATGACCAGTCAAAATATTTTTGAGGGACTAAAAACGAAAATTGACAAAAAATGAGGGACCAAAAACATAATTAACCCAAAAATAAATTAGATAGATAGGTGAAAAAAAAAAGGTCTTTGCCTGAGCCACACACACCACATGGCCACACCTCATAACTTCGTTCAAAAAACTCATAGCGTGGATTTGATCAAATTTGACTTAATTAATTCTATTGATCTGAAGGCACAACTGCATAAACCACAAACAATCTAAAACACATAATTAAATGACCTTTTCTTGGACACATCAAACTCATGGCTGTGGTCTTATTCATAAATTATTTGTTGTTATAAGTCATGTGGTTCGAAAGTTGTTGATTACATTACATTTTTAGAATTTCTTCTTATAGTGAAGATTACGTTTTTAGAATTTTAAGAAGCAAGCTTATTTGTTGTTCGAATTTCTTCTAATAGTGCATATTACACTTTTAGAAGCAAGCTTATTATATAAAAGTTTGTGGTTCTCCATATTACACATTTAAATCATATCAATTTTTAATATGATTTAAAAAATTTAATTTTATATAATTTTTGGCAAAAAAAAGTAATAATTACTATATATAATAACATTAATCAGTCAATAAAAAAATTAACACCAAATTAGCTCGGTAGCGCACATAAGAGTAAGCTAGGCCACAAAAAGTGCAACCCTCACATAGGTCTAGCACAGTCCACTGGAGAGTGTTGGCCAAGCGACCCAGCCCGTTTGACACCTTATGTACAAGCCTTTCAATTTGGAATAATATGTTTAACCTATCAAAACATTTTGTTTGCATTTAGATTCCTAGTGTTAATTAGATCCTCGACTAAATTCATTTTTTATGTTGCAACTTTGGTTATTTTCATGTGTGTGGCTTGGTAACTTTTCAATATAAATGACATTACAACATTTTTTACTTTAAACAATACTTTTTTGTCAGTAGTTAAAAAATTATTCCTAAAACACACAATAAACAACAATTTTTATTGTCAACAATTATAAAATTGTTTTTAAAATATAGAATAAACAATGATTTTTTAATTGTTGACAATTCCTTCGTCAACAATTGTAGAATAATTCCTAAAACATGAAATGAGTAATGGTTTTTAATTATTAACGATTCTCTTATAAGAATCATAAACTATTTTTATAAGATCAAATAAGCTCTTTATAAGTTCTCTCACATCCTCCCTTTAATTATTAAGGCATAAACCAACACTCTAAACTTAGGGCTATGAACTCTCAAAGTAAATGTAAAGAAAAAAATCGTCCCGACTCTTAATCTATTTTGTATTTGTAGTTTCTCATAACAAAAACAAATCTCATGGAAAGGTTTATTATGACAAATGTTGCTTTTGTGAGTAGAAAAGTGATTGTAAAGCTTAGTGTCTGAACTTGTTAAACAAAATGTTCAATCAATTGCATCAACAAAGTTTCAAACCTCCCACATCAAATGTTGCAGTTGTTGTTCCTTCAACAAACTCTTTTAGTGTCAGACATGCACATTCTCCAAGCCCAAAACTATTTTGATGTTCTTCACATTCTTCATTATCTTCATAGCACTCAATTTTAGAGTCTTTTTTTTTCTTGCATCTTTTTCCTTGGAATTGTGTGCCTACTTAAATATTTGATTAAGGTGGTGGTCCCACTAATCATAAGTCTACCACATGCTTTTGCATTTTTCGTGAGAGATTCTCTCATTTCCTTAAGAGTAAGAAGTAAGACATTGTCTCTTGCTCTTCTACAGAAGCTAAGTATCATGTCATGGCATCCACCACTATAGAAATAGTTTGGTTGCATTGGCTACTTGCTAATATGGGCATATTTTTTTCTCACCCAACTCCTATGCATTGTGATAACATAAGTGTTATACAAATCACTTGCAACTTAATCATCCATGAACGCACCAAGCATATTAAGATTGATTGTCATTTCACTCAACATCAATTTCAACATGACACCATCACCTTACCATATGCCCCTTCCTCCATGCAAATTACTGGCTTGTTTACTAAATTGCATTCCACTCAATGCCTTCGTTTCTTAACTAGAAAACTCTCAATGATTCATATTGATGCATTGTTAGTTTGAGGTAGATGTTAAATAATATAGCTTTTATGTTCTTTTATGATTTTTTTTATTTACTATCTGTTAAGGGTAGTTTAGTCTTCTTGCTTTGCATTTATATATTTACTCTTTACTTTTTTGTAGTTGAGTTGACAAATGCAATAGAAAATTTGGTCACCATTGTTCTTAATTCTCTCTTCTCTTTGGTTTCCTTTTCTTTTTCCTCTTTATATGGCATTGCAAATCTTAACATTTTTTAACTATTGACAATTTTTTAAAAAACTATTAAAATTTAATTTAGAGATAAAAATAAAATATGGTAGATTAAAAGAGATAAGTAATTGAAAAAATCAAGTATTCAAATAAAGATAAAAAGATGATAGTTTAATATGGTTAAAAAAGAATATTTTTTGGCTAGTTGTAGGGTAGTGTGTGAAATGCACATTCAAAAGAAAGAAGAGAGATAATATTAAGAATATCCAATTGAGGGAGTGGGAAGAATGAGAGTCTCACTCCAAGTTGTGTACATTCTGATTTATGATATAAGAATAGATTTTATCTGATTAAAAATATAAAATTATTTTGCAATTCAATTTGGTTGAATTGAATACAATATTAAATTCAATTTAATTTAATTCGATTGAAAATCATTTATATTAGATCAAATATTTATTATTCATTTATTTATATGTTACTAATATAATTTAGAATATTATATTAATACATCAATAATTTTTAAATAACACGATTGTATCTATGTATTTTTTTTATTTTTTCTTTAGTTTAATTATTTTACTTATTTTCTTAATAAATAGATAATTTATTTAGTGATTAATTTATTTTCTATATCACTTAAATTAATATATGAAATTAATTGATTATGAAGACCTGAATTTGCTTATTTTAAGTAATGATAAGATTTTGATCTTTCTATATTTAAACATCGCAAAGGCTTTATGCATTTTTGGTAGTATTGCAATTTGCAACGACCTTGCTTCTTATAGTCACTTTCATTAATTATAAGAAATACTTATTTAATTTTATTTAGGGTAAATATGGAAAATATAGTAATATTGTAATAAAATGTAATTTCATTCAATTTAGTTTAATTTTAAAAATAATGTTCAAAAATTGATTTAAACTAAACAAAAGCAATTATTTCAATCAACGATTTGATCATTTTTTTTAATTATTTTTAATTAACATGATGATATAAAATAATTTGAATTGAATTTAAACACCTCTACTAAGGCCCCTTCCCCCTCAAATTATTTCAAAGTGTCCCTAATAAAATATGGATCATTATTAACAATCACTTTACTCTATGGTGAATTTGGATGATAAAAAGAGATAGGTAAAAAAAAGGTAAAAGAGAAAATAATAGATAAGTGATATATAATCCGTGTGGATAATTGTTTTAAGGAGGTGAAAATACGTTGAAGGAAAGAGGCTCTTTATTACTTTTGAGTTAAAAATAATTTTGTATATATATATATATAGAGAGAGAGAGAGAGAGAGAAAATTTGTTAACATACACCTACTTGTTTTTTAGTTAAAATATGTTAACAAACTACATTATTAATATATTTTAAGATACGTTATAATTATAACTTATTAATATATTTTAACTAAAAAATAAGTGTCTCTACATTAATAAAATCGTATAAACATTTGTTAGGGATAGCCTCACTCGTTTCCCCATGGTGGCTTTGTTCATTGTCTTGCCAACGGGGATGGATACACTTTCACCTGATTTGCATGCGGTAGATACGTTCATTATTGTAAGTTTCCAAACCCACCTTAATGATTATTCTAATACCCAATGCAAAGGATAAGTACGACAAATTTGGCAATGCCAGAGAATCTTTACTGGTCAAAAGTGAAAGGGGTGGACACTGATACTTGAGTTCGCATTAATATTTTAAGAGGATATGATAATGTTGATTTGTCAGCTCGGAAGGACGAGCTAATTTAAGAGATTATTATAGTTTTGTTGTACGGCTGAAACTGAAAAGGGGTGTGTCACCATAGTGGCTGCTTCTTCCATCTTGTACATTGCCAAAACAATCTTCCCAACTAAGGCAAATGAAAACCCAGTACTATCCTTACACCTTAGTCATGGGTTACATTCTTTATTACTCTTTCCCAAGTAGATATTTTAGAAATATCTATACCTTCCTATTGTTATTTGGCCGCACTTGGGTAATCAAAGAATTATTAGCTAAAAATAATATGAAATATCTTGGCATCAATGTCTATCAAAACTTCGGGTCTAGATTTTATAAAAAAAAATTCGGGTCTAGAGAAATCTTTTGCCATCAATATTGTCAAGGAATCCTTTGATGTCATGTCTGATGTACACTATATATAATACTCAGATAAAGGTTGGAATCTTTTATTCTCGTACATCAACCCTGTAAAAGAAAAGGGTTCTACTTTTAGAACTTATGAATGCTTATAATTTCTCTTTGTGGATGAAGGAAATCATATGATCGTTTCGTTTCAAGATCATCATCACATGCCATTTTTTTAAAATGATTTATAACTAACTTATCAATAAATATTTATTTCTAGAAATTAAATTCAACATTTTTTTATGAACAGTACTGTTTGATTTTATGAATTAAATTAATCCTTATTTACTAATGCTTATAATTTACAACCTTGTTACTTCATTATCTATGATCAATTACACCTGATTCTATTTTATCCAAAGAAAATAATTATGATATTAACATCAATACATGCATACGCATGTTGTTCCCGAATAACCCATTAAATTACAACGACTAATACGGCTCGTATTTTATGATGAGTTTAATGGTCATATACTATCAGTGTACATATGTGATGGTTTGTAATTGGATGACAGTGCAAAATTATTTTATTTTGTTAGTATATAGTCTATTTTCTCATTCGCGAAATCAGTTTTTTAGAAACTAATTGATTTGGTATTAATGTGTATTTGAATTGATTTATTTTAAAAATATTATTTTGCAGCTTCTTAAGAATTTTTCTGAAAAATATTTGCTCATAATTAATCTTCTCAAGCATGCTCCAAATATCACCTAACCTCTTCGTCGTCTATATTTTAGTTTGCTATTTTTCTGCCCACAATGTCGGCATCGTGTTTTCAAACTCCAATTCATAAAAAAGAATAGACGTGCTAAGTGCTAACCAGTATTTTTTAAATAATGATTAAAAATTTAGGTTTAATTGTACTTTTTGTCTTCAATTTTGCAAATTTTGCCACCTCAAATTTTTTTTTTGTAAATTCTGCCTCCCTATTTACAAAATATCATAAATTTTGTCCTAATATAAAAAAATATTATAATTAAAACAATTTTATGGCAATTTTCTCTTTAATTGTAGCAGTTTTTTATTTGGAAGCAAAATTCACAAAAAAAATAAAATTAAAGTGACAAAATCCGTAAAATTATAAAACTTTGATGCAAAAAATGTAATTAAACAAAAAATTTATTAAAATTTCAATTACATTAAAAATCATGATAAAAATATCTTAATATTTTTTATTCTTTAACTAATATCTTAGAGACACTTATTTACATCTTCGGGAAAGTAATTAATTAATGTTGTTGAAGTGTGATAACTTCAACTGCAATAAAGTAATTTCATACAGGTGGGAGATTTCATAGTCAAAACCCAAAAGCAAAGAAAGGGGTGGCCCAAAAAGTCATTGAGATGCAACACGAGGCAGGGAGCAAAGCAGGCATTATTTTATGTATTATGTGGTGCAAGTAATCAAGAAAGCAGGGGAGAGGGTGAAATACTAAAAAGAAGGAATAGTGTGAGTGCGAGATTAAGGTGTCACGTGCACACGTGCCATGGCAGTGAGTCGGTGCATCGTTTCTCATAAACAACAACGCAACGCACGAATTGCGGGGTTGCTGCGCCCATTACCACCACGCGCCTCAACTTCACGCGCTGTTCATCGAGTCACTCGGCATTCCTGCAAGATTTCTGAAGCCTGAATCGTTCAAACGGAGTGTTTTTGCACGCTCCTGGGACCGCGCGTGACTGTGAGAAATGGATGCATCAGTCTAAATCCTCGGTGTCTCTCTCCTCCGTATTGGACGGCTCAGGGCTCGGTCTCGTCCCCACGACCGTATTGTTAGTGGGTCCCATGTTGGAATCGCTAAAACACTTTTTTATAAGCACAAAATTTAGGTACAGTTATTAATTTTTTAAATAAAATTTAGGTATAGTTTTTTAAATGTTTTTGATATTGTTCTTTAATTAAAATTATAGTTTTATTTATCAATATAAAACTCTAATTTTGATTAGATAATAACACTAAAAACACTTAAGAAATTTCTGATAAATTTTTTCCTTTTTATAAATCCTAATCCTAATCCTTAAGGGTGTGTTTAGAAAAAAGTTAGGTTGAACATAACCCACGTTTGTTTCAATGACATAAGGGAGTTGCTTCTCTATTTATTGCTTTGGAATGCACAAGCTTTCATCCAGAGGCTTTCAGACTGCAATCCAAACACACACTAATATGTCATGACTCAAAGAGAACCAATTCTATGCATCAACGTTGTCAAGGAAAATTGATTTAACAGTTGTAATAATAATTAACCTAAAAAAATATTTTAGAGAATAAAGTTAGAAATTATAATTATTAATTAAAAATTAATCATTAATAATTTTATATATCAATTTATAATTTTAACAGTTAACTTTTTAATCATTATATTTTTATTTTAGAATTTAATGACTATGTACTGTCAGTATAAAAAGCTTTATACTGTCAATCAATCACAAATCACCATTGTTATGACTTTTTAAGTAATTATTATAAAAGTCAACAAACTTACCATACATGGTAGTTTGTGATTGGATGATAGTGTAAAACAATTTTACACTGTCAATGCATAGCCTATTTTCTCTTTATCTTATTAAGTAAATCTCTTAATTTAAAAGAGACAAATCATTATAATAATAATATTTATTGAGTAAATAGTTTATGCATTGATAGTGGAAAAAGTTTTTAATTTTTTGCACTTTCATCTAATCACAAATTGTTATGTATGATAAGTTTGTTGACTTGTATAATAATTATCTTTAAAATCATTTTTAATTGATTGATAATGTAAAGTATTTTTTACACTAAACAATGAATATAAATTAAACTCATATTTATTTTTATATATTGATACGGATGCTAATTCATATTTATATAATTTGATGATCAAGTTACAATTGATTTTATGTTATTTTAATACACTTAAATTTTAATTACATTACTTAAATGTGATGTGCTAATAAAATATGAAACCTGCTTTATTATTGTAGTTGGGAGTAAAGTATGATTAGTCATAATTTATATTATAGTTTGCTTCAATCGATCAGCCTCTGTTATATTCACCCTTTTTTAATTTAATAGTGTTGGCTAAAAGATTTATATTTTGAAACAAAACAAATTGTCTATTGATAGTATAGTTGATAAAATAAATCTCCAGTCTTAGTTTCGAGATTGTGATGTGAGCAAACTGAGTAGGAGCCAAAGTTTAATGTATAATATTCCTGAACTGAATCTTCTCGGATTTTCATTTATATTCTGTCTTTAAGTTAGCTTCTATATGGGACAAAATCAGCAACTCATATGCATATGCATTAATTATAAATTAGCTCACAACATGAATTTCGCTAAACCTTTCTTTTTGTGTGTTCGAAGTCTAGTCACAATTGTTGAATTTTGGGGTTGGCTTAAATAGTGGATTATATGTTCGGTTTTTGTCCTTTTGCAAAGTTTCAAATTAAAAAGAAAAATACTAGTCTTTTATAATTTATGTTTAAATTATAATTTTAAATTTTTATATGAGAAATTAAAGATGTTATAAAATAAAAATATTGACAAAAATGTATTTATTGACTGAAATAACCGCATTGACTTAAATAATTAAATAAAAAAAGAGTTGATTGTACAAAAAAAAAAAACTCAATAAGAATTATTAAGTTCAAAATTTGATTTTGAAAATTTATCAATATTTTATATGAATATTGTTGTAATTAAGCTTATTATTGGGACTTAATTATTGTATTCATTGACCTTGTTCAATCGGCCCAAAAGAGAGAAATGATCACATATGTACCTTGTGATTCTAGGAGAATAGACTGGACCTTCAATGGTAGATGAACAAGACCTTCAATGGAGATCTTCGGTGCTCCACACTAAAATAAGTGTATCTATAAGAACTTTAATGCTCAAATCAATATGAATAAGAGTCAAGAAGTTAGAGATAAAATAATATGTACCTTTCAGAGGTAAAACTTAGAGTTTTTATAACCTTTTGCTTTCATTGATAACGATAAATTATTAAGCCTTTTTTAGGCCATAGAACATTCCAAAATAGACCATAAACAAACTAACTCTTAATTTGCTTTTAAAATTTAAGCTACTCCTGAATACTCTTAATCCTTTTAATTGAGACTTTCTTAATTTTTATTATATTTCATAAAAAATACCCACATCCTGCTTAAGAGTTATTTACTTTAATTGTTTTAATTCTTAAGGTTTTTAAGTATATTCCAAAAAAAAAGTATCTATATCTTTCTTTTGTAGTGTTAGACACATTTTATTTTAATTTTTGCTTTCAATAGATTATATATGAATTAAAAAAACCTCTTATTAAACTTTTTTAACAAAATAATATTAATTTATTATTGATGTAAAAAAAATATACTATATATATATATATATAGGTGGGGGGATGTTTGCGTGTGTCTATGATATATATAGGTAACTACTGCAACAGAAAATATTCTTGATGATAAATTAATAATGATGAAGATAATAATAGTCATAACTTGGTCATTTATATGTGCATTCGGGGGTTTTATTTTTATTTTTAAATTATTTGGAACATTATATTTTTGATTCTATAAAAACAATTATTTATGCATTCTTGGGTTTTTACTTTTATTATTTATTTTTTGGGACAAGAATATTTATAATTTTATAAAAAGTTATTTTTAAACTTAATTATTATTTTATATTTTTAAATTTTACTAAATTTTTTTAATGCTTTTTTAGAATATAGACAACGAGAATATTAAAAGTTAATTTCAATTGAGATATATGTTATCATTATTATAATTATATGTATTTATGATATTAACAATTGCTTCGGAGGACATTTTTAGTATGTATCACACATAATATATATATATATATATATATATATATATATATATAGACACTCACACACACAACAATAATGATAATATATAAATAAAAATTTAATTAAAATATACTAATAGTGTAAAATTATTTTACACTATCATCTAGTATAAAAAGATTATTAATTTTTGTAATCGTTATTTTAAATTTTATATTTACAATAATTTTTAATTAGTTGATAATATAAATTTTTTTACACTAACTATCTAATAAAATTAAACTCACAAATAAATGGCACGATTTGAATATGCATATTGCATGATTTAAAAAGTAGTTGATGATTTATCCCAAAAGAAAAAAAAACGTAGTTGATGACAGATCAGTGCCAACCGCAAAGCTTTTTAATGCCAAGCACAAAGTGTTGCTTTGAAAAGCCATTTCTTAGGTAAGGAAACGATAGAAATGGTTAAAATTTAATCAATCTGCATGAGAACGCTGTGTCGGCAGCACTAGCTACCTAGCCATGGCAACTATACATATTCATGTAATTATGTCCATGATAGTAATTGTATTCCTAATTATGGTCGGAAATCACCGATTGCTACTGTTTTTAAGGAGACATTAATTAGGCAATTGCCTCACAAGTAGTCTATTTGTAATGTTATATTCGCTTCATAAATTATCCATGTTAATTATTTAAAGAATAATTTTTAATAAATTAACTCAATAATTATCCTAATTAAAACGAAAATCGTGCAGATTTCTTTAGTTAGCTTTAAAAAAAATATTTAGATAAATTTTTTATAAACGTACTGTTTTAAGCGTAAAATAAAATTCTTTTGGGCCTTGGCCCCGTTTATTCCCCAAAAAAATAAAATCAAATGAGGAAGAATATTTGCCAATTTCTCAACATATAAAAGATTATTATATCCTAATCCTAAATGGTATATACGTGCCATCTAAATGCTCCTGTGAAATTTTTTTAAAGGGTTAAATATGTTTTTGTTCTTATAAAAATATGACAGAATTGGTTTTAGTTCTCAAGATTTTTTTTTCTTGAATAAAGTTTCTCAAATATTAAAAAAAAACTGTTTAACTTTTCTGTTAAATAATGACTACATCAACTTCCAAGTAAAATATTTTATTACCTAAAGTGTCCAGTGATAATTTTTAATAAAAAATCATGTAATTACTTTTGTTTTAGAGTTAAAAAAATATGTGACTTAGGGTTAAACATGTAATAATTTTATTTAAAAAGTATATTACTAATGTGACCTGGACATAACAGTTGATATAGACGGCCATATCAACAAATTAATGGTGATTGTGATGCTAATGTGGTCATCATTTGACAGAAAAGTTAAACAGAGCTTAGCATAGAAATCTAATTAAGGTATTTTTAATATTTAAGAAACTTTATAAAAAAAATTTGGGGGCTAAAACCAATTCTATTATATTTTTGGAGGACCAAAAACATATTTAACTCTTTTTTAAAACTACACTTTTAGTGGGTTCATATATTAATATTTATAAAGTTGTTGTTAGAAAGAGAAAACCTTTCCCGCATAAAGTAGGAGCAATTCTAACAATTTATTTTCTAATTATTGCATTGACTTTTTCAAAATGCTATTAAATGCATTAACCATTGAAAAATGGATATTGTGCACAAAGGTCATTCATATACTCTCATATATCCTACATATACTGGAGGTGTTTTTTGTATCGATTACTTTTTCTTTTTTCTACTCTTTTACATTGTTTTAATTGTCCCCAAATACATAAGCGTTTTAGTTTTGTTGTTGTTGTTATTCTTACTTCTTATTATTTATTTATTTGTAATAAGGTATTCATTTGAAATTTTTTTCTTTGTTTCTCTTACTTCTATTTCTTATTTGCCTCACAATTTTAATTACTTCTTTTATCCTATGAAAATGTTAGATAAACTTTTTGATATTTTTTATCAAAATATTAAACAAAATATTTTATTACTTTTTTATCCAAATATTAGATTAAATAAGATGTTAGTAATATTAGATTACATAAAATATTAGTAATATTAGACTAGATAAAATATTAGTAACATTTTAGTAATATCTTTTTATATTTTCTTATCTTCTTCTTAAATATTTTTTTTACATTTTATATATTTTATTAGTTAAAGTAATCTTTCTTTTATTAATTACTTAAATAAATTAATATTTTATTAAATAATTATGCATGATCAGAATTTTATATTTTCTTATCTTTTTCTTACATATGTTTTTATATTTTATATATTTTATTAGTTAAAGTAGTATTTCTTTTATTAATTACTTAAACAAATTAATATTTAATTAAAGTAATCTTTTTTTACGTGTATCAAAATATTAAATAAAGTATTTTATTACTTTTGTTATCAGAATATTAGATTGGCTTTTTTTTATTTTCTTCTTACATATTTTTTTATATTTTGTATATTTTATTAGTTAAAGTAATCTTTTTTTATTAATTACTTAAATAAATTAATATTTTATTAAAGTAATATTTCTTTTATGTGCATTAGAATATTAAATAAAATATTTTTTTATTTTTTTTATCAAAATATTATATTAGATAAGTTATTAGAAATATTAAATTAGATAAAATATTAGCAATATTAGATTAGATAAAATATTGGTAATATTTAGTAATATGTTTTTATCTTTTATACTTATAAATATGATGACATTTGACAAATTCAGAATTATAGTTGTTGTTAAATTTTTTACTGTATTTTTTAATTTTCTTCTAATATCTTTTCCCAAATTTGGTGACATCTAATGATGCATTTTTTATTTTTTATATTTTATTTTTATTTATTTATTTTTCTTTTGATAGTAGTATATACTTATTATGTTTTTAATTTTTCATATTTATATTTTTTAAATTAATACAAATTATTTTAAGCTTATCCATATTTTGTCCGTGCATCGTATAGGTACACGCACTAGGACAAATTAATATTTTATTATAAAATTATTTAAATAATACTTATACATAATTGTAAGGAGTGTATATCATTTCATACTGTAATAATGTAGTAAAATTATATATAACGCGTGTAAATATACAAAAAATAAAATAAAATAAATTATAATTAAAATATGATAAAAATATATATAAACATAAAATGGTACACGTATGTAAATATGAGCAATATTATTCAAATTTTTATTATAACCTACGTGTACCCTATTTCTTTGAAACAGTTGAGGTAGGTTTATTAGAACAAATTACTGAAGACATATAAAATATTTAACTTCACAAAGCTCGAAAAATCAATACCTTTTTTTGATTGGAACTTAATGCTTTCTTAATAACGAAGAAGATTGTAAAAACAAATTACTCAAATTAAAGTTAGTGCTAATCCAAAAATGAATATATTTGCTACAACCCATTTGGAGTCTTGTAAACGGAAGTTCTCACTTTCTATTGCAGTAAACGGAAAAAGAAAGGGACCGATAGATTCACGTTCAACGGATATCAACTGAGTTCCAAATACACAATCGCCTAAGTTTTGCATTAAAACGTTGTGACGTACTTCCTTTTTGGGTTGAAGCAAAAGCAAGGAATAAAAGTTGGCTCACCCTACTTGTCGTCGAGCTACGATTTCCTACTATTACCACTAAAAATTGACTGACAAATTCAATGCTCAAAATGCCACTTTAGTGCACAAGTACAATGCCCGCGTAGTATGTTATGTTTAATTTTAATTGCTTTAATGCTTTTACACTATGTATATAACTATATTTTATTTTATTTTATTTTGGTGAAAACTATGTATATAACTATATATACATACTGAAACTCGTGGAGCTAATTTGTCATCCATTGCTCAATATCACATGCTTTGTGCAGTAATATTATTATATTTTATTTTCTCCTCTACCTAAAGAGCTAATCAGCAATTAGTCAAACTTTTAACTAAAAACAAGTTAAATAATTCCGTAGGTCAACACTGTGGTGAAGGTCCTTTGTCTTAGACCAGCGCATGTGCATCACAAAATTCTCATCTACCACGTGAAAACTAGAGAGATCAATGAATTCGTTTTCTCTAATTGCTAGTGTAAAGCATTCTCTTAGCTGATTTTCGTACCCAATTCGTTGATGTGATAACTTTGGTATTTTTTGACCAAAAAAAAATTCCACATTAACTTTTATTACAATGCAGTTTGTTTATTTGACCAAAAACTCTGATCCCATCAACAAGCAAATGGAATATGGAATTTCGGGTAGGTGGGCTTTACCGAAAACCAAAATGACTCATCCCTCACTTTATGTCCTTGTGCGACGTAGATAAATGGATCAGCTTGTTTAAGCTAGACGTGTCAATCATGTGAATATTTTAATTGGTTGATTTAGGGAGATTACCTATTTAGAAATCATCATTAAACCAGGATGTATCCTGTAGCTGATACCTTTGGGACCAGCTATTTAGTTTACCTCAATACTATCTTTCTTTTCTTTTCTTTTTTAAATGCTTAAAAAGCTCTTAAGCATTCTAAAAGAGGATTGCAAATAATTTTTCTGTGGGCTAAAGGAGATGAATCTTTTAAAATTGTTTGGATGAGCTGGGACAAGTTTTACTAACTGAAATCTTGTGGTGGTTTAAGGGTAAAGGATATAATATAAAACTCTTTAACTTGAGCCTTTTAACTATATGGAGGTGACATTTTCTCATTGATTATGATGTTGTTTGGTTTCCATTGTTATCTTACAAGTATGGTAATATAGGATGCATGCTTGTAGAGGTTATTTGGACAACTTCATCTAGCTCAGTATGGTGGAGGGATCTATACCTCATTGAGGGTTCTACTCGAATCTCACTACTTTGATTCACTCAATGTGTCTCTAAAAATGTCAGATATGAAGATCAGGTACGCTTTTGGCATGAGGTTTGGGTTGGTAAGATGTTTGGGTCAAACATTCCTTCCCTTGTCTTTGTCAAGTCTCCCTTGATAAGGATGCATGTGTGGCTGAAATGGGTGAATAGACCAATAATTCTTGGTGTTGGTTATGAACGTAGAGGAAAGGTCCGTTCGTGTAGGAAGAAGAGCCATTTGTAGAGCTAGTAAATGTCTTGAGCTCCATTTCTTTATGTAGAGGCTTACCAGATCACTAGGTTTAGAAGGGGGATCCATCCAGGAAGTTTACAATTAAATCAACCTATACCCTTATTCAGTCTCAATTGTTATAAAGGAACTTGCTCTTTTCTCAATCTACCATTTTTATTTGGAAGAGTTCTGTCTCTCTCAAAGTGCTTGCATTATCTTGGAGGATTATTCTACATAGGTTGTCAACTTGAGTTAATATGTGTAGAAGATGAGTGTTGTCTCAAGTGCAGATATATCTTGTGTGTTTTGTTTCTCCTCTAAAGAAAATAGTCGTCACCGTTTTTGTGTCATGTCCAGTGACAAACCGGATTTGAAATGCAGTCTATACATGGCTTGGTGTTTCTAGAGTTTTACCTAATGATATCTCTGTACATTATGTCTAGTTTAGCTTTATCATAAGAACCAAAAAGTCGTGTTATGTTCAACATCTTATATGGCATGCTATGGTATGGTCTACATGGATTATGCTTAATAATATTGTGTTTTAGTGTGTTTTGTTTAATTTCAATTGTACTTTAGACTTAATAAAGGTTAGATCATGGACATGGTTAAAGGCTAAGATAGGTGGTGTTGCTTGCTCCTTTTCTTATTAGTGATCTTGTAGTATGTTTGTCTTTATCCCTCTGATTAACTTTCAAAGACTTTTGTATATAGGTTAGAATACCTTGTGCACTATATTTCTTAATAATACTTTGCTTATATAAAAACTATATTTCAAAATTGTTTATTTTTTGTTTTGTTTTTCTTTTCTTACTTTTTCTTTAAAAAATCATATTTTAACAAATATTCATGAATACTTGTGGATACTCACACAAAAAATTCGTGAATATCTACTTAACTAATATTCAACGAGTATAGGACTTATTTTCATCAAATGTTAAAGGTGATAGAGGTTAATACCCTTACCTGTTGTGCTTCACTATCATCCCTATTGCTACATTATAAATTAGAATACACAATTTGAAAAGTGAGACTAGCACTCTCCCCACTTTTTATTCTCTCTTTAAGATGTGCATTTTATACATTATTCCTAAAACTAGCCAAAAAAATTTCTCTCTCAATCATATCAAATTATTCTTTTTTTTTTAATCTTTATATGTATATACTTGATCTTCTTAACCGTTTATTTTTTTTTTCAATTTACTCTCTTTTATTTCTATCTTTATTTCAATAGTTTTTTAAAAGAAATTGTTAATAATTGAAAATAATCTTATACTACAATTTAAATTATTCATTATAAATTTAAATTATAATTTTTATATTTAAAGATATTTATTTGTTATAAATTTTAGTCAAAATATAATTTATGTATTTAAAAGCATCTATTTATTAGAAATTTTAACTATATAAAAATAAACATTTATCCAAATGCATATACTAAATACTAATATCCAATAGGCTAAATTGTATTTTTGGTCTCCCTATTTTTTTCAATCCGCAATTTTGGTCTTCCTATTTTTTTTAAAGACATTTAGTCTCCCTATTTTTTTCAATCCGCAATTTTGGTCTCTCTATCAAATCTCTTGTGTTGACTGTTAGTAATTTAATGTTGATTCTGACGTATCAACACTTAAATGACATGTTAAAGTCAGAGTCAACATTGACACGTCAGAGTCGATGTTAAACCAATAATGATCAATGCAAGAAATTTGATTGAGGGACCAAAAATTACGAATTTTTAAAAATAGGAAGACTAAATGTCTCTAAAAAAATAGAGAAACCAAAATTACAAATTAAAAAAAAATAAAAGGACTAAATATCTCTAAAAAAAACAAAGGATCAAAATTGCGGATTGAAAAAAATAGAGAGAACAAAAATATAATTTAGCATATTCAATAAAAACACGAGTACCCAAACTATTCAAAATAATTTTCGTGTGAGTATTTGGAATGACGAACACGTGGTTGTGGAACGTTTGACCAAATTTCAAATATTGCTAGCCCAACAAAGTCAAATTAGGATACCAATTCAAAGTTCAACCAAATTTGAACTGTTCGTTAATCAACATATACCCTACTTTCCACACCGAATAAATATCTGAAATTTCTTTCTTCAGGCATGCATGCCAGCCTAGAGGTTGTGCTGTTTATATGCATGGTTGTGATGAAGTGCAACCAGGTTGATGACCATATTGACCAACAAACGCTGTTTCATGATCATCTGAATCTGGAATTAGTTAGGATTTTATTCTGGGGGGAAAAACGTGAGAACTGATTGATGATTATTGATATAAAACTTTCAACCCTTCTTCGTACGTATATGAGACTTATTTTCGTCGCAATTGCATGCATACATGAGTCCACCACACTGTAAGAGTGTAGAATGTATAACGGTCTCCACCATGAGAATGTGTCGCATACTCGCAATGGATTTTACACAAACACGGACAAAAGACAAAGACAATACATACCATTTCTTCATTCGTCTATTACTTTTCTTTTTATTTGTTGGTTTTTTTAGAAAAAAAAATTGTTTTTATTTATCATGTCATTTTTAAAGTTCAAGATAATATTAATTATTTCTTTGCTAATTATATCTTTACTTCGCACCTAATTTTTAATTAATTTGCACGTTTACAAATAACATGCATTTATTGTGGAGTAAAAATGAGAAATGGTATAATAGAAAACTTCAAAACTATTTTATGAAAAATAAGAAAATTTATTGCATTTCTTGATTTGTATATAAAAATCTTAAATGAAACATAAAAAAAATAAAAATAGAAGAAGTATCATATCTTTTATCTATCGATACTCGTTTACGCTTTTTTTGTTGGTAAATTCTATGGTACCTGTATATTTTATTGGGTACCGGTACCTTTAATGAGTAGAACAATAAATAATAAATACATAATAACATAGAATTGATAATATAAATTATTGTTTAGGATCTTATTATTTTTTAATTGCTAAATTACCTGTAAGATTACTTTTGTTGTCCATTCCATTTACACTCGCATATTTTTCATGTTTAATATTGAATTTTAAAAAAATTAAAATAAATCTTGATTGATGAAACTTTTTGCAATTATAAAATTTAAAACACTATTAAAATTAAATTCTAACTAATTTATGATGTGATTTTAATGTACAAATGATTATTTTTTATTATTTCAATATGAAAAATACCGATAACCTTTTAAAATAGAAGATACCGAAAGCAATCACCTTTTTTTTTTACTTAAATATCTTTTCTTAAATAGCGTAGTTAACCGAGAAGTTTATTGCCAGACCAATTCTTATCCAAATTTATAATTAATACTTGTGGTAATTTAATAAATGCTGATGACATGCTCAACAATATTTTTTCTATGGAATTTTTTTAAGGCAAATGCTAAAAGTTGAAAGTTTTTATCAAATAAGAAAGTATTTATTATATGCAAATATATAAATTATTCGATATTTATTATTTTAAGAAATTAAAAATATTTAATAAAATATTTTATTATTCTTTATTTAATATCTTTATTAGGATAATTGTTAATATATTTTATTAATACATTCTTTATTATTAGATGAAATAAAAATTAAGATTTACATAAATTTTTATTAAATAATAAAAAATGTATTAAAAACTTATGTTATTAATAATATTTATGATAAATGTATAGTTACAGTACTCACTTTTTTATTTTTTATTTTTTATTTTCATCAAGGATATTCCCAACTGATAGTCAAAGATTAATTCCTTTCAGAGTATAGAGATCAATGAAGTGAGTTTTGCTTCTGCTAACTAAGTCTTCTACATACACATGGCCATGAATCGAACCCCTAACAACATGCTTAAAAAACCCAATTATCTATCAATTGTGTTGGACCCTGATGGTAGTTTTTGTTTTTAATTTGAGGTATCGTAAATTTAAAATATATTAATACTACCTTTGTTTCTTATTTATAAAAATTAAAAAATATAATTAATGTTCTAATGAAAATTTTAGGTTAAAATATGTTTTTGGTCTCTATAATATATCTTTTTTTGGTTTTGGTCCTCATAAAATTATTTTTTTAAAATGGTCTTTGTAAAATTAATTTTTTATAATTTGGTATTTGTTATTCTGTTTTAGTATTTGTAATATATTTATTTTTTCATTTCAGTCCCTGTAATATTTTGTTCATTTTGAGTTAGTCTCTTTGAAAAAAATGATAGGGACTAAAAACAAATTATTCATATATTACAAGGGCAAAAACAAAAAATGAATATTTTATAAGGACTAAAATAAAATAACAAAGACCAAAATTAAAAAAAATTACAAAGATCATTTTAAAAAAATAATTTTATAAGGACCAAAACAAAAAAATATGATATATTGCAAAAACCAAAAATATATTTAAGCCAAATTGTTAACTAATTTTCTATTGTATTCCTTATCCCTCGTATTAATTAATTTATCTAAAAATACATATTAATTAATTACTAAGGGTGGAATTGAAATAAAATATTTAATTATATATTAATATAAAACGGAAATGAAAATAAAATAAAAAAACTATATAAATTACCACTAAAAATTTATAAGTAATTAGATTATGATCAATGGGGGCATATATAGTGAGAGGAATATTTTTATATGAGAGTGAAAAGAGTAAATCTTGGCCATACAACCATTCATGGATGGTCAAGATTTAATTTCATGTGATGACATAAAAAGTCATGTGATTTTTTAAAAAACTCATATGAATTTATATATTTTAAGCTTGATTATTTATTGCTAGATCTAATGGTTAATATCTATTTCTCTTACTCTTACATAAAAAAAACCCTCTCACTTGATACGTTTCCTATGATCAATATATCTAAAGTTGATAAAAGTATTATCGGCAATTACAATAAACATTAGTCAAAACTCATTTTATTGCTGATAAAAACACATTTTCTTAGCTTTTGCCAGTTATAAATTAACCTTTTATAAGTTAATGTTCCCTTGACACAAAAATTATAGTTCAAGATGGAGTTCATTGCCCATTAATTTAATTACTGCCACTACATTAAACAAACTTTGTTGTAGTTAGAATCCATGTCTTTACCCTGATCTAAAGAACAAATTTCCTTTCAGAGGAAGTAGTTATATATGATAATAATCAATATTTACCTTAAATTAACTTGCAGAAAGGTTGGAGAGGAATATAGAATTTCAGGCTATATATGGAAAGGAAACCTTGTTCAGTCCATGATTTGCTTAATTCTTATTTGCTGTATTGGAATTTGGAAATTTGTAATAAAGCAAGAAAAAACAACTATTCTAAAAAAATGTTAGAAAGTGATGAAGTTAGATTTTGGAGTTTAAGTATGTGCATATAATACTAAAGACTTCCCTTTTATCATAATCAGGAATGCGAAGCGGAATCGAAAAACTTAAAAAAAAAAAGATTAAAAAAATATAGATTTGCAACTAAAGTTTACTTATCAGAAAAATGTTAGAAAACTCATTAAAAACGTTTTTGAAATCAAATTTTAAGTTTAGAAGTCAATTGATTATATGTAAGAAAGATATTAGTACTTACAACGTCTATTAAAAGCAATTATTTTTGACAAATAATCTTGCTCTTAAGTATGTGATCATGAGTTCAATCCTTAGATATGGATATGAAAAAATATCTATTGGGAGATATCAGTCCCTTAAATGAATTACAGTATCTTGAAAAATTAGTCATTGATTCTTGATCGAGGAACACCCTAGGTTCACACACACACACATAAAAAAGAAGAAGCAATTACCTCTAATTAATTAAATAAATTATTAGTAACTTCTAAAATATTTATCTTACCCTAAAACATAATTGAGAATTACTCATGAAAGAGGAAAAAAATATCAGAATTTTATTCATTCAATTATTCTATTTTTTTTTATTTTGTGAATGATTTAATTTTTAACAAAGGATAATATTGGAAAAATATTTTTGTGGATTGTTTAATGTTGGCTGAAATATATTTCTTGTTATTGTAAAATGAGAAAATTTTTATTTTAGTTTTGTAAAAATTTCTCTTTAGTTTTCATCCTTCCAAAATTTAAAATAATACTATTAGTTTCTATCGTCATATGATATCAATTAACTAGCTGTGTCAAACGGAAAGTCACATGACCATATCAAGTTACACTCAATAATGTGTATGTGGTGTCATGTCAACATGTAACTCCTAAAACTTTTTGAGCTCTCAAATAAATGTTGTTTATTTGTCTTAAAATGAATGTTAGGGATTAAAAATAATTATTTCAGCATTTAGAGGGATGAAAATTAAATAATTTTTTATCTAATTTAACTTATTTTATGTGTAAAGAGGTTTGGGAAAATCACAATATCAACAACAATAAAAGTAAATAAAACATAGGGAAAAGAAAGGAAAATATAGATAGACTTATCTCAAGACGACAATTATTGATGGGTGTCATGTGTAAAGTGATCTATGTAATAACCCATTTGTCTCTAACTTCAAACTCAAAAAGTAATTAAAAATTTTAACTAAGTCTTAAGTTTAAGTTTTATACCTAGGCCCATATGATCCATTTTTTATAACACCCCCCTCTTAATGTTTGCCAGTCTCTTGATTACATAGGGGAAAGAAAGAATGCAAGGAGGTGGTTTGTACAATGTGAGACTTCTTAAGTAAGGCTAAAAAAAGTTTCTAACATGACTAAATAACTTACTTTTGGCAGTTTTTATCAAGATAAAAGTTAAATTTGGTTTAAATATTAAAAATATGAGTTGTGGATCTTTCTTTTAACATTCTAACGATCAACATAAAGAACATCTCATTTAAATAAATATAACCCAAATATGACCTTATATTTTTATGTTAACCAACATAAAAAAAAAATCATTAATCTCACTTCTCTTCAAAATTCTTCATTTTTTCTATTTATATTTTCAAATATTTTTAAATAATTGGACAAACACCTTTATAAACATGTATAAGAAATTATACAAGAAAATGAAAAAATTAACAAAGGACAAAATGCTAGGAGCATAAAATTAATTGTTGTACCATATGTAAATTATGTAGATGGTCTAAAATTAAATTTCACTACAAAGAAAAAATGTCATTACTAGTGCTGGATTAGCTAGTCTCTCTTAGTGCAATATTTATCTAATGAAAAGTGAATTGCTAATATAAATATTACAACTTTATATTAAAAGGCATGATATATTATATTATTATACAATTATGTTAGTATAGAAATAATTTTTAGTAATTGTTGCTAAAATAAGAGTCCTTGAAAAATATTAATTTTTTCAATTATATTCAGTGGAGTAACATTTCTTTTCAATTTTATTCCTACAATTGTTAATAAGAAAAAATTACAATTTTTTTACAAAATTTTTAAAAAAAATTAATTTTCTATACCCAAAGACCCAATCCAACCCATTATTGACCAGGTTGGTTTGGTTCGATTTTGATATAAAAATTACATGAATCAAACCCAAAACTATTTTGATTGATTTGAGTAATGGGTTTGATAAAAGTCAACTCAATCCAAGTTGTGAACACCCCTATTTTTTGTAGTAACTAATTATAATTATTAATTATAAAATTTTTAGATAAATATAAGAATAGTAATTGTATAAGTGAATAATTATTATAATTTGTTAAGAGCTATATCTTCTTGTATAATACTCCCATTAACCCTCGTAGTAATTTATAAAAAAATATTAAATAAAAATAAATATATACTTAGTATCTTAAAAATATAAAAAATATTTGACTTTTTTTTCATTCAATATGTAGAAATATTAGTAGGCATAAATTAAAGAAAGATTTAAAATTATTTATTTGTTAATAAAAAAATAGAATAGATATTTTAGAATGGCTCAGGATTACATGCTTAACCTCAATCATTTAATGAAAGACATTTAAAAATTAAAAAATAGTTGAAATTGAGTACCAACAAGAAGGAGGGAATATAACCCCTTCTTAAATCTAAACCTCTCATAAACATTTTTTACATTGTTTAGGTCTTTGTTAATCTGTTTGAGATGGTTCACTAAAGTTTCAAATAGTCAAATATCTTAATTACATGTTTGAATATATGAGAATTTATGTTTATTGTAATTAGCATCATAATACTTAGATTTAATATATTTATTAGTTCTATGCAAACGTGATAAATTTTAATTTTTACTAGTTTTTATTTTCTTTTGATTCTTAAAAATTATTTTTATTATTATGTACTAATGACATAACATGTATCTAAATATGTCTCATCATATATATTATTTCAAAGTGATTATTGACGTCTCTCTCTTTCTCTATCTCTATATAAAAAAATTAAAATTAAAATTTTTCATGTTTATAAGGATTAAAAATATATTTATTTGTTTATTTTTGGGATAATCATGTTAGAGGTGCGAAGCCTCTATTGGCTTTGTCAGTGACTAATCTTTGTCGGATAACCTTTGGATCTCTCCTTCCAATTAGGGGTGTACACGGGTCGAGTTGGATCGGATTTAGCTAAACTTGTTACCCAACCCAATCAAAATAGTATGGGTTGGGTTCATGCTTTTTTTTTTATTAGACCCAAACCACACCAACTCAGTTATTGTATTTAAAATTTTGTTAAATTTTTTAAAATTGTATTTTTTTTCCTTACAAATTTTGACACATTATAAAAATATTGTATTTAGTTTTGGACTTTGTTTCCCATCATTCTTGTTTCTAAAATTAATATAAAGCTTACAAGAAAGTTAGAACGAGAGTTGAGAGAAAAAGAACAACAATATCATGCATGGAATATGTAGTGATCCAAAATTAACAAGGGTTCACGACTTCATGGGTGTGTGGGGTGTCTTTACTCTTTGTCTTATTTAGTATTAGTATTTCACTAATTAATAATTATTAATATATAAAATATATAAAAAAATAAAAAATTAAATAAAATGTCACTTCAACAGGTCGGGTTCACGGGTACATGGGTCCGTAAATTAAAACTCGTTACCTAACTCGTACTTGAACGGGTTGGGTCGAGTGCGATCCAAATACTCAAAAAAATAAACCGAAGTAATTGGGTTGGTTCGGGTTAACAAATTACCCGTACTCATGAACACCCTTACTTCCAATCATGTTTTTTCTATCCACAAGGATTAAACTCAAGACTTTGCTTAAGAAATCCGAATCTAGTGTTACTTGAACCAACAACATGTTGGTATTAAAAACATAATTAAAACTATATATATGATGTACTTATTTATAGATATTGACTAGAGAACCACCAGGGTCGGCCTAATAGTAGGGGTTGGAGTGGTATACACAAAGTCTTAAGTTCGAACCTTGCTACCCTCTTTGTACAAATATATATATATATATATTGACTAGATTTAAACATCCCTTTTTGTAAATATTGAATATCCAATTCCTTGTGTTTTGAGAGACCTTTCAAATATAATTAGAGAATTTTTTTGAAGATAATATAATTATGGATTTAAAACACATAAAAGTTCACTTCCTATACAACTTTGTGGTATTACAACTTGTATGAAATAACTTGACCGACAATTGAGTTGATAAAAGTACTGGTTTATAACTTATTGATTCAATCGCGATTGAATTGAATTATAATTAAATTGGTAGTAATTAAATTTATATTTTTAATATTATATAATATTTTAAGTAATACAATAATATAAAATTATAAGAATTAAGATATAAAAATTGTAAATTAATATAAATGATCAAATTATATGTTTTATAAGATAAAAAAATTAATAATAATTGGTAAAATAATTTAAATCTATATGTAATTGTTAAATATGTGTTTTTATTTAATTTAAGAACATTTTAGATTAAATTAAAGAATAAAAGATTAAAAAAATAAAATCAAAAATTTTGAAAATATTGGTTCAAACTATTTTTTTGCATTGATTTTAGACCGATTTGACTAGTTCTTTACCAGTTTTCAATGATTTTGAGATAAACCATTTTTTAGGAATTAACAAACAAATCACCATATCAATTCTCAGTCGAATCGGCCGGTACACACATGTATAACATTAATACACATGTATAGAGCTTTGATGAGGGCCTTTAAAATTATATTCGTTTTATGTATAACATTTATTTTGAAATAAAAATTAATGTGCGTTTGATTTATCTTATTTTTAAAAATAATTATTTATTTTGTCAATTTAGTGAGAGCTTTTAAAAAAATGATATTATCTTCAGAAAAATAATTGCTTTTGAAACAAGTACTTAATATTTTTCATTTTAAAAGTGTTTGAAAGAATTTATAAAAAAATTATAAGAACTTATAAATGTAAATTATGATTCTTATAAACTCATAAACTCTTTCAAACTTATTTTAATAAAAATTTTGGAAAAATTTATTAAAATAAGTTCTTTTTAATTTATTTCAACAAAATTTATAGTTAAATTCATGATATAAATTCTCATGTCATAAGAATTTATTAAATAAGCATTTAATTTAAATTGTTTATTTAAGCACACCCTTAAACACCTCTTTAATAATTTTTTGTGTGTTTAGTCACACTGATTAAAATAATCTAAGGTCATGTTTAGATTAACTTTTCTATAAACACTTATAGAATAAGAAGATAAAATGAATTGAGTTTCTTCAATACAAGTTAAAATCAACTTATACACTTAATTTTATAGAAATTTTCTCATCTAATTTCTCCAAAAGTTAAAGTGTATAAGTTGAATTTAACTTATAAAAAAATCAATTTGTTTTACCTTCTTATTTTATTCTCCTATAAAACATTAATAGATAACCCTACTACTATTATACACGTCGGTGGCTTCCACTTAAAATTTGTCCTTGAATTTCTATTCACATATGTAAAGCATTTATTTTCAAAAACATATTAATTTAATCTATGAACCTATCAAAATTGTTGTAGATATTATATCATTTAACTGGTTGATAATTACAATTTGTGGACCACGCTTATAGGGCATCCTATGTGTCCTCAAACAGAAAGAAACTACGGCCTAAAAGCTGGTCCATGTTTTACCTTTCAGCAAATGCAAAGATTTATTGAATTTATTTTGGTCAGTAAAGATATTGAGACGTTTTTTTTAGGTTTTTGGACCTGAATTGAAGACATATTATCATTACTCTTTAGGAGGCAATAATCATTATTTAATGGACCTTGGAGCCCGGCCTACAATTCCTGAAGAAAACCAAGCAGTTCCCTATGGACCAAGAAAAAAAAATCCAGCTGAAAATATTAGGTTTATAGCTTTATTTTGTTCTTTATGTTTCTGGGCTTTTTGAATGTACATTTTTGAACCCAAAGGTCCATCAAAAAAGACTATTACAAATCAACATATATGCTAATAATTGGCCAACCCGGAAAATTTTGATGTCGTTATCTGTAGACAGCCGGACAATTAATCATGGTGATGTATACGATTTCTTGCAGTTTTGTTAGAATAATAATAATGTTAATAGACATGATTTTTTTCATTTATTGTTTCCTACCTAGGCAATCGGGATTTGATAAACGCATTGAAAATATAGTTTGCATTTCCTTTTTAGTCACGTAAAAGGTGCAACGGGTAGGAAAAGAAAAAGAGTAAATGGTGAATTTAGTTTCTAAAATTATCACTTACTATTATTTTAGTCTCTGAATTTAATAAAATTAAAAAAAAGTCTCCGAGACTGTAATTTGTCACTTATGTTAGTCTTTTTGTTAAGTCCATTTTTTTAGGCAAATTTTGCGGTGTCTTTCTATTTAAAAGGGTAATGGTACATTTCTTGAGTAAATTAATAAATAATAGATATATGCACTTGTGCTATTTATCTTATAAATAACATGAAATTGATAATATATCTTATTGTTTAGGATTTTTTTTATTTTTTAATTGCTAAATGACACTTAAAATTACTTTTGTTGCCTACCATTTATGCTTGTATATTTTTTATGTTTAATATTGAATTTTAAAAAAATTGAAATAAATCTCAATGGAATTTTTTGTAATTATAAAATTTAAAACATTAAGATTAAATTCTAACTAATTTATGGTGTAGTTTTAGTATACAAATTATTATTTTTTATTGATTTAAGATGAAAAGGTACCGGTATCATTTTAATATTTAAGGTACCAAAACAATCACCTTTTTTTAATAGAAGTTCCACGTGGCACACCTATATAACGCATGGCACACACGTGAGTGAGAGACGTGTCATATAGGTGTAATTCAATGTCACTTTAGTCCCTAAAATTGTAAGATGATGTTAATTTAGTTCCTAAAATTGTAACTCGATATTACTTTAGTCCCTGAAATTATATCTCGATGTCACTTTTGCCTCTAAAATTGTAACTCAATGTTACTTTAGTCATGAACGTTATTATAATTTTGTTTTAATTAAGTAATTATGACTTGAATATTTATATCATAAAGTAGATAATTAAATTAATATTGTAAATAGGAGAACAAATATATTCAAATCATATTATAAAATTGGCATTTAATATTGTATTTTTTATTTTAACTATGTTGTGCCTCCTCTTCTAATTGTTAATTTTTTATCCTCTTTTATTTATTTTATTTTTAAAATAAATAAATAAATAAATTTCTAATTTCTCTATATTTTTATTTTATTTTCATAATTAATTCACTTATCAATTATTTCTTTTTTTTTCTACTCTCAAAAACATTTATTACGTTTGTTTCTTAAAAATTGTAGTGTTTATGGTGTTCTAGTTTTGATTTGAATAATTGAAAAATAAAATAAATAATTAAATTAATATTGTTTCTAGGAAGACTAATATATGTAACAACATACTATAAAAGTAATGCTTAATATTTATTCTCATTTAGACTTTTTCTCTATCAATTGTTTGTTTTTATATATTTTATAATATATAAATAAAAACAAAGTTTTTAATTTCTCTACATTACAATTTTATTTTAATAATTATTTCACTTATCAAATAGTCTTTATATTTCTCTTATCTAAAAAATATTTATGACTTTCATTTCCCAAAAATTGCACTATTTATGTCTTTGATGTTCTATTTTTTATTTGAATAATTGCAAAAAAAAAAAAACAAATATGTTAGTATTGTTTGTAGGAGGACAAATATATATAATATTAAAGGACTAGAAATGTGAAAATTGTCAGTTAACTAACTAGAAAGATTATGGACATATTTGATTTATCTAAAAGAGAAATATTAGATAAAATTGTGAAAATTGAGAAGAGAAGAGACTTTCATTTTATTACTTTGAAGAGAAGAGAATGGAAGTGATTAAAGTGGGAAGATAATATATGATTTTAATATATTTGTCCTCCTATTTACAATTTTAACTTAATTCTCTTGTTTATTATGTAAATATTCAAGTCATAATTACTTAATTAAAACAAAATTATAATAACATTTAGGGACGAAAGTGACATCAAGTTACAATTTTAGGGATTAAAATGACATCGAGTTACAATTTTAAGGATTAAAGTGACATCAAGTTACAATTTCAGGGACTAAATTAACTTCGTGTTACAATTTTAGGGACTAAAGTCACATCAAGTCACACCCATGTGACATGTGTCACGCACGTGTGTGCCATGTGTCATCTAGGTGTGTCACGTGACACTTCTGTTTAAAAAAATAGACTTCACTTAATGGAAGGACTAAAATGAATAAGGAATTGCAATTTCAAAAACTTTTTTTGAATTTTGTTAAATTTAGGCACTAAAATGACAGCAAATGACAATTTCATAGACTAAGTGTAACACCTTATATTTAATTACAACTTCTTGGCACCTAATTCAAAATTCTAGTTGTATTAGGTGTAATAAATGTCGTTATCAAGAAAGTGATTTTTAAACCACGTAATTTTACCAAAATGTAACATGTTAAGCAAAAGAGTAAATGGTAAAACATGTTGGTGACAAGAACCAAAAAAAATTTCGTCATATCTTACCAAAAGCTTGAGAGCAAACACAAGGAGTCATTGACGGTGAGATGATATTGAGTCATCCATTCATAATCAAATTAAACCACTTTCATAAATGAATCACTAGGTTTTTTCTTAGATAACTTTGGCACTTTGCATACAAATCCTATTTGGATAAACAACAAAATTTGTTAAATCTAAAAATAAGTTTGAGATAAAAAAATCCATTTATGTTTGGTGTCTCATTATTTCGGGAACATGATGCTTCAAGATTGCTTCACCATCATTAGGTATACCAATTAAATATAAATTTATGATACTTGTCTTATTTCTACTTCAGTTTTGATGGAAATATTGTTTAAACAAGGTTCAGTTCTTCTTAATTTGCAAAAGTACAAGCAAAATGGGTTTGTAAATGTAAATACCTGTCTCTGTCTGAAAACTATAAAATTGCAAGCACACACACAATTAAAAAAAATAGAATTGAGATTTTATTTTTATATTTTTATTTCTTATAATTATTAAAATTATAAATTAACTATAATAAATTATTGAAATCACAAAATTTGTTAAAAATATGATTTAGTTCTTAAAATGACCAATTCTAATATATCATGTAAAATAATAACACAAATTTACTAGAAAAAAAATACTAAATTATATTAAATTGAAAAACACTAAGTTCAAACACAAGGAATCTATCATAACCTCTGGCTACGAACTTACTAGCTCATGGTCATAAATAGGGATGGCAAAAAAACCTGCGTTCGCGGATATCCGCGGATAAAATCCACCACAGGTAGAAAATGGGTACCTTAAATGGATATCTGCAGATATTTTAAATGGGTATATCCGTTACCCATTTATAAACGGGGCGGGTACGGGTATCATGGTACCCGTACCCGCAAATACCTACTACTCGTAATTATATATTTAGTTAAATACTTTTATATATTAATATAGATAAAATTATATAAATTTATCCAAAATTTTTAAAACAATTGTTTATTATGAGAGAAATCTTATCCAATTATATTACAAGAGAAAAAGAACATAAATTTGTGAGCATTTAAACTATTTTTTTTAAAGAAAAATTGTTAGAATAATTAAAAGTTATATTCAAAGTGATTATTTTAAACAATAACTCTTTAATTTATAGATTTAAATTTATAAATTTAAAGTGATATTTATAGTATTTTATGATTGTCCACAACATATAAAATAAATTCATTTTATTTTATTTTTTGAAAGTATCCACGGATACCTGTGGATATTAAAAATATCTGCGGGTATTCGCTTAACGGATACCCGTGCAGGTAATAGGACGGGTACAGGTATAGATTTTGTTTGGCGGGGCGGGTAGCGGGTAGCTACTACCCGTACCCGCCTCGCCCCATTGACATCCCTAGTCATAAAGAAATCCTAAGCAAACATAAACACCATGAAATCCATAATGAAAATAAAAAAATAAAAGAGAAAGAGAATCCTTGTGACAAGAAAATCTACAACTAATGTAGAAGGGCTTTAACTCCTTATATATAATCTCCTTAATGCTTTAAGAAAGATCCACAATAATGCACAATATCCTCAAAAAGATATTTAAGGACAAAAATCCAAACCTAAAATTGCAAAAGATAACGTGCACAACTATACTATTTAAGTTGCAAGTCATACTCACTTTACACGATTATACATGATGGTTGTATGGCCATGTCTAAAATGAGAAGGCAATTAAGTTTGCAAAAGATGAGCAAGCCAATTGTTTTGAACAAGCATGTAAAAGATAGTATAGGCATGCACATCTAAAATTTTCAAATTCTTATTCAATCATGTCTGTGAAATCTTCAATATCTACCTTTTGCTCCAAAATAAGTCTTTCTGCTGCAAATTTGCGTAAGTTCCTTTTGGCTCAAATTTCACCTTCATATCGACTTCATATTGTCAATAAAATAAGGGAAAATGAATGAAAATTAAGATAAAAAAAATCAACCAAGTTCCTACTAATAAATTGTTAGAATGGCAATTTATCAAGAAGCAAAGATGTGGATGGACATGGTGGTTTTGGGTGGTCATTGTGATATGATAAGGTGAAATGATAATTATTGTTATGGAGGACTTGTTAGTGATGATTCCAATAAAGGGTTTAAGTGTTTTTTGTGTGATCTTGTAAGCTAGCTTGTGGCGTAGATAAGGGTAGGTGGTGATGGGTTCAATAGAAAATGGTGGAAAACACTTTCTTTATTGAGAAGGAGGAAGAAAACATTGTCATATTAAAGTAATAAACCTTAAATTATTGCATTTGGCATGAGGGATTTGGTCTTTATTTGCTGTAACTCGCTGATCTTCACGGACATTTTGACCCATTTTCCCTCTATTTTTATGCAGGGTTAAAAGGAGTAGTGTGTTAGAAGAAATGGCTAAGTATTAGACAAAAGAAGTGCTTCTGCTAAATATGCACGACCATGCTTACATCATGCACAATCATGCTACAATTTCGAGTCTACACTTACAAAAAGATGCACAGTCGTGCTTGATTATGCACAGTCATACTTGGTTGACAAGACTCAGCTTACGAGAAGAAGCACGACTTAAGCATTGCCATGCCTTGGTAGTCATGCACAATCGTGCTTGACTATGCACAACCGTGCTTCCATTAGCAACCCATGGACTTGAGAGGCATTAAAAATAGGAGGGTCTACAAAATTAGAATCCATCTTTTAAACACTTTTGACTTTTGAGGAAAGAGAACTTCCTAGAGCTTTAGAGGACTTTCCTGAGATCCGAGTAGATAGAGATTGAGGATCAACCCTTTTAGTTAAGGTTTTTCTTTGATTTCTCATATATCATATTGTAATGGGTTCGTTCTTTGTTGTAATGGAGAACTAATCCTTATACTAAGATTGTGGTGTAGCCATGCTTGAGATAGTTTAAACTTTTTTTCTTGATTGTTAATTTTATTTCATTTTTTTCCTTTAATTGAATTGCCTTAGCATTCTTTAACTCGTTATTGTTTGGAATTGATCACTCCTTGCATGTCTTAATCGATTAACTAATCAACGATCAAATCGTAATTAATTGATAAACCTCTAGGGTAATTGGGTTTAGGACGTTAAATGATTAAACTGCGAACAAAACCCTTAATTGAATTCATTCACCCTCTCTACTTATATTCCTTTCTTGGATTAAGTCACTATATGACTAATCAGGGATTTAATACAAGAAAGAGTTTTTATAATTCATTAACAAAAATTGTGAAAGAATTTGATAAAGGGAAATTGACAATTGAATTGGGGAATAAGATTACAATCTAATTAGGGGGAAAAAGAAGTCAAAGGCACAGGTGAAACCATAATCCTAGGTTCTTATCTCATTGAAATCCACTTTTACATTAAACAATTTGCTTTAATTCTTTGCAATCAAAACCTTTCTTTAACTGAACAACCTAAACAACATAAAAATTTCTCCGAAAGATACTCCTCATTAGTCCTTTGGGTATGATATTTGGGCTCAAGTCCATTATCACTATTATGACAGGGTACACTTGCCCTTAGACATGTTCTAAATGTATCATAAAGGTACTAATTATCATCATCTTGTGACCTTGTGGCTTTAAGGTCTCTAATCACAATTGGTGATTGATTTGGGGTGTTGATAAAGGAAGCTATGGCATGGAAAAAGTGGTGTGTGGTGGTTGTTGCAAGGTTTGCTAAGGGGATGGGTTGCAATCAATTGCATTAATCACATAATAAGAGTTGAATAAATTGCTAACAAGAAAAATGAATATGGTTGTGAAAAAGTACTTATTTCTCAAAGGTTATTTTGGACTTGACCTAACCTAAGTCTAACTTGGCCCAATAAGCCCAAGTAGGTTAAATCCAACCAACCTGATCCAAAAGACCTAAGTCAACAAAAGCCAAAAATAACTAACACAAGGTGAGGAGTCCCCTAACAGTTAGAGGATAATTCAAAGAGCCTTGATCATCCTGCCTAAAATATATAACTATACTAGTAGATAAAGGATTATCAGATTATCTTGTTCTATCTCATCATATCAATATAAAGAGATACTTATTAAAGGGATCTAACATCACACACTAGGTACGACTCTAACCCTTATCACCTCCCAACTCTTGTTCTTATTGACTTAAGCATCAGAGTTCTTGTAGGTAGCCTTCTCCTATTACATCTGACTAAGAGATCGCTTTAAGACATCTACCCTTTAATGTCCAACTTGAAGACTTGTGAGAGACATATGTTCCCAGCTTTGGATTGGTAAAGAACAAAGTTGTTTTTATCAAAGTTTAAAAAATATTTACAATAAAATATAAAGGTCATTTTGAAAAATAAAATTTTGACTATTGATTTCTATAACTTTTGATCTTAACCTTTACATGTAGTTGGAGTTTGGATACTCCATTTTAAGTTGGTGCATTATAAAATCCTTTTTTCCAAGTCTAAATCATGATAACCAAACTTGATTATATACTCTCAATGTTTAACCCAATTCCAAACTAGTTTGTCGTGTGGTAATAAAAAATTTAAATGTATATTCTTAATTTGAACAACTTCAAAGAAGTTAATTTTCATTTGCAACCATAATTATAAAACTCAAACAAGATTGATCGATTTAACCAACTAAATAATTGGTCTAGTTAACATATTGGACCAAAAATGCTTTCAAATACGAACCAATGTGATTCGGATGGTTTTTGGATAAAATTGGTGACCCATTCAATTTAAATTGAACCAAACAGGTTATGCATTTATAAATTGTAAAGACAAGAGTAAAACTTAAAAAGTCAGTTGAATTGTGTTTTGCAAAATCTTTTCACAAGTTTTTTCTAAAATAAAGAAGATTATTAGGCATGTGATAAAGCAGAAAGCAGAAACTAAAAGTTACACCAAAGAGGGTAGGTCAATGCTTTGTTTTATGAATCTTTCAATAATTGTAACAAGGTTTTTGTAAAAAGAAAAGTTTTGTCAAAATTGAAGCTTTTAACATAGAGTCGACTTCTCTTAAGTATTAGAAACAATAAAATATAAAATAGATAGGGAAAGAAGAAAAGCACAAAAGGCTTTTATACTAATTCATCTCACCAACCAAAACTACGTTTAGTCATTAACTTCCGACCAAGATTTCCATTAACTTCCTACCAAGATTTCCACTAACAACCCAAAGTGTAAAACATAGAAATAACATAAGAAGGGGATTGAATTGTGTTATACCAAATTTTTACAAAGACCCTTTTAAGAATGGTTCATCTGAAGTATTAAACAATTTTTTTGAAAGATGTTTAAATAAAGACGAAGGTAAATCGCAAGCCAGAGAAACACAATGAGTTTATATTGGTTTGTCTCCCCTAGAGACTACGTCCAGCTCTTAGTAACAACCAAGTCCACTAACTTAAACAAGTTACAAGTATTCTTTTAACCAAGTCTCTTCAGGCTCAACCCAAGTAGTCTTTAACTTGTCTCTCTAAGCAAAAACCCAAGTATTCTTTGAATCAAAGCCTCTTCAGGCTTCTACCAATTTCTTAGAGAAATGGTTGATTATAAGTTATCTCACTAGATCTAATCGTCTTATCAGACGAAATATATAGTGAAGCACAAGGAGCGTTTACAAATAATGTATTTAAAGATTACAAAATGAGAGAGAATTTTTCGACAGTTTCATGCACTATCAAAATCTATCAGCGTTTGAGATTGATGTCTCTTCTTCTATTTATAGTGTTATCCCAAAAAGTATCTGTTGTGAGTGTTGCAGGAGACATCATTCGTCTGGCGTTTGTAAAGGTAGAAAAGAGTCGTTGGAGTATTAAATGCAGCATTTAATGCCTTTCACCAACTAATCATTCTTATAAGATAAAACAGTCTGCTTATCTTAGCATTTCTTGTACTCAATCTTGTAGTAGTGGGTATATTTGTTTTCCGTACTGACAACTGCACACAAAATCCTTTTTTTATGCATAAAGTGGTCTTTTCTCGAGGATAGGTACGTAGACTTCTATTCTTTTGAGGCTGTTTACACTTTTACAAACTTGTAGTGCACATAAAGTTTAAAACATCGTCTGAATGAAGTTAGAAATTTTAAAGATAAAGAAAGATGATATGTAAACTCATGGATAGACAATAGCGAATATGCAATATAAATGAGTAATCAGACGTTTGATTAAAAAGACTGTGACTGTTTGTTATTATCAAAATAAATGAGGGTCATAAATTCGTCCTTTGTCTTAACACAAAGGTTACAAGAAAAAACACTTTCCTAAAAATCCAAGTACTCTTTTTAAATAAACCTCTTTAGACTCAACACTCTAACCTAAGTCTTTAAAAGTAGACAATAAAATAAGCTAACATCTATCTAATAACAAATACAATAAATACACATAACTATAAATGCATAAACAAACATAAGCAGGAGGTTGAATTGTGTTTGTTAAAATATTTTCAAAAATCTTTTAGAAAACATGCATTAGATAGATGACAACTAATTTATTGAATAACTTGAACTTTGTTAGGACGAAACAAAGGTATAGTCCTACAATAAAAAACTCTTTTATGAAAAACTTTGTTGGAAAGCAAAACATTTTCTCATAAATTCAACTCCCTCAATGTTATTGAAAATAAAAAGTAAATGAAAAGAGAAATGAACATAGATATTAATACTAGTTCATCTCACAACTTTAGACTACGTTCAATCCTTGACAATCACTAAGAATTTTACTATAACACATTTACTGATATCAAGTTCCACATTATTGCAAGTATTCTTTTATCCAAGTGTCTTTAAGCTTAAACCAAGTATTCTTTCCTCTTGCCACTACGAACACTTTACTTAAGTATTCTTTCTAACAAGTCTTTTCAGGATCTATCTGAAGTATTGTTTATACTTGTCTCTCCAAGCACAAAACCAAATTTTTTTTTTTACCTCTTCATGCACTGACAAATCTCTAAAGGTTTGCACAAACCAAGTAACCCTAGACTATCATCTTATAAGCTCACTAATAATAAATGATAGTCTAATGTGCTCACAGAGTATTTACAAAGATACAAAGAATGTCTTTTTTAAATGATTGCAAATAAATATAGTTAAGGTCTTGGATCATTTTGTAGCTTGTTGACTCTTAAGGATTTTATAGAGGAACTTACATATAGTCATTGATAGCTTTCTTCTATCTTGAACACGAATATTGGAATGCATTAAATGTTATTTCTATTTTGACAATATTTTGATAAGCATTATCTTGTATTTTCTTTTAGATCTTTTTTTGGGTAGCATGTAGAAATTTCTATCTTTGTGCTTTTGTATGTTGACTTTCTTTGAAACGTTGTCTTATCATTTTGTTTGTATGCCAATCATGCCTTTTTAGGTACAAGAGTTGGTAAACACTCCTTTTTTGTTTCTTCTAATGAAGATGATGACTCAAACTTTTTTGTATACACCATTTGAGTTATATATTTGAAGATCTCCTTGAGTCCTTGTTGATCTTCTTATCAAACAAATACCTTCATATTAGAATTTTATCGTGTACTTTATTTATTATGCCTTTTTGTGAGTGGCCCTTAACATTGTTTGAGCTTTTCAAATTTTCAATTATTTTCTCAAATACATTGAGAGAGTAAAGCTTGGAAAGATTTAATTAAAAGAATACTTGAGTTTAAGTATGAAAAAAATTTATGAAAGAATATTTGTATTTGATTAGGAATGGCTATAAAGAATATTAATTTAATTTATAGTGAAATTTTTTGACTATGGTCAAAGTTTAGAAGTAACTTTTGTTGCTTTAGGGTGAATCAAGGCAAATTTTTATCATAAAATTTTGTAAGTCATAAAAATTTATTAAGTATAAAGACATACACACTTTACTAGAACCTGAATATACTAAGATTGTTTGCTCATTTTGTAAATTTTTTAAATCGTCTATACACTTGATTTGAAAAGTTTTTTTTTTTTGGCTATCTTTTAAAAATTTTAGAGAATATAATTTAACATTCTTTTTGTGTTTTTTAATTTACCTTTAGGATATTTTGATGTTAAGTATTTGGATGATGCATAGCAAAAATGTAAAAAAAAAAATATGTTACTTTAATTTTACAATTTAAATAGAATAAGTCTATTAGTTGTTTTTAAATTCATATTTATTCTTTTGTAAAATGCCACAACCATTAAAATTGACAAGTTATTTCGTTCTTCATTCATCCACTTAGTTTTTGTTACCAAAAAAATCTCACATTCAATTGCTTTCTAATAATTTGCTTCAATGGCTTGGCCATGTTCCCTTTTCAATTTGCCAAGTTATTGCTTAATGGTGGGATTTTAAAGTAAGTGAAATCAATGTTACTTAAAATTTGATTATTGACTATTTGAAAGTAGTTGGATATGTTGTTCATTTAATCATTCTTGTACATAATGTTTAAAGAAAGAAAGGGGAGGAAAACAAAGAAGAGTGGAGAGAAAATCTAAGATGTCATGTTTGGCAAAGGAGAAGAGAGAAAAAATAACTCTTTGTTAGTTTGGTTTGGTTGGAAGGGAGGAATAGGAAAAATAACACTAATTTATTATTATACCTTATAGAGTTCCAAAGATTAAAACATATACAAGATAATTTTATCAATATACTTTAAATATTTGAAGTCTAAGTTCTTTTCTTTTAAAATTCCCTTGATATCAAAGGGGTGCTAAAATTGAGAGTGAAGGAATTTTTATTTCCTTTATTCCTTCTTCTTCTTCCTTTTTTTTTTTTTTATTTCATTTTCTTTCAACCAAACAACATGACAATCTATGTAACTTTAAATTTTTATTTTTATTTTATATTGAGCAAATCTTTTTTTTTCCTTACATTTTAGGGTGAAGGGTGGAAAATATTAAGACAATAAGATGTTTCAAGTATTAATAATGTCCAAATGACTTTTAAAATTGACATCTCAAAAACTACTTGCGACCACCTAAATGTTAAGGCTAAAAAACTATCTCTCTAAAAATAGAAATGATATTTTATAAGAGGAAAACATGGATCAATGGGGATTGAGTCTAGCAAAAGGGACTAGTTTGTCAAACATGATGAATCAATGTTAGAATTGCCACTAGGAGAGATTTCCACATTTAATGTAAAATTGTGCTTCAAACAAGATTGTCTTTAAAAGAAGATACCTATGAGAAACAAAAAAAATTTGAAAAATATGTTTCTATAAATGAAATTGTGTATGTTATGAATTATGTGGGAGTATTAATTCCCTTATAGAGCCAATGACTTGGTATTTTAAATCTGTAACTTAAGATACAAAATAAATTTTAGATAAAGCAAATTTATATTTTTTTACTACAAACTTACCACATGAATCTCTTAAAATTTCTAATTACTAAATCAATCTCTAATTTTACATCCCTCTGTACATATAAATGCATAAAACTAGCTGTTTTCTTAAGCCTTCACTCTTTCCATTCTCTCTCACATTCACTTTCATTTGAATACTTTCCTCTCATGAGGTAGTGGACTTCACTCTCCTAGTATTTAAAGTCATGTGAGTTTTTTAAAAAGTCACATAACTTTTTAAGTGGTCACATAACATTAAATCATGACAATTCATGTATAGTTGTACGACCCAGATTTACCCCTCTCACTTTCAAATAAATATAACCCTCTCACTAGATATGCACCCTATATATATATATATATATATATATATATATGGCCAAGATCTGTTGACACTAGGTGTCAAAGTTAGTCAAATTATACCTTCAACAACTTTTTGTAGAATGCAATATTAACCAATCCAACCGTTGAATTATATGATATTGTCTTCATGATCATATATATCAAATTTCACATAATTTGGACTTTTCTAGATATCTTATCTAACATTGAGTATTTACATATATTTTAATATCATATTATACGTTAAAATAAAGTGATGCGATGAATTACTAAATAATTTTAAAATTATATGAAATTTTGTATACTTAATATAATTAATAAGAACATTAAATTAATGGTTAGATCGATTAAGTTTGCATTCTACAAAAAGTTGTTGAAGGTGTAATTTGACTAACTTTGACATCTGATGTCAATGGATCCTGACCCATATATATATATATATATATATATATATATATTATTTTCAAAATTCAAATATGCTCCTAACATGCATATGATATTTCTTTGAGAGAGTTTATAGCTGTTATTTTTCAACAAGAGCATTTTTAGAGATTTTTCTTAACCTATTTCTCTTCCAATTTATTATTTTCAATATCTTTAGTTTTTACTTGAATTTCAATATTTTTTAACAAAAATATTAATAATTAAGAATAATATTACATCACAATATAAAATATTTATCATAAATTTAAAATATAATTTATATATTCTAAAATGTTTATTTATTACAAATTTTAATTATAATATAATTTATATATTTAGAAGTATTTATTAATTATAAATTTTAATTACACAAAATAAATATTTATTTTATGCAATGGACAAGCTAAAATACTAGTTTACAAAATTTTGGTGACTAAATAAATGTCTAAAACCAAATTTACAATGTCATGGTACTGGTACCCATACTTTTTCAAACGACTAATCTATTTATATTTATATTTTATATAAGCAAGGTGTTAACCCTCTCTTCTTCCTAATCATTGGCAATTATACACAAATCACGCCGAACCGAAAACACAACGAAACGAAAGAAGAGAGACAATCAATAACAATAAGCAACAGATCTGTCCCTTAAACCGCCACTAACCCGAATCGTATTCATGGGTGAGTGAGTTTCCATTGTATTCGAATGCCACATTCTGCGAAATCTCGATGTGTGTGTTGCCCTTTCGCTTTCCTTTCTTTTTTCTCCACTGCGAGCGAAATCTCAGTGTCATTCGCCCATTCCTTTTTGTTGGAAAGTCAATTTTGCTTCCTAACTTCCACCTAACAATTATTGCACTACTCCACCGAGCTCACATGCTTTGCTTTCAGTCCACAGTTTCCACTGCATTGTGCCTCTGTTTTTAATTGTTTTGTTTAATTAGTTTTGATTCTTTCATTTTTTTTCTTTCTCCCCAGGAATTGAGTTGCGGCTGAATTGGGGTTGTGCAATTATTTATAAGTTTGGTTTTCTATTTGATTAATTTGTTGTGTTGCTTACAGATGCTTTGTTGGAATATGGTGTTCTTGAATGTGAATGTTTGGTTTTGATTTTATTTTAATTGGTGGAATTTGGATAATGTGGGGGGACTGGAGATGTGTGATTTTCACCATGCTTGATGCTTGCCTCTGAGTTGTGTTCTTTGGTGTTTCAGGTGCATGTGTGGTCTGTGTGTGAGGGTTTGAGGAGTGGCTGCTGAGAATGGCTGATGTGGCAGGTCTAGCTGAGGCAGCAGGATCAAGATTCAGTTCATTGGAGCTTATTGGGCAGGGATCATTTGGAGACGTCTATAAAGCGTAGGTGTTAGTTTTGGGACTGGTTTATGGAGCCCTGCAGAGACAAACTAACTTTGCACATTGGGTTTAAATCATAGGAGTAATTCTATGTGCACATTGCTTGTTCATTGGGTTAATGAATAGTTCTAGTGTAGGACTTTCTTTCTGTTGTTTATGCAGATGGAATGATACTGAGAGTTATTTTGTTAATTGAATTCTTAAATTTGTTCTTTAGATGCTCATTTGATATCATATGATGCTAAAATGTATGAAATCTGTGATTTGATGCTAGTGTGAATAAAGAACCAGTAATGGATGCAAACATTAGATAAACATTACTATAAAATGGACTGGATGGGATTTTTGGAGAATGGTTTATATTGTAAAAAAAAATGTATACAATGGTATCTCATCAAGGATTAGTTTAAACTCTTTCTCCAGAATTTGGAAAATAAGCATGAAGATTAGCCATAATAGAGGGACCGAAAGTAAACTTAAGCCTCATTTTTAAGAGCAAGAGTCTAATTGCATTTGTTTGTTACTTAAAAGAAGTAGATCATGTGCATTTTTCTTTTTGGATAACTGATAAGTGGTTTTAAACATTACTATAAACACAACAACAACAACAACAATGATCAAAGTTTGTTCCTATTAGATGAGGTTGGCTACACGAATTATAGATACTTTTTAATGGTTTCACTTAGAGTCTATCTTGGTCTATCTGTACCCTAATAATTGGTCTATCCTCCATTTGATCAACTCTTCTAATTGAAGCTTTTATTAATCTTCTGGTAATATGTCCAAACCATGTTACACGCATTTTTTCCAACTTTTCCTCAATAGATGCCATTCCAAATTTCTCCCTAATGCATGAATTCCTGATTTTTTTTTCTACATGATTTCTCATCCAACACAGTGTTTTCATCTATTCTACTCTTATGTTCTTGTTGTCCTTTTATCACCGAACATATAGTATCGTAAAGCATTGCTTGTCTTATCAGTTATCACCGAACGTACTGTCTATCACAAGTAAAACTTGAAGCATTCATCTGTTTCATCCTGTCTATTGCTTTGTATGATAGATGCAGGACACCTAAACTGTATTACTTGTGGTATGGTATGATTCCCAATTTTCACCTCCAAGCTGATGCTAGAGCACATCTTGCTGAATTTTCATTTCATGTACTTCGTTTTTGTTTCTACTTAAATGGAAACTATGTGATTCCAAGACATTTCTCCATAGCTCTAGTTTACTATTTATTTTCTCTCTTGACTCTTCCGCTAGAACTATATCATGTGCAAAAAAATGTGTATATATGCACTGGATCCTGGATGTGTTGAGTATGAATGTCCAAAACCAAGGTAAAAATAGAACGGTTCAAAGTTGACCCTTGGCGTAAACCTATAGAACACAAAACATGGTCTATCCATGTAATGTTACAAATATTTGATAAGTTTAATGTTGGTTATCTATTGCCTCACACTATCCTCTTCTTTTATCTAGGCTTGTCACTGACTATGTAAAAATTTGCAACAAAGCACAACATGGACTGTAACTATAAAGAGAAGGATATATGTCCTTTTCAGATCAGTTTTGCTTCTTAACTTTTCCACTACAATAACAATTCTTATGTTGGCTTTTCATTTTCTTTTTGTGTTTGTATTTGTTTAGAATAGACTTTAAAGTGATATGCACAGTCTAGAGCATGGCACACTGTGCCTGAAATATATAATTAGAAAATTTATTGCTGGCTTCCTAACATGACATGTCCAGTTCTGAGAGAGCTACCTACCTGGCAGATATTCATAGCCAAGCATATATGTGTTGTGTACTTTTGTTCTTATTTGTAGGTAGTAGTTAATAGATGTGTTTAACTAACTAATTTTTTATCGACATAACGAGGTTATTGAAACTAGGATTCATAAGTCATGATCATTGGAAGTTCTTATGTTTTGCAAAATAAAACCTGTTGTGCATTAGTAGTTACTTATTTGAGCTCTGTTTGGTTACAATCTCTGAGAATAGAATTTTACTGGCACGGATCGAAGAAAATATCTACTTTAGCAAGTTTGTGGATATTTTTTATATAATCAAGAGAAAAAAATAGTAAAACAAGAATACATCTGAGGAACTTCCACAAGATTATTTGTTTTTTGTTGTCAGTCATCATTATAACATAAAATATAAATATAAATGACATGGTCTAAAGAACTAGTTATTGTTCTCTGAACATCTTTTATTTACAGGCCTTAAGTTAGACATGGACAATGAGTTGTTTGTCTCTTTGTTGTACTATCTTATTTCCAGGTTTGACAGGGAGCTCAACAAAGTAGTGGCCATTAAAGTAATTGATTTGGAAGAATCGTAAGTCTGTTGTCCCCCTTCTATTATTTTCAAGAATGTTTTAATTCTTGGAACTGCTGTATTGGTCATATTAGGGGTACTAACAAATTTTATAGTAAGGGGAACCTTAAAATATGTTGAAAAGCATATTTCATTCATTGTAAAAGATTGCCTGTCTATTAGAATTTTGGGACATATAACACTGGAAAAATATCAGTTTCTCCTTCTTCTTTTTTTCAATCCTTGATAAGCTCTTTGTACTAGGGGAGGATGAAGTCTGGAGTCAGGTTAATCATTCTAGTTCACTTAATTTCATTGAAGATTGTGGTAGAAATAATACTAATAGGAGTATTTGGTAGATGAGTTTTCTCTCCTGTCATATTTCTGATATCACTAATTGAATAGGACAAAAGAATGAAAGGCGTGGAGACAAAGAAGGTGGTTAGAGTTAGGTGGTTAAGAGTAATTAGTTACATAAATGGTCAAGGGATTAGCTTAAATGGTAGGAGAAGAGTGGAAGGAGATTTCATTCTGAATAGTTAGTATTGAGAAAACTGAGCGTTAGCTCAGTTGTAGAATGGGAAACCCCTGGACAGAGTATCCCCTCCTTTCAATCCTTTGTACTTTTGATAGTGGTGCAGATAATTCATACAGTTGGATTCTTTTGTTTCTCTGTTTTCTCAGTCCTTTATTTCTAAAGTAAAAACTCAAAACCGTTTTTGGGTATACACCAATTTGCTCCAACCCACCATATCTTCTCACAGGGAAGCAATGGATGTAAGGCTAAGCATTGGACCATTTGGTGGTGTTTCTGAAGACATTGACTAACAATCATAGATCATGACTATGCTCCCTATATTAGCAAAAATCTGGAAGAACTTGGATGGGATTGAAGGGATTCAGCTATTACTTTATAATTGGATGAATAGAGAGACAGGGAATTAGCCTTGAGGTTGAAGATGACAATGAACAACACATTTTGGAAAAGCTGAAGTTGTAGCAGAATAAGGAGAAGGCAGAATCGGAAGATGATTCCAAGTCTTCTGTGGAAGAATCTAGATCTTGGTCAATAATTGTAGAACAGCTCAATTTTGATGGCAGTGACTTTATGGATGGATTGGTTGGATGAAGATGTTTTTCGAGGTGCAGCAGACTTGAATTTGCATGCATGGAAGGCTTGATAGTTCACTGGTTCAATTTCTTGAGGAAGAAAACACCACACTAAACTTGGGAAGGGTCGACAACAACATCGATGCAAAGATTTACAGATAGAAACATGGACAGTGTGCATGAAAGATTGAAAGGTTAACCGCCCAATGGCAAATGAGCTCAGTTAAGGAGTATGTCCAAGACTTTTGAGTCTTGGTGGCCCAGGAATAGAAAATCCTTGAGGACAGCTGTTAGAGTATTTCTTGGGGGATTGGGGACATAGGTGAAGAGTGGAGTACGAATGCATGACCCCAAGGCTGTTAAAAAGGCAATAAATTTGGCCAGAGATGTGGGAGAGGTTACATGCCACTGGGTTCCTTGCCTAATCGGCAAATCCCAATTTTGATTGCTAATGGCGAGCTATGGACAAAACCCAGGAGGAATTATGACTCAAATGGGTTTTGTGGGAACTGTACTAGTGGGTCCACCGACTCTGCCCCAAGGACCTTGTCTGCAGGCTCAGTCAGGGGTTCAATGGGACCAACAACTCATTCAGACAGAAGCGTACATGGAAGCTCTAGAGTCCCAAATCTCAATGCAGTCTGCAGATAAATTTCATACCAGTAGCATGTTTTCTATGTGAAACTGAGAAGCGAGGTTCCTAGTTGCTACTGTATTAGGAATATATCAGAAGGGAAGAGGATAGATGTTCAGTGTAGCCAACCATTTGGTCCCATCACATGCACATGTGCTCAAATAAAAAAAATGAGATTTATGATCTTCCATGGGAGTCTTCATATGGGGGGAATCCATAATTTCTACTTCAAGGAGAAGGTAGAACTTCAAAAGGTTGGCATTAATAGGTAAGACTTGGACATGAATGAAAGACGTGGAGGCAAAGCAGTTAGAGTTACAGAATTAGTTTGATGGTTTAGAGTAGTTAGAGAGAATTAGGTAGGTGGTTAGCTTAAATAGTAGGAGGCGAGTAGAAGAAGATTTCATTCTGAATTATTATTATTGAGAGAGCTGAGCATTAGCTCAGTTGTAAAAAGGGGGAACACTTTGTTTGGAAGGAGAATCCTCTCTTTTATTTTTGTTAGTGACACAGTTAATTCAGATAGTCATAGTCTTTCTTCTTTTATCTTCTGTTTTCTCAGTCCTTTCTTTCTACAACCTCAGACTGTGTTTTTGGTTTGTGACAAACACAGCAGTACTAAAAGCTGTAGCATTTGATATCCTTGCATTTCAGTCATGTGGCCATAAATCATTGTTGATAGGATTCAATTCACATACTTTATCCAAGGTCATATATATATATATTGTACTTACGCTGCTTAATAACCTTTTATAAAATATGAAATTATCTTTCTTATCATGTATATCAAATTTCACTTGATTTTGACATTGTTGGCTTGTTATCTAGCAATGGACATTTAATTTGGAAACAAATCTGCTGGAGCAGTAATCTCTGCTTGTTGTTTTATTATATTTCCTTTTTTATTTTTCAACTGAGTTAGTGTATGTGTATTATGCTGTTCTCTGTCAAAAGGTGTCCTGTTCTGTACCATTCTCCTTTCCACATTAAGTCGAAAACCAAATAGAACTGTTTAATGGTTTTTTCATTGAAAATTTCCCCATATTCTGTATACTATTTAGCCTCTTCACCTTCTTTTTTGGTAAATTACATATTGGAAAAGGTGAAGTGGGGTGAGATTGGGCTAGGAGAAGCATTTTGACTCCAGAAAGAAACAGGTCACTAGGTCAGTAGGTTTCTACACAAAGTCTGATAGTGGGATTTGAATTGCTAGACAAATTCACACTGAAAATTCCAAGAGCTTGATTTTTGCCTTTACACGTGGCAATCTTTTTCAACAAGGTAAATTACAAGGAAGCGCAATTTGCAACTTCTTGCACTGTATTGGACTTTGCAATATGCATGGAATTGGAGGTTAAGAGACTCTGCCGATGATAAGAAAGAATATCTAAATACCTACAGTTATTATCAATAGGGTCTGATATCCGTGTTTGAGGAGAGTAAAATGCACCTCTATAATTGATGCTGTGACGTAGTAACAAATGGCCGATCTTCCATATCCTTAATTTTACTGTTCTCCATTAGAAGGCTGAACATTATTAATAGAACTGAAAGTATTTTATCTTCATTATAAAATGCATTTCATGCTTTTTGCACTACTATGAAGTTGATGGGCCTCATTTATATTGAGTATTTTAGTTGGAGATTTTCTCTGCTTAAAATATCACAATTCTTATTAATATCATATTTTTGCTGTGTTGCGCTCTGAATCTATGTACAGTTCTTCCTTACTACTCCTAATTTGTCTTTCCTTTCTTTTTGTCACTTCACAGAGAGGATGAAATTGAGGATATCCAGAAGGTATAATCTTGTAGATTACTTGTACTTTACATTTGCTGTGCCCAAATGTTTAAATTGTGATTTTGGTTAATATTTTCAGGAAATTTCTGTTCTGTCCCAATGTCGATGTCCATACATTACTGAGTATTATGGTTCCTATCTCAATCAAACTAAACTTTGGATAATAATGGAATACATGGCTGGTGGCTCAGTTGCTGATCTAGTAGGTTACTTCTGTTTACTTGCTTCTATATGTTTAGTGCATGAAAATTGAAATTGATGTTTGTCAGAAATTTAGTGAAACTTCCCTGCTTATCCTTAAACTGTCTGCTATATTTTTATTTTTTTTATAAAAGAAAAAAATCATTAAGACAAAGAAGATTACAAAGAGTTAGGAGGATAAGGGATCATCCTTTAAAAAAAATGCTAAGAGAAGGCAACCAAATGCTTTGCAGAGAACAACAAAGAGAAAAAATGGTTACTTGAATTCTTGGTTGAGCACTCAGTACTCCATCTTTGGTCCAAGGTTCAGATTCCCTTGGGAGTTTACAGCAGGGGATATGTTTAGACTCCAATGGACCAAAGAAATGATATGCATAAAACTGGATTATAATATTACATATTTTAATGAAGTTTGATGTTTTAGTTATAATTCTTTTATGTTTATAATATAACCTTGTTATTGTGGCAACAGAATTTGTGGATTGATGTTTGGTTGATTTAGGTATGACTTTGGATGCTTATAACTTTTTTCTTTTACCTTCTGTCTCTTTTGTTATTTTTTTCCATTGGTTGCTCTAGGAAGGTTTCTTATCCTTTTTTGTACTTTCCCTGTTATTAAATTTTCTATTATTAAAAACCAAAAAAAAATAATCATATTTTGAATGGTCAATTTTTGTGTGCCACTATTTATCATATTTATATCTGTTGACATTAATTTCCAATATGGTTGTATGTTGTATTTTTCTATGGAATTAATTCTGGTTTTGTATCTGTAGCTCCAATCAGGTCCTCCCCTTGATGAAATGTCAATTGCTTGCATTCTACGTGACCTGCTTCATGCTATTGATTATCTACATAGTGAAGGAAAAATTCATAGAGACATTAAAGGTACCAGCAGCAACCCCATTGCCATTGAATTTGTTGTACTTTGAAACTTCTTCTCCCTTGTCCATATGTAGTTTTGTAGTTATGGGATTTTTTTTTTGTTTTTACGTTAGCTTTATAATTGACAGCATTTACATGTCAATTATACAGCTGCAAACATTTTATTGACTGAGAATGGTGATGTAAAGGTACGTTATATTCTGAAAGAGGTTATATCCAATTTGTTTATTTTATATGACTTCATTGAAAAATGATGCACATAATAATTTGAGATGTGGACTTTCATACATGTGAAATGTCACCAGGTTGCAGATTTTGGTGTTTCTGCACAATTAACAAGGACTATATCAAGGAGAAAGGTAAACAATTAACGTATTTCATTAAAGTTAATTGAATATGGATGGGTTATTGATATAGTATTTTTTTTCGTTACATTTAGATTAAAACTTAGGTATGTTATTTAAAGATTTATCATCTCAATCTTAAGTTCTTAACCTCCTTTCAAGAGCACAAAATTGTTCTTTTTTTTTTTGTTTCAATTGGATAATCAAATTGAATGTATAGACTCCCAAATTGAAGGAAACATGGTGCAAATATTGTGTCTTGATGTAATTTGAGTTGGGCAAACTGAATTTCATATTGCTGTTTTTTCTTGCATAGGCCATATTTTTCTGTCATAACCCTTACTGCATTTAATGCTTTGTGCAATTGGAAAATCACTTGGAGTTCTAAATTAGTACTCTTCATCTTTGACTGGATATACTAACATTTTTTTTTATCATCATAACAGACATTTGTAGGAACACCATTCTGGATGGCACCTGAGGTTATTCAGAATACAGATGGATATAATGAAAAGGTTGTAATATATTTATTCTAAATGTCTTTTGTTATGTTTCTCTTTGGTTCTGTTTTTCCACCTTTATTTTCAGTTTGTGTCAATTATTGTTTTTTCCAGACCCTTAGAATCATCACTGGAGTATTCTGTTTACGCAGGCAGATATCTGGTCTCTGGGGATCACTGCAATTGAGATGGCAAAGGGGGAGCCTCCACTTGCTGATCTTCACCCGATGAGAGTGCTTTTCATCATACCCCGAGAGAATCCTCCACAGGTTGTGTTCTTTAATATCAAACAAGTCAATCTTTCAAGTTTTGAACCACTTTAAGTAAATTAAGTTTTTCAAACAGAGATGTTATTTTTTTCAGCATAACATAGTTGACATTTAATCTCATTTTCTTCAGCTAGATGACCATTTTTCTCGTCCATTGAAAGAATTTGTTTCATTGTGCTTAAAGAAGGTTCCTGCTGAGGCAAGTGTCTATTATGCTTTTCATACACTTATTATTATTTCATTTTCTTTAGTTCTCTTGGGCATAGTTGTAGTTCTTATATATTGTTAATGAAACGGTTCTGCTTTATGGTTCAAATCGAGCAAAAGTGTTCACTTTATGGATTGTATGAGAGCATCCATAAGATATTCGTTTTTTATACTAAATATGCTTTTCTAGAACATTTATTTTTTTGGGGGAAAAGTTAATAACAAGAAATATTAATAGAAATATTGGACTTAGGATATGTTAATTTGCATCCTAATTTAGTATTTAGGAAGGACAGGGATAAAAGGCATTATTTGTTTATATTTTTCCTGTTAAAATTTGTAGCTGTCAACTTGATATGATGTATTGTTTAGTTTTCCCTAATTAGAAGCTTTTTAGACTAGCTTGGAGTGGAACTGGTGAAGTTGATCTCTCTCTGTCAGGCTCTTAATTCCCCCTTTTAATGGATTCAATTCCAGAGGCCAGGTGCTAAGGAACTTCTCAAAGACCGTTTTATTCGGAATGCTAGGAAGAGTACAAAACTTTCAGAAAGAATAAGGTGTGAATTATTGATAAAGGTCTTGCTATATTTAATATATGTAATATGTAATATGTAATATGTAATTCTACCTATTTTTGCTTTTGGCTATTAATTTTTTTCCCCTGTTCTTCCATTTTTTTTTCTAAAGTTAATATATCTCAGAAAAAATAAATGCCAAGATGCTGAATTAAATTCTGAAATCCTTTTGCTGTGCAACATTAGCATGTTATCCATCAGAAAATTGAAAATTACAAATATTATTCCCCCAGCTTGTGGTTGACATGATCATGCCTTGTGGTTTCATTATAGAGAGCGTCCACAGTACCAAATAAAGGAAGATCAGGGGACACCTAGAAATGGCTCAAGAGGGATGGGGGAGGCATCAGATACTGTAAAGGTGTCAAGAGATTTAAGAGGTGAAGAAAATAATCGACCCAGGTAGGTTATGACTATTGGCTACTAGTTTTTATTTTTCATATTGAATTTTTTATGGACAGTTTCTAATTTGCAGTGATCAGGGTAAAACCCTGAAAAGTGCTGGATGGGACTTCAGCATTGATGGATCACAGGGTACTGGAACCTTTCGTAGTGTTGCTCGACCACCTCAGTTTAGAGATAAGAAAACTGAAGTTTCACATAATCAGCTTACCCAAAGAAAAGCTCCGGAGAGTGGCTATCAAGGGGGATCTGCCAATAGAAGTGCACGTAATGAGTCACTTGAAAGTTCCTTTGGAAGAGAGCTTAGAGTTCCCCACTATGATGAGCATCTGGATAATCACCTTGAAGATGTAATTGATTCTTACTATGCGTGTTTGTCTTTGCCAACGAAGTTAACTTAATCAATTGAATGATATATTTAGCAGGCACATCTCCATAGAGGAACCTTTGGGTGTTTTTGGTATTTATAAAACACTGGATATATGATTAACGCTTAACCAGTTAACTCTAAATAATTACCTGCTGAGCTTTTAGATACTTTGAGCTGAAACTGATAAATCTTTCTGTACAGCCAATGCTGCTGCCCATTTAGCTGACACAAACAACAATTAAATTGTTTGTAGTGGTATAATTATTTAGAGAATTCACCTTGTCAATATTATTTGAAAGAATTATGTCAATTATGAAGTATAGATGGAATTCCTATGAACTTATTGAAGTTTCATTTTGAACAACTCGGACTGCTTTGATCTTCTGAAATCTTCACAGGATGAATTATCTGGGAATGGATCAGGAACTGTTGTTATTCGATCTCCAAAAGGATCAAGGTCATCCGTTTTTCATGACTGGAGCTCTCAGGTATTGTTCAAGCTGTGTTACTTTGATAAGAAACTGCTAAGTTCTTTTAGCTGTTCTGTACAGTCACAAACTGAGAATTTTAATTAAATGTAGTCTAGCAGCAGCTATGCTTCTTTTGAAGATGCTTCTACAAGTGGAACTGTTGTTTTACGTAGCCAGCATGATGAGTCTGATTCTTCACTGACACCAAGGTCTCGATTGGGACTTCATGACAGAAATTCAAATGCCTCATTGGAAGATAGTGCAGCAAATCTTGCTGAGGTTTTTCTTTGTGATATAAATTGTAAATTTCCCTTGCGTGTTGATTAATTTAGCACAAGATGAGCCTCCCCCTTTCTTGTGTATAGGTTTGGTTGCATGATTTGATTTATTTGTGGAACAGTATTTTATTATTTTCCCTTGTTATGTATTTGCCTGACTTACCCACCCAGTTTGTTTTGTTGTAGGGTATATTCTTAAACCATTTCCTAAGGACCTATGTCGAAATTTTTTCACTTTTTTATGTTCACTTATAATTTATTATGAGACTTTACATGTTTGTGGTTACTTGTTCAGATTGATATTGCTTGTAAACAGCATTTTCCTACCTGTTTGTCTCCATAGGCAAAGGCTGCTATCATGAGGAAAGCGAATGGTCGAGAGAGATTTGCCCGGGGAAAAATCAACAACAATAGACAGGAAAGCAAGAGAGATCAAAAGGCTAGCAGCTCTGATTTTTCAAGGTACATCCATAGCAATAGAGCTGGTAATTTTTCTGTTGTGGAAATAAAGATGTGTATATACATTCTTAGGGACTTTTTTTTTTTCAGACCACATGGTGAATATGATGCACACAAGGGCATGTTAAGATCACATCATGCTAGTGACAACGAAGAAAGTGCTAAAATAATGTCATCTTCAGTGCCATTATCTGTTTTACTTATTCCTTCATTAAAAGAGGTAAATTCATACATATATTTTATCCTTACTATTTCTAAGCAGTGTGTTTAGAGTAAACATTGTATTATGACTTTCTTTCATTCTAAATAGGTTTGTAATTCCAAATAGACCATCTTACACTTTGCTGATTGCTCCCCAAGATTCCATAATTAAAATTGTTTCAGATATTTATTTAGTTGAGTATGATGCACTAGCTTTTTACTGACTATCTATTGAAAATTGATTATTACTATTAATCACCTACATGATGATTTTTTGTACTAGGACTTTTTACATTATAAAAACAGAATGAAATTAAAAAAAAAAAGATTAAGTTATGAAGAAACGTCTATGGTATTTTCTTTGGGGTGGAGTGGAGTGGGGTGGCAGAAGGGAAGAGGATTGGACACTAGAAAAACTTGTGCCTGATAAGATAGAAGTTTTGCACGCTTTGGCTTCGGCAACTTATTGCCTGAATGGATTTTTTGTTCTGTTATGGTTTTTGTTATGTTGTGTTTGTTATGTAGGCCATTGCTGATGATTCAGAAGAGTCAATCCTGTGGGCAGTTATTAATTCTTTTATAAACATGGAGGGCACAAAACCTAAATCCTGTGATGTTCTTGTCAAAAAGTTGCTTCAGCGATTGGCAAGGTTTACCTTCTATTCAAGTTCTTTAGACAAACCCAAAAGGGAAAATATATGTATCTCATTCTCTTGTGGGTGCAGTTCAAAGGAAGATTCATTGAAGGACCTGCAGGGACTAGCAGGCCAACTATTCAGCCAGACCAAGTCAGCTGAAGAAACCCGAAATGCAGAGGCTGATAACAGGAAGAAACAACAAAACAAGGAACATCATCCAAATAGCAATTTAAGCCCACTCGCTAGATTTCTTCTCTCAAGGTTTATGGAAGTTATCATTTTCCCAGTGAATAACTTTATTCTTAAAAGTAGTACTAGTTATGTAATGTGCACTTTTTCCGAGCTTTGCGTACGGGTAGCTTGCTAGTGAAACAAAGAGCATGACTCTCGTTCTCTCTTTTTATTCACATTATATGGCATTGAATATGCTTGTGAATGGTCTCTGGTTCTTTGTTTAACAGATGGCAAGGCCAAACCTCGCGGGATCTAAACCCATCTTGAGCAGAGTTAGAAGTTACCATCTTGTGTGTTGTCTCTATTTATGCATTTTTTCCGATTAATTGTACATATATTATTGTAAGAAATTGTTTTTCTATGTTCTATTAGTATTATTATTAATTTATTTATTTTTCTTTTAAATTTTTTTTCCTCATAGTGATAGTGACAGCGACAGCAGTGCTGAATAATTTAGAGGGTTTTCTAAGTTATATGCCAATTGTAACAGACTACATTGATTTGTATTTTCTATAATAGTTGTCTCTTTGCAAAGTGGGATAATAAGCCAATACACGAATTATCTCTTCCGGCATTTTTTTATCATTTTAAATGGATATTTTTTAGGCATAATTAGGCTGCTATGGTTTGTTAAGAAGTTTACAGTGACAGATATCTCATTGGTTGTTCTAGTTCCCTTTGGACGCTCAGTAAGAAACAACACTTTCATGTGAAAGTTCAGTTTTGAATCTTGTTCTTCTAAATGTATTTATTCCACCGCTTCGTTGTGGAAGCAATTTCGCCAATTGGAAGGACTTGCAAATGATCTTAATATAGTTAAACAAACGAGAACTGAGTCTTTTTAAGAAAAACCTCAAAAGTACTAGTAGAATATTTATGATGACTTTCAATTCAGCTTATTTAGGATATCATAGGTTTGTCTGAACTTTAGAAAAGTACTCCAATTTACAAACAAATGCTAGCCATTATTTTGCACCTCAACCCACAGGATATGCTTGTAAAGAAATATACTTTTAGAAAGACGCATTATTAAGTCAACTGAAATCAAAGTTTGGTTCACCTGTGTTTTCATTTCATTTTGTATAGCCTTTTCAACTAAATAATAATATAATTTAACTTAAAAATTAAACCTGATTAATCCCAGCAAAGAGTTTTTCCATTCTAATTACATTTGAAAAACTCTTAAATCATCTTGTGGAAGGATGGTTTTTTTTTTTTTTTCTTTTACAAAGAATTTGAGTTCAACGATGAGACAAGAATTTCTCTTTGATACTTCGTTAACTATAAGCTATTCTCCAAATTAATTAATAAAGATAATGAAACTCTCTTTTACGGAACCGCACTAAAGTTGATTTCTCTTTAAGTAATGCCTACATCCAAGCAATGACTATTGCCACGGGCCACAAATCCCAGGCCCAAACTGAAAATTGATTAGCCTTGTCTTTATTTGTCCAAGAGTAATTGTAGAGGACAAAACTGTCAATACGAAATGATATAACTATTGATTAATAAATTACAAGTTGTCATAATTTAATTTGAGGAGGCATGAAGTTACTTCAAGAATAACTTTTAAAAAGTTATTCATATCCACGTTCTTTATTTTCTTTTAATTTAATGGTTCTAACAAGTAGTTCATCTTTGACCATTAGATTAAATAAAAATAAGATTAAATTGTGTTTTTAGTCCTCCTGTTTTTTTCAATCTGTAATTTTTGTCCCCCTATTTTTTTGGAGACATTTAGTCCTCTTATTTTTAAAAATCCGTAATTTTAGTCCCACCGTTTTATCTCTTGCGTTGATAGTTAGTAATTTAACGTTGATTCTGACATATCAATACTTAAATGATATGTTAAAGTCAGAGTCAACACTAGTCAATGTTAAACTCCTAACGATCAATGCAAGAAATTTGATGAAGGAACCAAAATTGCGAATTTTTAAAAATAAGGGAAATAAATCTCTCTAAAAAAAAATAGGGGGACCAAAATTATGGATTTTAAAAATAAGAGGGTCAAATGTCTCTTAAAAAAAAAATAAATGGACCAAAATTGCAGATTGAAAAAAATAGGAGGACAAAAAATATAATTTAGCCTAAAAATATAGAATGAGAATGAAGAGTAAAATTTACTCTTGGAATAACTTGATCTTCCCTCATTTATTTTATAAGTACATAAATTTATGAGAATCTCAATTATTTAATTTTTTTAAATATAATTACAATTCCACCCTAAGTACAGCCGAATCCCAAGACGCTGGTTAATATAGTAGAAAATACAATTGCACCGAAAGAAAAGACATGACATGTATGCCGAATAAACGGTCCCAACAACATAGATGAAAGATGCTTAATTGGATGGTGTGGAAAAGACGTTGGACCCTTCAAATCACTGAATTCACTTGTGGCACTTCCCACACAGTGGCAACCATAACTTTGCTACAACAAATTTGCTTTATTTTCACTATCTGTGTGTGTTTAACTTGAAGGGGTAGGGCTGCTGCTTGCTCTTCATTATCATGTTTCTTCAGCATCATTCCAGGAAGATATGGAGGCTATAGATGCTGGGAAGAGTTCAACTTTTGGAATGGTTGACTTTGGGAAGGTTAATGTCTACGTTGAAGAACATAAGAGAAAGCTGGAAGTTGTTCTGCAACGACCCCATGTAGACTTGTCAAAGTTCGAGCTCTGTGTATGTAGCAGTATTAAATATTCAAAGGGCAGCTTTGCCGTTCATAATTATCCTACCTGATTTGAGTAGGATTACCTTCACTCTGTGAAGGATACCTGTTGTTTGTAACAAAAATAAAGAGTTGTTGTGCAACAAAGACTTGTTAGAGTATTTGTACAATCTAAGTTAGAAGACAATATTGTTTCATCCTTCTTTTTCTCCTATACTTATTCCATGAGTTCATCAGAATGCATGAGAGTTGTTCTGCAAAATTTGTTTCTAAGTTAAAGGTATGAATTATTTATGTATTCCACCAGAATATTTGTTCTTCAACAATATTATAAGTACTCTGATTAATTCCAAACTTCTTCGTTTCATGTTAGATATTCATTTTAGGAAAGATCACAGTGTTACTACTATTATCCATGTATTATAAACACACAGTTAACAAGTTTGATGTGTGATTCTGCATGTTTATTAAATAGATATGCGTGTAAATGACCTTCACAAGTAAAAATATTGGCACTAACTGAACCTGTCTCGTATGTGAAGAGGAAAAATGCCGACTCTTGATTCTGAGTTAAAAGAAGTGGTGAGACAACCTCGGTTGCTTGTAGACAGATTCAACTTGTGACAGCTTTATGATAGACACTTCACCTAAGAATATCTGTAGACAGATTCAATTTGTCAAAACTCGCAACACTAGAAACAAATTCAGTTTTTCATACATGAAACTCAAGTAGTCCTGGCAGGTCTGCACTAAGTCACTTGAACAAAAACAGTTCAACATTTCAATGACTGTCAAATTAATAAATACACTATGCTTAATCAATTCTTAGAAGCAGAAAAAACATGTACTGCATCTCTTCAAGACTTATTTAACTCATGTAAACACTGACACAAACCCTTAACCAACATTATGCTAACCAAGAAGAACAATGAAGAAAAGGATAGATGAAATGAGACAAAATGCGGGACCATAATTTCAATTATTTGGTATTGTGATTCAGTTGACTTGAGTGGGTATTCTCTCAGGGTCAGCCACCATATCTTCCCAAATCAAATCCAAAAGCAATAATCCCAATTTATCAACCACCCATGTCAAAAATATATCACTAGTGAACAAAGGATAAGGGGATAGGGCAAGGGACACAAAACTCACACCCTTGTATGTTTTATCTAAAATGAATTTGTGTGCGGTAGGTTTTGGAGTGTACTACCACTGCTATGGTTCTTTGACTTATATCTGAGGCTCGAACAAAACCTCCTCTCCTCCTTGTTTAATTCAAACTAACAATTAAAGGAACGTTCCCCTTCACACATTTTACGTTTGATTCATATCTATAAGGCATCTGAGATGAGATTAAACAATGGACTTCTCTACTTAGAAACTTGGACCAATACTGCTGTTGCAGATAGATAATTAATTGGAAAATAAATGTATGCACACAACTGACGCACGTGGAAACATGAGTGGAAAATCAAAAAGTCAAGTGATTCTGGCACTCTGCAGTGCAGACTCTTTATTTTATTATATCATTACAACAACGTGAAACAGTTCAAGGACTACTTATTTGGTAGGTAAATTTTATGTAGCAGGAAACACCTGCTGCTTCACTTCAGGACTTGTTCAGTGTTCACAGTTGAAATACATAATGCAAATACAAAGAGAAACCTCTAGGGGAACCTTTGCAAAGAGAACTCCTAGGAACATGACACATAAAAATAAGAAAGCTGTTCCCAGCCTGTAATTTGACGATTTTGTAGGTTCACTAGACATACGGTACAGGTATTCTTTGTGTGTCAGGGCCAGCTACCATATCATCCCACAGCAAATCCGAAAGTAACATTGTTAATTCTCCAACCCTTCCTGTCAAACATATATAATTGAATAAATAAAAGGAGGACAAAGTGGGAAAAGAGAGACTCAACCAGAATATATATACAGGGGACATATAGGACATATATCTAGTGATAGCATAAGAGCTAAATTTTGGCCATACGACCGTATACGGATAGTTAAGATTATTTTAGTTAATTTTAATCTTAATCATTGATTTTAATTATATGGTTGAAATTTACTCCTCTCATGCTCTCATCTCTCACCCGATACACTTCCTATGTGTATGTGTGTGTGTGTGCATGTGCGCACATGATGAGATATCAATATATTATATTTGTTTGAGAGTAAGAAGATTAAATTTTGACCACTATGAATAATTAAGATTAAAATACAGAAGTGTTGTAACTTTTTTAAAATAGTCCCTTCAGGCTTTAAGTAGCCTTTAATATTGATCATTCATGTATTGATTTGTTCCTTTCATTCTCATACAACATGAATTATGTTAAAACCACCTATCATAAATGTTCATGTGCATCAATAATGAGAAGAAAGTAAGCAAGGTTAAGGCTTCAGCCTACATACCATACAAAAGCACATTGATATTAGATAATTACTGTTAGTCTGTTACTAACTTACCATCGCCAATGGGTTGATCATCCCACATGATGATAGGCAACAAAGGAAGTGTGCTTCCTACATACATCATTTCAGCAGCAGCTTTGGCTTCCTCCACGGTCAGATTTTTAGTTGCTACACCTTTCAGAAGCCCTTGATCAACCAACTTGGGTGCCAGTTCAAGAAGCCTTTTTGCAGTGCAACCATGTAGGATATTATCAAAAGGAGGCACGACAAGTTCCTTGTCTAGAGTTATGAAAGCAACATTCACATTTGGACCTTCAGCAATATAACCTGCCTCATCAACCCATATAGAAGAAAATGCTCCTTTCTCTTCAGCTTCCATTACTGAAAGGACATTTGGAAGATAATTCACATTTTTGGCTGTGGCAAATAGAGAAGGCTTCATTGGTATATTGGAAGTAATCACCTTAACTCCCTCCTTGCATTGGGAAAAATCTTGGTCAATGACTACTGCATAGAATGCAGATGTTGGACATCCTGCTGATGACAGCAAGAAATCCCCAGGACCTGCACTCAGCCAGTATCTTAGAGTTCCCTTCTTGCATTTTGATGCTGCAGTTAGTTGTATTAGAATGCTACGAAGTGTTGACCAAGGAAAGGGAGAGGATATCTTTGCTTTGGAGGCTGACCTTAGGAATCTGTCAAGGTGAACATCCACCTCATAGAGGTATCTGGAGAGGACAAACAACATAAACACCAAAATCAGAGAAAAATGTGTTTCAAATGCAAAAAATATCAAAATTCAAAGTGAAACCCAATGCTTGTTACAGGCATATCAAACAAAAATTAGCAGTACCTACCCATCTAGAACAATAGCTGTATCAAACACACCATGCCCTCTGTGTACCATGTGATCATCGATGGGGATTACCATCATTGCTGGATCAAGTATGATACCTCCATAAATACTAGAATACATAGCTGGGTATGGTTGTTTCTCCACTGAACTCCATTTTTCATGAAGCTTTTCAAGCAACTGAACAATGCAACCCCAATGAAAATTGCAAAGCTTAATGGATAATACAAAACTTTATGGAATTAATGATGGCAAACAGAAGTGATTTCAGTCCAATTGAAACTGTCTCAAATTAGTTATCAGTATGACAGTATCCAAATATAATTTTAGCTCTCTCTCTAAAGTCTCAACCATCCAAAGCATGTTCAACACTATTATGCAAATCCTCGTGAATTGAAAAGCAAATTCAGAAAAATCTTTCCACCTCCTCTCTTTCTCTCTAATCTCTCGCTCATCAAAGCCAATTGTGAAATAATAAGCTTTAGTTTCATTCACACACACAGATTACGAACAATTTAACACCATAATATTATTGATTTATGGAGGTACTTGAAGAAATTAAGATGACACAAAAGAAGGGCTTAAAAATCTTACCTCGGATGACGAAGAGAACACATGAACTCTAAAATCACCATCATTTTCAACCTCTGGGACTCCCCAAGAAAATAAAAAATAAAAATTTCAGCAAAAAATCAGATACAAGAGAAGAAAGAACAACATTACATTACACTACACGTCAAATCAATTGAAAGCTAAACTGCTAAAGCACCAATAAAATTTTATCATTTCAGTTAGATCACATAAACTGAAGGTAACCCAGAACTCAAACTCACCAGGGTAATTCTGAGAGGACAGAGTGGGGTTCCCCATGTTGAAAGTCAAAATAGCAAGGTACATGTGTAGGAAACCAGTGTCAAGTGTATTTGGAATTTGAGCAGTGGAAGGAATGGTATGGGTGGTGTGTTGGGATTTTATATTTTAATAATTAATATGGGTTAATATTATAAAATAATTATATTATTTATTTATTTTTAGTGAATTTTATTTTATGTGGTCAAATTAAATGAGTTTATTGGACTTATAAATAAGATGATATAAGTTTAAATGAGCAGATGTCAGTGTTGGCTTATTAAGAGATAATAAGAATCTCATTAGGTTAATACATTATAAGAAGGTTATAGTTCCCAATATACTGAATTACTGAAAACTCATACTCCTTTCTCCTTATCTGAAGAGAGGCCAAGGTCTCATCAAAAACTCGAGATTCGGTTAAGAAAGAACCATAAAGCTATCGGCTCTCTTTGCTTGTGATCGTGATTAATTGCCTCAAATATTCTGTAAAAAACGCTTAGATCAGGAACCGTCAGGTATTTATCTCATTTTTACTAATCTAACATGATGTAAATTCTATGTGAACAAGAACAGGTTGTTTTTGATATATACATGCTTTTGTAATTATATCACTTCCGCCTAAAGTTTTCTTAGATTAAAGATTAAATAAAGCATGTTTTTAAAGAATTATTTCTAGCATGGTGGTGATATAATACTTGTTAATAATAACAGGAACACAAAAACATAACAGAGCAATTTGAACTATTGTTTGTTTGTTTTCTTGTTCGTTTGTTTCAGACGGATTGAACTCTTTGTTGTGTTTGCTTCTTCGAGTGATTGTGCATCAAACTTGGCCTACATCATCAAAGTATCGATGGATGGATGGAGCATCTATAATTTATGAAACCGTCCAATAGAAAAATTATTAAATAGTTCAAAACTATTAAGTGTTTATAACTTCAACCAATATGTATATAACAAATATTTAAATTTTACATTTTACGAGAAAAATTAATTACACTTAATTACATGTCTATATGAAGATTAATTGAGATTATAGTAGTCCAGGACCTCCTGATAATTTCTCGTACAATAGTGTACCTACGTTGGTAATGTTTTGTGGAGAAAAGAAAAATGTTGGAGAACAAAGAGTCTCTCCTCTTGGAAACTTGCCTCATCTTTCCTACTCACCATTTTCTTTATTGATTTTTTCGTTGTCACTTTTTTTTTTTCGGAAATAAATAATTGAATCAGTTCTTCAAAAGTATAACATTAAGAATAAAAACCTATTTTAATTCTTGAAAATATATTCTTTACGTACAAAATATTTAAAAGATTTTTTTTATTAATTTAAGTCTTAATTTGTTTTTGACCTTTCCATCTATTTATGAATTGGGAAATGTAAGACTAGATGTATAAACAAGTTGAGCCAAGTCGAACACTTAAAGCTTATGTTTGACTTATGAAAAAATTGGTTGTTTAAGCTTGACTCATTTATTTAAACGAGCCTAATTGAAAGTTTGAGCTTAGTTTGTCTAAAAATATAAGACTTAAGCTTGACTTGTTTAGCTCATTTATAACTTAATCATTTTTGCTTTTATGTAAATTTTTCTTAAATTAATTTTTAACTTTACCAATTTAGTATTTATTGAACATTTTAACACTATATGATAATTTTTTTTAAAAAAGTGGGCTCAACATATGGCATGTGAAGTTCAAACATTCTAGATTATTTCATTTTTATAATTCAGTAAATAAATAATTCATAACTTCTTGAATATTATAAAAAAGAAAGTTCAAAATTAACTTTAATACTCTCAACAAAGTTTCACATATTTTCATAATAAATATACAAATAACAAATAATAACAAAGTTTCTATCATCAATTTAAATAAACGAGTTATTTACAAGCTATTAATAACGAGCTTGTAAAGCTTAGACTTAGCTCATTTAAATAATCGAGTCAAATCTCAAGCTTAAGTCAAATGAGCTTGAACAAGCATTTAATGAGTCAAGTTCGAATAGTTTACGAATAGCTTAGCTCATTTACATTCTTATGTAAACCTCTCCGAATTTATCAGATGATGTTTGCTTACGCGTTAAGAGCCACATTTGGTGTGATTTTTTACGTCTTCGCATAAGTTATCAAGTGTAACTTCCGCATTTTTTATTCATTTTACGTAACTATCTACATTTCAAACGTATTTGTAAACATGTGTAAAAGTTTCTTCCTTTGTGTAACTTCAAATGGATACTAATTGGAGATGAAAAATAAAAAATAAAAAAGATGGCACAACAAAATTTCACGTAGAACTTAATCTCAAATATATATATATATATATAAATAAGATAATATTACATTATAAATGTTTCTATATATTTAAGAGACTTGTCTATGTCTTTCTCTCATACTTTTAACTTTTCCATTTATAGAAGGTAATGAGTGATTTGTACATATCAAGATTGATAGATGTTTAATCTCTCTAAAGCTTGGCACTCACAGAAATTATTAGGTGATTTATGACCATTATGCCTCCACTAATCTCTTCATGACACATAACTAAATGTTATTAATTTTCTTTCGTAAATTGAAAATTTTGAATGTGTTATGTTGAGATTAGTTGGAACTATGGATACGTGGTGATCACCTAATAACTTTTCCTGTTCCTGTACCTACACTTTTATAGGGGACAATCAACCATCTTTAGTTTTTTCAAATTATAGGTACTAAAAAGATTAATTTTAAATTTGAGGACAAAAAACAAACTTATTTCAAATTTGAGAGATTAAAAACATATTTAAACCCTTAATGTATAATAATATACTTTTTAAAAATATAAATAAATTTACTTAACTATAAATGTTCAATTTAATAAATACAACTAATATATATTATCTCGCATCAGGTAAATCCTTAACCCTTCTCTTTCTTACTAATACTACAAAATGTTCTTATAAATTATGGCTAATATTGGATATATAAGCAGTAATTTCAAATCCAGAAGTATATATATATATATATATATATATATATATAATCAAAAATAATCTAAAAAGGAAAGCTTCACGTGTCAACCTCTAGAGCAATTCCATACGAAATCTCATCTTATTTGGCAACACAGGAGCATTTCTCTCCTTTTTTTGCTTACATGTCAACCTCAAATTCATTTGCATACAAATCAATTTATGAATAATTATGACATAATTTATAAACAATTAAGACACAAAATATTAGATAATGAGAATAAATATTATATACAATAAAAATGAGAACTGCACAACAATGCTATAAATATAAATCATTTTTTAAGGATATAATTTAAAATAAAATTGATATCTGACTAACTTAATATATATATATATATATAAGTTAAAAAACTATTAAATTAAATAAAAATAAAAATAAAAGGAAACACTAAATATATTGAATTTCTTGATTAATTTTTATTTTTTTATTTTTAAATAATTATTGAATTATCATCTTCATTAAACTCAACATGTTATCTGAATTATCCCTTTTAAATTGAAAATAGAAATAAAAATTGAATTATTCCCACAGTTCTTTTAAAAAAATTATTGAAATGCAAAATTCATGGAAAGGTTAAAAATTATTAAACCAAATAGAAATAAAAGGAAACACTAACCTCCAAAAAAAAAAAGGAAACACTAAACCAAATGCAATATAAAAAGAAAAAAAAAAAAGGAAACACTAAATCAAGTGCAATATACCAAAAAAATACATATAAAAGTTAAAAATTTATTAAATCAAATCAAATAGATATAAAAGGAAATATTAAATATATTGAATTTTCTAATTAATTTTTATTTTTGGATGATTTTTCATTTTTAAAATGATGCTTAATTTCAAATTTCAAATGGATAATTAATATAGATTTTATTTACTGAAATAATTTAATATGGACAAAACTTCTATATTATACATAAGCAATATATTTTTTATGCTCTAGAACACATATAAGGAATAAATTTATACTGAACGATTAATTTAAAATGAACGAGTATTTACGGAAATAATTTAATAACATTTATTTATGTAAATAATTTAATGGGAAATTTATTTTTGTAGCTACTTCAATTTAAAATGAAAATTTCCATTAATGGCTTAAATGATGATTTTCAAATTTTAAATAGACAATTAATATAGATTTTATTTACGAAAATGATTTAATATGGACAAAATTTTCATATTATTATGAATTAATAGTCTAATTCAAGATATTTAAAATGATGATTAATTTAAAATAGATATTTCCATTAAAAATTTAAATTAGTCAAATTTTTCTTATTTCACATTAATTTTGTAGCTAATTCATATTAACATCAAAATTTCCATTATAAAGTGTAATAATACTAATGAGAGAACAAGGATGAAAGAAATTCGACTTTACTCTAAAGGATAGTAATTCTATGTGCATATTAATAATAATGTAATATTTCACAATTTTAAAGCAGTTACTTAGTAGTATTATTTTTTTAATTATTGTTTTGTATCCTTATTGTAGCATACGCTTTAAGTGCACATTGTTCAAAAACTATGTTGAGAAGTTTAACTCTTTCTTGCTAGAGGAGATACTAAAAATGTTGTTGTAATTGTTCAATATGTTGAGTTAAACCATTCCTAGGTCTCAAGATTTTGATCTTAGATGATGATCACAGAGTATATATATCAACCACAAATGTTGTATATAAAGATACTCATCAATAATAACCTTAGTGTTTTGTTTCTTGAGCTTATTCTAGTTTTTTAATATCTTTTGCTTTTCATTGCTATTTTTTGTAGCTATGATCTTTTTATATTGATGTTCAAGAATTTATAATAAAATTAAAAAAATTATCTATATTTTTAAAAAAAATTAATTTGATTTAGTCTCTTCTAAATGTATATGATAAATAAAATAACCAATTAAGGATTGTATCTTTAAACTTTTTTTTTCTTTTTGCGTTTTTTTTACATGAAAACATTATTATTTTGCTTCTTACAGTATTATTTTATGTTTGTATCAATATGACTCTAATGTCCTGTGCAATGCATGGATTTTACGCTAGTATATATATATATATATATATATATATATATGAACTGTACGATAATTTCTATGATCAAGTATTAGACGCTTTAACTCTATGCCTCAATCTTTATAAGTGACGCTGCTTAGTTGCCTATCTTTCTTCCATTGCCGGCCACATTGTGTTAAATTATTGTTCAAATCATTTTGTTAGGTGAACAACTGTTGTCTTATTAAAATTTTTGCATTTTATAATCGCTTGTTTAAATTGAAAAATATTAAGATTAAGATACATTTAATTTGAAATTTTCATTTTTATAAATAATTATAAAAATATTATCTTTCACTGTGTTTTATGTTTTTAAATAAAAATGAAATGAAATAATAATTTTGTAATTAAACTTGAATATATTTTTAGTCCTTGTAAAATAAGTGAGTTTTAATTTTAGTCTTTATAAAATTTTGTCTATGATCTTCACCCTCGAAAAACTAAAATATTTGTTTTTTGTCTCTAATATTATGTAACACTTATTAACTGCTTATGTGTTTAATGAAAGATCAAGTGACCATTCTAGGTAGCACTCATTAGTGTCTGTAGTATCATGTTAGCACGTGGTTCTAAAATTTTTTTAGATTCCTAAAATAAATGTTATTTATATACATCAAAATGAACTTTAGGGATCAAAAATAGTTATTTTAGATTTTAGAGGAATGAAAATCAAAGAAGAATGTTTTATAAGGACCAAAACCAAAATTTGTTCATTTTGTAATAACAAACAATAGTGATTTCAAATTTTAGAAGAATAAAAAACAAAGAAAAAAATTTACGGAGAAAAAAATTAAAACTTGCTCATTTTATAGAAACTAAAAACATATTTAAACCTTGTAATTATTTAAAAGAAAGTAAATTATTTTCTCAGGTCAATCAAGATTTTTTTTTTTAATGAAATGTAATAATAAATTTTAAACAATTGGCCTTAGTTAATTTCTTTTTGTTTTTTAGGTCTGTGCTACCCATTGTCGTTTTATGTACTGAATACAACAATGATCAATTTCCTATTCAGTATTCATACTCATCTTGGCATATCACTACCGGTACGTATAAGAAGACAACAAAAAATAGAAAATTGTTAAATTTTGCATACCAACAAATATTGGTGTCATTTGGTTGGAGATCCCATACCAACTAGGGATATGGTGAAAATAGTGTAGAGAAATGCTAAAAACATATTTTTTGACACACTTTTTTGAACACACTCTTTTTTATTGGTTAAAATTTATTAAAAATCACAAAATATTGTGAGTCTTACATCCTATTTAATGAAGCTCTCATGATGTTGTACTTTTTAATGAATCTTAATCAATACAAGAGTGTTAAAAAAAATGTGTTAGAGAATGTGTTGGTAGCACTCGTCAAACAGTGTATATACATAAGAGACAACCTTATCTCTTGAGCTAACTTTTGAGATTGAGTTAGGCCCATATCCAAAATTTTAAGATAGTATCAAGCCACTTGTTATTGGGTTGTTATCAAACTACCCATAAATGTCTAGTCTTGTAAACTTCATGTTCAAAATATTCAATTCTTAGCATGAGAGAGATGTGTTGGAGAGGAGGGTTGTTCCCCCACTTATGTACACTATTTTTAGCCATATCACTAGTCGATGTGAGAACTACAATACATTTAAACAAATTTAAAAATACTTTAGTTTCTAATTCTAACACATAGTTGGTTTTATATTATTATATAATCATTAGTGTGACTTTTGATATATTCAAATTAAGAAACAAACATTTTTATGATGTAATGATAATTTTTTTAATTTAGACTATAAAATGGTAATCTTATTTGAGTGCGAAACATTTAAGAGTGTGGTTGGTCCTATTTTTTTGTAGCTTATTTTCTTTTTAAAAGGAAAAGTTGGGTCAAATACATTTCATGAAAAACTCTTAAAAAAATAAGCTATTTATTTTCATAGAACAAAATTTGAAAAAAATAGCTTATAATTAAGTTGATAGGGGGAGCTTTTTTTGGCTTATAGAGAGCTTATTTGTGCAGTCCTTTCTTCGAATCTCAATATGACAAAAAATACCATCTTTTTTTATTTTTCATTGTTTTTTCAATTTGAATGCTTTACCTGGCATCCAATGAATAATACTTACATATATTAGTTTATTTTAATTATGTGTATTTATTGTAAGGTTTTAATTTGTTTTTAAATAATTATTTTATAAAATTAAAAATACTATTTATTTTTTAACGTTTTAAGTATTCGTTACATAAAATAAAAGAACATTAATGACATGAGTAAATAATATAATTAATTAATTTTTTTATATTTTAAAATATTTATATCTAATTCTTTAAATTTAATTTAGATGTCATATTTAAAAAAAACTAATTTATAGTTAAGTTTTGACTTCTTAATTACAAACCATATATTTATTAAATACTTTTGGGATTATTTATAAATACTTTTCAATATATATTCACTTATTGAATTTTTTTAATAAATTATTTTTTATCTTCTAAAATATTATTAGTAAATAATATAATTTTTTAAAATATTTTAACTTTTGAATTATACTTAAATTTATTTAATTAATATATATATAATAAAATATTTGTAAATTATATTTAAATTAATCTTTGTTAATTAAATTAATTTTTTATAATTTAAAATTAAAAATTTAAACATATTTATTACATGAAAAGAAAACATTACTAAAATGAGTAAATAATATAGTTAAATAAAACTTTTATATTTAAAATATTTACAATGTTTATTCCTTAATTTAATTTAGATTTTAGATTTTTTTAATTTGAATTTGTAATTAAGTTTTTTCATTTTTAATTACAACAATATATTTATTAAGTAATTTTTTAATTATTTGTTAAATACTATGTAATATATATTGAAATTATTGAATTTTGTTTAAATAAATTATTTTTTATCTTCTAAAATATTATTGAATAATAATACATTTTTTTCAATATTTTATCTTTTGTAATTAATACTTTTGTAATTAGTATTATATATAATAAAATATTTATAAATCATATTGAAAATTAAATTTTATTAATTAAAATATTTTAACATTTTTAAAATTAAAAATTTGAAATTTATATATTTTAATACTTTTATGTATTTTTGTTATCATTAAAATAAATTTATTTTGATTAAATTAATTTTACATAATTGTAACTTAAAATTAACTTCACATAATATTTTTTTATTTTATCAATATATATATTATTCTATTGAGTGAGACAATTAGTTTTAAGTAAACTTCAAATTTTAAAATTCTTTTACCAAACAACTTTTAGCTTAAGGAACTTTAAAACTTAAAAAAATAAAAATTATCAAACAACTTTTACTTTATTTTTAAAGCTCTTATTTTGAGCTTTAACTTTAAAGTAACTTTAAAGCCAAAAAAAGGGTGGCCAAACATAACCTAAAAGATGATTTATCCCACCAGAAAAAAAAATCTAAATATGATTTAAACTTTAAACTTAAAATTTCACTTATGAATCAAATATGTATCACTTCAACCAACCATCCATTAATTAATGATATAATAATGTATAATTCCATAATACAGGATAAAACATATAACATATAAAATATATTAAAATCAATCGATAAACATAATGGTATAAAACATGACTACATATCTCCTCTTAGTATTCCTTGGTTTTATGATTAAGGAAAAAAAAAAAAAGCTGATCATAGAAAAACAAAACTGACGCAGAGAGAGGCGCTATCAACTGGTGTATGGAAAATTGGAAATTCAATCTGGAGAGTGATACCATAGCTGAGAGGCGTTGTAGATCTTGCTCCAAATTTCTCAACAAAGACAGCACAGAAATCATATTGAGGATAAACATAAAAATTAGCATGTTCCAAATATCAGCAACTGATAACCCTATAAAGAATCTAATGCCTCTACTCTGTTGTATCCAGGATCAAACCCAATTTGATATCCTTCGGCCCATGTCCAAGCCCATATAAACTGTCACCACACCCACGTCACAAAATAACCAGGTACTGCATTTGGGGCCTCACCACATTGCAATTTGTCGTGGCCCCTAACCAAACAGTTGTTTTTTCACTCCTAGTAGATCTGGACGATTGTAGTTTCAAGAGGTGCATAAAAATTCCACATTAATTTTTTTTTATTGTCAAATTCAAATTGAGTGAAATGATAAAATTTAGAACTATTAAAAAATCAAATTAGGTGCGGTGCTAAGCACTTTTGAAGGAAATACGAAAATATAAACCAGAGAAAGATACGGAATATTTTAAAATTTAAGGAATTTAAAATGTATGGCAATTTAGTTGTTTTAAATTTTTTTATTTTTAAATTGTTTTATTTGGATAAAGAAATTTAAATTTAATATATTTCAAATTCTTTATTTGGATAAGTAATTTAATTTTCATGTTATGTAAAATTTTATTTTTAAATATTTATTTAAAAAATTGGGACTTTAATATAAAATTTTACCAAAAAATAAACATCAACTAATTTTTAAACAATAAATAAATTCAAAAAATAGTTTGAAAATTAGATAAATTTCTAAAAAATTATATGATTTACTACTTCTACATATAAATAATCAATAACGACAAATTAAATATTAAGGGTGTGTTTGATTGTGTTTTTGTTTTGTAGTTTTTAAAAACTAATTTTTGGAGAGTAGGAAGTGGTAGAAGAAGATGTGAAAGGGCAATAAAGAACATGAGTAATAAAAAAAATTATAAATAGTAAACCAAAACAACTTCGAAATATTTTGTTTTTTTTTTTTACTTTACAAACTAAAAAGGGATATTAGTTTTGAAAATAATTTTAAAAAACTACTCCTAATGAGGTTTTTTTTTTTTTCATTTTTAAAGACAGAGAATAATTAAAAAAAAAAAGAGAGAGGGAGGGAGAGAGAGAAGAAATTATTAGGTAGTCCGAAACCATCATAGTTTCCTCTAATCTCTATGTGACATGTAGTTGATTGTTATTAATTCTCTCTTATAAATTGAAAAACTTAAGTATGTGTCACATAAAATTTGATCGGGACTATGGTCACATGATAGTCTCAAACTACCTAATAATTTCTAGAGAAAGAAAAAAGGATACAAAAAAAGGTGCAAATGAGAGAAGGGAAAGGAGGGGGAGAGGGGTGTAGAAGAGAGAGGAAGGGGGGAGAAAGATGCAAATTAAAGAAAGGAAAGAGAGACAAAACAAGGTGAATAAGAGAGAAAGAGAGGTGCAACATAGACACAACATGTACCAAACTTTCGAGATGCCTAATAAAATTATAGAAAAGGAAAGAAGTTTCTAATTTTTTTTATTTTAGATATTATTTGAAATTTCTTTATTTTACTTGAAAAAATAAGTCCCTAATATTCTCACCTTTCTGAAAATTTTTTGAATTCAATATTCAACTGAGTTACTTTAATATATAATATTTTAAAAATTGTATTCCTCTTTCAAAACCTTTCGTCCAAACATTCTGTTAGAAATTTTTAATCAATATGTTAATAAAATTATGCCCCAATTGGGTAAAAGTTTAACTAACTATTCTTGTTATCAAAAGAACTAATAATCCATTGCTTTTGCCACTTATAATCAAGGTGCTTTCCATAGAATTATCTCATAGTGCACTATTGCTACATGCCTTGTTCTTTTGACGATTATTTTAAGCAGTTTCAAAAGATCAAATACCATGCAAAGAGCCTATATATTATCAAAATCATTGAAAACTAGAACACACAAATATATCAAGTAAAAACTTCTACCATATTTGACACCGACACCCCAAAAATAAAATATTAATAGGCAATTTTAAAGTCAGTTACTTAAATTACATTTACTGTTAAGAAATTATACTTTAGCTGATTATACTATTGAAATGGGCTAATTTGTTGCACGTAACAAGTGAGCAATTGTCGTGTACACAAATAGCGATTTCTTGCTAGAATACGAATCCACTTATGCAAAGTATTGCAGTACTTGATTGGGCATCAGTGACAGTCTGACAGTGATGCTCTAAACACACTTTTTTTTTCTTTTTGATATTTCTAAACACACTTTTAAGTCACTTTTGTTTTGAAAAATAATTATAAAAGTGTGCTTTTGAGAACAATTTTCAAAAACTGGAAAATAAAAATAAACCCTAATTATTTATTTGTATTAATAATAATTAGGAAAAAGATAAATGGTACGAATGAGTTAAGGACGAATTGCACGAACATAGTTGGGGAAGTTTTATTGAAAATAATTTTTCAACCTCTTGACCCCACCGTGTATGGTAATGCGCCTTCGATTGGTTAAAATTTTTTTGTTACTTTTTGTATTTGTTTAGGTTGGTACTAAATAGCATGGCTCTAATAATTATTGGTGAGCGGGAGTAATGGGACAATTTGGGGATAATATTTTTGACGAAAAAACTATGACGAAAAAATCAAACCATTCTATAAATATGATACATGAAAATAACTTTTTTTCCAAAAAAAAAAAATCATTAAATTTCAGCTAATATCCCAAATATGATAATTATTTTCGAAAAAAAATTCTGAAAAAATAGGACAAATTGAATCTGTCCCAAAAGGCTCTTGGTACAACAATAGAGGAGAAAGCTGAAAGAAAGTATGGGTCAAGTTAAAGGGGAGGAAACAAAACCAAATAATATAAGAATAAAAAGTAATGGGACAATTTGGGGATAATATTTTTGACGAAAAAACTATGACGAAAAAATCAAACCATTCTATAAATATGATACATGAAAATAACTTTTTTTCCAAAAAAAAAAATCATTAAATTTCAGCTAATATCCCAAATATGATAATTATTTTTCGAAAAAAAATTCTGAAAAAATAGGACAATTGAATCTGTCCCAAAAGGCTCTTGGTACAACAATAGAGGAGAAAGCTGAAAGAAAGTATGGGTCAAGTTAAAGGGGAGGAAACAAAACCAAATAATATAAGAATAAAAATGGAACAGAGTCCAAGTACCAAGTACAAGACCACCTCAGTTTTGAAGGCTCATGATTCCCTTGTGTTTGTATAAGTTCCAAACCCAAGCTTTTGGTGTTTGGCCTCTAGCACATGCTTGTTATTCTTTGCCTTATATTCAGGGCCATCACAGGGTGGAGACCAAAACGTTGGAAAGCAGTATGAGCATGAGACCTCAAATAATTGTGAGAGAGTCCAAAACCAAAAGGATTGTGTTCAGTATTAGGGTACACCGCGTGCCATGCCATTTCCATGCACACGCAGCTGGCGTAACCTTTTCTTTGTCCTTAACCGACGCTCACAAACACACCCCATAACTGGTGAAATACTCATTGCCATCCCAATCATGCACAGATCACATACCCCATCTCAACCTTAATGTACCTTAAAGTCCAATTTCATCATCACCATCATTATGATCTCTTTGCATCCAATCACACACACCCCATGCCTTGGCTAACCCTATAAGTACATAGCTAGGCACCATCATGATTATTGTTAGTGCCTCTGCACCATCAGTCCGGTGGATGGCTAGAAACCCTGAACAATGTTTGTTTCGTTGTTGGGAAATAAGAAGCCAGTGCCTCAGTTGAAAGCTAAGCATCGCATCAATGAGGTGTTTCGACATAAAAAATAGCCCTTCATTGATCTGCTAAGATGAAAGTAATACTATTTTTGATCTTTTATATGATAAACAAACGGATGTGCTTTTTTAATCCTATAAACTCATTTTCAAATATATTAATTGCTAAAAAAATTTATATTCTTAATTTATTGTAAAATCTATTAATGAAATACTCACCTATTCTCTACACAAGTGGATACATTCATTGACCTATTAACAATTTATGTAACACTCATGAGTGGAAAAAATTATCTCTTGAAATATAAGTAGTGTTATTAAATATAACTATTACTTAAACTATTTAATTTTATGGATATTTTTAGAATAAAATTTAAATTTATCACATTATTAATTAGAATGAACTAACCTAACTATTTTTATTGGCCATAATTATTTGTTTCTTATATATAGAACCAAAAGTAGTATTAAAATGGGAACTAATAACTTGCATTCTATTTTGGAGTGTTAATAAAAGGTTTATTATATTATATACACTTAACTTTTCTTCTATTTTACTTTTATCTTATTTTCTTTCTATCTCTCTTTATTTTTCATTACATCATTTGTCACATATTTCTCTCTCTTTTTTTATATTTTCTCTCTATCTCTTTTCCTTCTACTCATACATCCCAAAATTGGAGTGTACAATTTAACATTTTCCTTAATAAAAATATGATTTAATGTATAATACCAAAATGTGTTTCCTTCTTTCCTTGTGAGACGTTAGGTAGTTGGTTAGGCGAAAGAGAAAATAAAATAAAATCCACTTCATCTTCACTTTTAATTAAAAAACGTTTTTAACCTCTTTAATACTTTTCACTTTTTACCACTTTTACTACCTGATTACTAACGATCACGTAGTTAGAGACATCATAAATTTTGGCAATGACATATATACCTTGTTCCCAACATTGAATATTGTTTTGCCATGCTAATGCCAAACACCCATTTTTTGCAATGTGGCTTTTTATGCAACTTTCCATTTTCATGCTATTGGCTGGCATCATCTGCTTCATCACACTTGCAATAATTTAGCTGTTACAAACCTACAATCTTTACAATACGACAATAGGGGGGTCCAGGGTAAACTTTGAAGTTTGAATGGATGGATGGATGGATGAAAGGTTACTGATATTGTTGGCTTTTTAAGGGTCCCCTGTACTACCTGCTCTAAGGTTCAGCCAGGCGAAGAAATTAATAAATTTAATTAAAAAAAAAGTTATTACAATGTTAAGAGTTAACAGGAGGAGCATTAAATTTGTCCCTCTACAGCTATAGACTGTATGAATCACTTACCAAAACTAGACTCAGAATCCCCACATGAAAATGAAACAAGACTCCTCACGCCATCCCTGTGTACCTCACCCTCTACAACTACCCATTAAATGTAACAAAAAATAAAATAAAATAACGACAAACATTTCTCCTTAGTGCATCAAGCTAATGAGAAAGGGAGGATATTCTATTTTAGATTTCTAATTAGTTAGGATAATAATGTATTTTAAAATAAGCTAACAACTAATTACTTTATAAATTATTTCACTTTAGAAGTACTTTATTTTAGGTTGAGTGCCACTTTAGGTACGAAACTTGCTGGAAGTCTTCAAATTTAAAAACTTATTGTTGTTAAAAACCAATTTAACTTCGACTCTAGTAAAGTAAAACGGGGATTGTAAATTACCAGACTATTGCAGTGTTTTAAAAGGTGGTGTAATTTCAAGAAGGTCACCGTATCGCTATCCCTGAATTTTTTTATTTTATTTTTACACTTAAAAAGATTTACGTGATATTGTGGAAATCGGTTAGCGTAAAATTCAACTTTTTTTTTATTTACAAAATATGTAAAATTCGACTATTTATATATCAAACTGTATTCTGTTAACACTAACGTTGTGTTTGGTAGCAACGAAGTGGCGAAGAAGGAAGCGAAGAGCGCGGAAGTGTGCAAAATTGGTTGATTTCTATTCGTTTGGTGTAAGCGAAATAGCGTGGAAGTTTTTAAATTTTAGGTGGGTCCTACGCTAAAAGTAATCGTTGCAAATATGCACGGAAGTGCAAAGAAATGCAGCATTGGTTGCAAGTTTTCGATAATACCCTCGCTCTTTTACGAATACTGTGTACAATTAACACATATTCGAATATGTGAACACGATATTCGAATGAGTTTTATATATTCGAATATGTAAAACACATATTCAAATATGTATTTTACATATTCGAATATGTGTATACATATTATATTAAAATTCAAATGTTGATTTTTAAAATTAAATAAATATAAACAATTACTAATATATAAATATTTACTAATTAATATATATATATATATATACACACACACACACACATATATGTGTATATTCAAATATACGTAATCGAATATATGTTTTTGTACCAGTATATTCGAATATGTTATAACATATTCAAATATATGCGTTCTCTGTATTGTTCTTAATAAAAACACATTTATAAATTCTAAAGGTTATATACGTAATTTTATTCTTCCATTCTAAATTTCCAAAAGTTAAAAAAGTAAACTTCTACTATATTTCTTCTTTACTTCTCTCAACCAAACAACCTCTATTTTCACTCTATTTTTATCTATTCTCTCTTCTCTTCTTTTCTACTTACTTCCTCTCCCTCTATTTCTTTCTTCCCTACCAAACACAGCGTAAATCACCCTTGCTCCCAATTTTTATTCAGGGACATACGTGAAAACCAATCATCAATGTCGGTTCATCATTGCACATCATAGAGTTGTTGGCATATGTGGAAAACCAACAGCCAGCCATGCCAGCTTCTGGGATTGTCTCAGCTTCAACATACATAACGCACGTTTGAAAAAATATTTCATTGCGTCAGAAAAAGCGTACACGATTATATATAATCAAGCACTTTGCCGTTAGATTTATGAAATAACTTTTTTTTAGTTAAAACTATTTTCAATTCAATTTCTTAAATGGAAAATTTCAACTTAATTATCCCAAAATTACTTGGGTGATTATCGGTTTACAATATTCTTCTGAAGATGTATATTTTACAAAATGCATATGAGACTTGAAAATCTAACTTGCTTAAATAGTTGATAAAAATAAATGGGACCTTGGCATTACGGGACGAACTCATGTTTCTTATTAATGGATTGATCTGAAATGGAACCTTGGAAGAAATTGCTTTAAGGGAATATTGCGTGAAATTTGAGTGCAGGACTGTAATAAAATCCTTGATGTACCTTATAGATGATGTGCGCAGGGGTTTGTTGAAGGTGCATTTAAATTTTGTATGAGTATTCAGATTAAGAGCATATTTGGAAACGATTTTCAATCCATGGCTAACGTGAAAAATCACATAATGACTGAAGCAACTAGTTGTTGCTTCCACCTTTTTTTTTACCAATGGATGTGGAAAACTGCGTTTTTAATTTTTTTTCAAACACGCACTAATTTAATTCGGTTTTCTTTTTTGACTTGAAAATTTTATTTATGAGTTTAATGTTCATGTATTGAGAGCGTAAAGATTTTTACATTATTAATCAATTAGAAATTATTCTAATGACTTTTAAAATAATAAGTATAAAAAGTCAATAATTTTATTATACATGATAGAGTGTATGACTGGATGATAGTGTAAGAGAATCTTACATTATTAGTCTATTTAAATTAAGTTATTTATTTATTATATATTTATATTCGTGGGAACATGATGAAACATGCTGAAAACATGTACATCGAATTAAACAATTTTCGTTTACTTGACATTTTTAGCACAATATTGGTTTAGAAGAAAAATTACTAAATCTGACTTGGATATGATTAGATGGTTCTCCAGACACCATCCTTGCCCATAATTTATAACTTATCGTACACTAAAATATACTCCTCATTAAATATACTTAAGAAACGAGTTATTGGACTATTATGATATATAAAATTTGAAGCACGTGTTCTGAAGGGCAACGACTCAATAACAAGTGAATGTCTAGATGAATTTAACCGTTTCCTCGGTACGTGATAGCTACCAAAATATCGTTTTTAAGGATGGCTGGTCGATTTAGTTATGTCAGCACAGTGATTATCCAGTACAATTAGTTAAAGTATTCAGGCTGTGGGCACATACGCACGGATGTGGTAGCTGCAAATGATCTTTAACCAAATCCAATTCCTTCAAGAACTATGCTTATAAGTTATAATGAAACATCTAGTACTTTTTATTCTTGCTAATGAAAATTCTAATTATTGGGCTATGGTAAATGCTGATAAAAAATTTCATCTATAATCACAAATTAAACTCAACCATTTTGGCGGCCACTGGATAAAGTACTTAATTAGATCAATGATTGCTCTGGATTAATTTCATTTCTTCTATGTTCTCATCCTGACAACTTCTCATTATTGATGTAAGGTTTCTGTATCATTTCAATCGGGTGAGTTTCAACGTCAAAATTTGCAACTGGAATTTTTACATCTGTACGTGGATTTGATCAATAGGCAGGTTTGTCTCTTATAATTAAGTCTCTGTTTTCCAAGTTTTTATGTACTAATTTTACAAATGAAAACCTGCGACAACATCTGTGCGAGAACATTTTTTATGCATATTCTACAATTCTTTTTATCATTTCTTTCAATAATTGCAACTCATGAGAAAGAAACAAGAAGAATGGACCAAATTAAAGAATAGATAATATTATAGTTATATGTGGTTTACTGACAAACAAGATGTTTTGGATTTTATTATGGTATTTCATAAGTTTTTTTTTTAATTGTTTGCGTTTAAATATTTGATCTGATAAAAAAAAACACTTTTATATTTCAACCAGTAATTGACTCGTTTACATACCATACTCAAATATTTTCTTTGTTATAGCAAAACTTATTGAAGATATAATAATTCTTTATCGTCAAGTGGCTAATTTCTTCCACCTATGTCTATGAAATTTCAATTTACAATTCAAGTGAATTTGATTTACGTTTTGTCAAATGAGGTTCTATGTTTCTAAAATGTTTTATGAATTTATTTATTGCAACCTCACTCATCGCGTTTGTCCTACAGTTTATGCTTGGATGATATTCTACATGGTTCTGTGTGTGTTTAGTTGTGCGTATTCATCAATAAATTGGCGTCAAATGAATCAAAAAACGCAAAAGTTATTATTACTTACGACAATTTTAGAAGTGATACGCGTTTAGTCCATTAAACACAAAACCAAACACGCACTACCTCTAAATATTAGAGATCATTATTTGTAACGTGATGCACTGTTTTTCAGGTAAAAAAATTAAACAGACTGGTCTTATTCTTTGGCATTTAGTTTTGTGGTTTATTTGGCTCTAGTATAATGGTAGTGTGATGCTATAGAATTGTATTGAAGTTATATCTTGCTTTTAGTTCTCTTCACACCTTGAGCCTCATATATTGATGTTTTCTGATTGGTTCATTTTTATTTTTATTTTTTTGTTTAACTATTGTGCAATAATACTTTTGTTGTAAAATTTCTATCTGATCTAAAAAAATAGGACAATTACATTTTTGAAACTTTCACCAAGAAAAAGAAATCTTGGGATAGTCAGTGGGATGAGAACCACAAGTTAGATCTTCCATATCATCCTAAGAAAGCTCCTAAGGAATAAAAAAAACTCATTTCTCAAACGGTTAAATAATTTTATCAATTAATTCTACTAGTTTAAAATTTTATTCAATAACTTAATCTGAAGTCTGATGATTAGTTTTGGGGTTTTATACATGTTCTTAGAATATTGAGTTAAGAGTTTTCAAAAAGAAGAAAAAAAAATAGGTACAATACCTTAAAAGTTGAATGTTGTTTTCTAATCAAATTAGAATTTAACTTCGAGAAACTGTACATTAAAAATTGACATTAAAGTTTGTGAATATTGTCAAATAAAATTCAATTTTAATTTGAAAACACAAATATCCAAAAAAAATACCGAAGTTTTATCATTTAAAAAATTATTTCCTAGAGCAATCATATGTCAAACAATTGTCAGGTATATAAAATGCGCATATCAATTCATTTCATATTTGTATAAATTAAGTATAAAGCATATCCATTTCCCATTTGATTAAATCTTGCTCTACATGATCTACATCCAGTTGTTCTAAAAATATCTATAATTAATATATAAATTATTTAAATAGTATTCTCTTTAATATGATTTATAAAAATGAGGAATAAAAATAAAAAATAAATATTATTATATGTACACCAATAAATAATTGTTTATTTATTTATAAAATTTATTTATATAATATAACATTTATTATGTTTATTTACCCTGTTACAATAAAACAAAATGACGAGGAAAAAAAAGTTAATTTCTAGAATTGAATATTATACTGTGTTAAAATTTTAGTTTAGTTCTTAAAATTTTAATAACTTGCATGTGATATTAATTTATGAATTGTGAATATTGCCTTTTTACACAACAAAATTGATGGTGATATTATATGAATAAAATAAATTCATATTTTATTATTAAAAACTAACAAAAAATTATTAATTGTTAAAAATAAAACACTTAAAAAAATAAATATATCATTTCTTTTCAATATTAATTATATCAACTTTATCATTTTTTTAAATCCGCGGGGACCAACAATCAGTTACAACGTTGCCATCGAATCTAGCAAAGAAGATCTAGCATTCTTACTCTTTTAATATCAAGCATTTAGTTTAAAGTCCAGCACGTTAGAAAACGCGAACATTTCTAAAGACATAAATCCTCCTAGGGTCCATAGGTGACAATTCAAACAAAAAAACCGAGAAACATTTCTAAAAGACACAAGTCCCACAAGGGTCCATAGATGATAGCTCAAACACAAGAAAACGAGAGACATTTCCAAGGACAAAAGTCCTACAAGGGTCCATAGATGATAGCTCTACCACGAGAAAACGCAAACATTGATGTTCATAGCTCAAACATAAAAACCCCACAGGATCTGATACTCTTCAATAATAAGCATTTAATTTGAAAATCAACACGCCAGACATTGCAAACACTTCCATCAAAATACATAAATAAACCCCACAGTGGTCCATACCTCAAACACAACAACAGACAATGCCGAAACTACCCTTACACCAACTAGCCCTATAAATCGTAAAAAGAAAAAAACACACAACATAAGCAAAGTTCAAGCCCCAAAACGGAAACATAACACAAAAGTCTACGTAATCCTAGCTTAATAAAGTCAACACCAGAAGAATAACTAGTAGCCCCACATGCAATCAAGCTCCGACGACCCAAGTGCCATGTTAGGGCCACCTTCAATAACACTTTGCTCCTCCGGCATTGGCCAGCCGAGAAAATCGCCGGAGCCGCCGCCGCCGCCGGAGAAGGGATGCGCCGCCGTGGAGAAAAAGAAAGGCAACTGAAGGTTGTCTTGCAGTGACCTCAAACTTGGGAAGGCAGAGACACCAACGTTTCTCTGAAACCGAGTAAAGGGGTCCGCAGTGAGAGTCTGAGAAGGAGGGAAGTCAAAGCTTGCATTGGCGAAGTTAGCAGCTCTGGCTGCAGCTATCGTCGTGGAGAAACAGGACACGTGCTCCTTTTTGGTGGTGCTATCATGGGAACCGCTGTGACGGTCGTTGAACGTTGCGGTGGTGTTGGCGTAAGGAGAAGCGTCTAGAAGAGGTGGAAGATAAACGGAGGAGGGTGAACTTGGTTCAGGGCAGAGAGAGGTGGTGGTGCTGTTCATTCTTGTCTTCTTGGAGCCGCTGGTAGCAGACATGGTGGAGCCTCCATTGCTTGTGTTACTCTTCTGGAACACACGTGATATGACCCACTCATCCTTCATTAAAACACAACCATTTCGTCTTAGTGAAATGAAACACCACCAACAACTGGAATAGTAAGCATTAAAGCATGTATCATGATTCATAACTCATAACTGTTCTTAAAGGGTTCTTGCTAGGAAAGCTAAGTATTAAAAGCTGTTGGAATATGGAAAGTGGAAAAAAAATACCCTATCTAAAATAATGGACCACTGACAATAATCACATTGTGAGTAACTTTTTGTGGTTGTCACGCAAACACGTGTTCCAAAAAAAAAAAAACCCAAAAAAGAAACATTTCCATGCACCAACGGGTAATGACCGGTGATCCCAAGTTAACAAACATTTTGATGAGAGAAGAGAGAATTGAGCTAAACAAAAGAACAAACAAGGTTGCAAGGGGAGGGGATCTTAACTTTCCTGCCTCTACGATTCTAGAGTACGAAATCTTATTCGAGAATCAAAACTTGAAAACAAATGAAAGAGAAATATCAACACAACATTGGTAAATGAAACCTACTTATGGAAGGCTAAGCGGAACCCAGATTCCACCTAACTCTAGTTATTTCACAGCATTATGGGAGGGTGTCAAAATGCGGCCCATCATCAGTTAAAAGTACACGTCGTTCAATGCTTTGTGAGTATAGAGAAAAGCATCAACATAGACGATAGAAAGCTGAGTTAATGAAGGAACAAAATAGTGAATAACCGACCTTGGAGTTGCGAGAAAGGTAATGGTAAGCAAATTTGCCTTCAAGGCGATACTCATGCATGACCCAGTTGCTTTTCTCCCCCTTTGGGGCTCTACCTCGGTAGAAAACCAAGGTTTTCTTCATCCCCACCAAAGCGCAAGTCTTGGAGCTATAAATCTCTCTATCTTTCCCTGTGGCTTTCCAGTAACCAGCTTCAGTAGCCCTATTGGTTCGTAACCCAGTTGGGTACTTCCTATCACGTAAGCTGAAGAAGTACCACTCCTTCTCACCCATCTTAGCTTTCGCTGCCAACAACAACAACAACCACAATGTTAGGTGGAAAACTCACCCTCTTTGTACTACCACTATGGAAAGCAGTGGATGAAAAATAGTAACTGAAGTAAAGAAACAAAGGAAGGGTGTTGTTTAAGTGTTTACCAGGTAGCTCCCATGGTTCACTTTTGTTAAGGTCAACTTCAGCTATGGCTCTCCCAGTGAAGGTGCTGTCTAGAACCTTCTTGAGAAGGTAGTAAGTTATAAGCTCCTCATCTGTGGGGTGGAACCGAAAACCAGGTGGCAAGTGAGCTTCAGTGTTGTCCAAGTGGTGGTAGGAGTTGTCCATGGTAGAGAAGGAAAAAGAAACAGCACTTGCAGAAGAGAGGTGAGAAGTGAGGGAGAATCTTGGATACTAGGACTTCATGGCTTTGATTATATATAGGAAATGGTAGTCATGGCATGGGGAAGGGGAACAACAGAAGCAAAATAGTGAAAGGAGTCTTTATAACTTGGGTTATCACTTTTTGTTTTTCACTTTGGTGGGTGTGGCTTTTGGGTTTGGTTTGGGATTGGAGTTGAGGTGTGGTTTATAAGGGGGTCTCATGGGGATTTGATGAATCGGGTGGCAGAGAGAAAAAGGTGAAATAATAAGGTATGATATGGCAGGAAAAATCTGTGTTTTCTCTGCACTATCCTCTTCTGATAGCTCTCTCTACTCTCTGACAGGGTCCCTATCATGATACACATAGCTAGAGAGAGAGAGAGAGAGGGAAATAAAGAAGAAGAGAGAGAGGGTGATGTACGAGGGAGTGGGGTTAGAGTATGCGTGCGTGCGTGAGGAAATGTGCAGGTATTCCTTTGTCAGTGAAGAAATTGTAAGAAAGGGAACAGAAAGTGTTTTCATGAGAGATAGCAACTAGCAAGAAAAAAAGAAAAAGGAAAAAGTTTGAAACCGAAAAAAGAATAGAGATAGATAAAAAAAAAGGAAAAAAACTTTTTAAACAGAAAAAAAAAAAACAGCAAAATAGAATAGTAGATTTTTCACCATGTATATATATATATATATATATATCAATAAAGCTGCTTCATATCTTCTCTGTCAGCACAGTACAAAAATTTTATAATCAGAAACACCAACCATGTTTATTACACGCCAACTTCCCCTCTTTTTATTTATGTATGACTTAGTACTCTTTTGCTTCACCATTCGCAATCTCAACCACTCTATTAAAAATTATTCTATTTTCTATCGTTGTGATGCGCTGATTTTTATTTTTGTTCGCGCTGTAATTTCGTTTGTGTTCTGGGAGTTGGGATCCCTTAAACAGACACAGTTAAAACAGCAAAAGCACAAAGTACAGAGTGCATTATTGCATTTGGTTTCTAACAACCCATAGGAGAATTCTATTATTTTAGTTATGCTTTCACGAAATCCTCTTTCTCATAATAATGTTTGCAACGTTTTTTTGGTACCAAAATTATTTTAGAATTTAATGTTTATTATCAAAAGTCAACAAATTTATTATATACGATAGTTTATAATTGAATGATAGTGTAAAATTTTACAATGTTAATGTATTTTGTTTTCATAATGTTATTATACAATATTAGCATGTATTTTTTAATATTATTTTTATCATTAATATAACATAAAAATTAATTAAGGATAACAAAACAGTTTATATGGGAAGTTACAGCCACCTTTGCCGGTGATGCACTATGAGATACAGTTGGTGACATATACAAGACAAATAAATAAATAAATATCCTCAAAAGCTAGGAAAACTGAGACTACACAATAAATTATTTTATTTTATTTTAGCCGTAGGGGTGTCCTGGGATTTTCCTGCCTCGTTTTCCCATCATTTTTTAGGCATGTCCTCACCTTTATTGGTTTCCGTTGTTAAAATCATTTTTAGGTTTAAAAAAGTTTTTTTTTTCCTCTCAGCTTTTTCTGATCATACTTCTTTTCTTTGAAGAAAAAAATCAATTTTTCACTGTAAAAATCTAGAACCATGTGGGTTGGAGATTCATATTCCGAAAGAGAAATGCTCAGTAACTCTGAATTACCATGATAGTTAGCAGGATTTGCATGACATATCAATGGGGTGATTGATACATTTAACTGTTCTATCATAATCATAGCTAGCGGAAATTTTATTTGTTGGAAGAGAAAATACCTTCTTTTATCAGAGTGCACATAATTTTCAATAACCATCAATTTTACCATGACACATCAAAAATAGAAAAGAGAAAAGAAGGAAAATGGTGAGAGAACAGAGTGACTCTTGTACAAGCGTGAATACAACCAAAACTAAAGAATTATTACTGTTATATACAATCTAATCACAAGAAGGTATCAATATCATGACATGTCAAAGCAACAGCTTTTAATACCATAACACATTTGGCGATCAGATGACCATTCACCGAACAAAACAAATGTTACTGAAAGTGGGTATTGTGCAACTGAGAGAGGAAAAAGTGAGGCAGAAAGCAAGAGCATAAATAGCTGAGATCGATTCATTGATTTTACACCCACAGGGGCCAATCACCCAAGACATTGGATATATTGTCTCACTTTTGGAGACGCCCTTTTCTTTCCTCAACAAATATTAGCCCAAGAAAAATGTGGGAACAAACTGAGACACGTAAAGCTGAAAATGGTGATGGATTGTATTGATTTTACCCTCTTCCACAACAAGATGAATGAATCCATGAAAGGTGAAAAAGGAGCAAAAGGGTGGTATGTTCGTTTCAATGTTTCATGTTCTACAATTGCAGTTTAAACCGTGTGATTTTCAATTGAGGAAATGATTAATTAAACAACAATGAGTAATGACACCACTCAGCCATCCCATCCATCCATCCATCTAATCCAATCTATCACTATCAAGCAACAAGGGGAACGTGATGCTAGGTGGGTGTGAACGATTGATGCCATGGGAATTTGACACATCATGCTCGGATTTTGAGAGCACAGCCCCAACCTCACAGGCTTTACATCAAATCAAATCATCTCTTCAATCTGCATGCTGAGGTCTTTCTCTCTCTCATTTCCATCATTGGGCCGTTTCTGCACTACCCAATTTCCCAATGCTACAACCCACCCTTTTTTACAATTTTTATTATTATTAAAAACAAATCCCCCATCCCCCACCTGCAAAATGGATAGAATTTAGATAAGTTTCTTTATATCCTGTTTGTATTGTTGTTTAATTAAAATTGAAATTTTATTTTAATAATTTATGTAATAAAAATTTCTATTAAAAAATTACATGAATTATATAGAAAAAATTTTAATTTTGATTAAAGATTAATAAAAACAATATTTAAAAAATTGCATCATTCTAACAAAAATGTAAACACCCACATCTTTTTTTTCTTGCAAATCATCAAGGCACTGTCTAATAGTAGTTCCACAAAAAGCATAAAATTCCCCACTATTTACTCCCACCTGAATTGGCAAAACCCTCGTAGGTCTCACCTACCCTCCCAGTGGCAACATTTAGGGTTTGGTTAGTACGATGGAAAAAAATAGATAAAAAATACGAGAAATAAAAATAGGAAAAAATAAAAATAGATAAAAAAACAAAAGAGAAATAAATAGGTGAATAAAAATAAGTAAAAAAAGTAAAAATAATTAGTAAATCTCACACTTTTTTTATTTATCTTTTTTATCATTTTTTTTCTTTATCAAACATACTTATTTTTTTTTCTCTACTTATTTCTATTCTACCAAAAAAAGGGTTATGGCTTGTAACTTACGATTCCTCATGTTAAGTCCCTCTCCTATTACCTTCGAAATCAGAACCGGGTCCGGCTCCACCCATCCCCAAAACCCAACCTTTTTTTTGTTTTTTTAAGCTCCAAAATTTTTAATTAAGTAAACATGGGTGGAAAATTAAAAATTTTGAGAAAAAAAAAATTGACAGTGAAAGGTGGTAAGACAACACAGAAACACATTGCAGATGGAGACACACTCCTTGTTTGTGGATTGATATTGATATTGATATTGATGGACATGGACATGGACATGGACATGGACTGAACCGGCCGGTCCAAGTCCAACGCAATGAACCCGGGTGTCTGTTTCAGATATGGACAAACGGTGACGGTTGACTTTTTTAAGTAAAAATTAAAAAGGTGAGGTGAAAAAGTGTCTCTCAATTTCCACCAAGTGTTGCTGTTGCTGTTGCTGTGCTGAGTTCTTATTTTTTTATTTTTTAGAAAAAAGAAACAGAGAAGAAGATAAGAGAGTGAAAAAAGACAACACGGCGCGTGAACCGAGAGAGATCGCAGATCGCGCGTGACGACAAAGCTTAGGTCATCCCCGCCGCCCTCCGGCTACGGCGTCAGAAGGGTGCGTGCATGGGGTCACAATTTGTTTATTTATATTTATATTTTATATACTATAATATAACAAGCAATAATAGTCAGAACTGAGAAGTAATATTAATCGAATTTTTTGATGTTAATGAAGGTTTTACTACAAACATGACCATGACCTTTTAAGAATTAGAGACCAAGTTATTAGTAAAAGAGTTTAATGGTTATGTATTGTCAGTGTAATAAATTTTATACTGTCAATTAATTACATATTATTATTATTACAATTTTTAAGACAATTATTGTAAAAATTAATAAATTTACCATACATGTGGTTTGTGATTAGATAACTATATAAAACAGCATAGCCTTTTTCCTCTTAATAGAAAATATCGGTATTGAATTTTTTTTTTTCAAAATTTAAGATATGCACATTCTTTAAATAACTAATAAAAACTAATAAATTTTATTTCATTATCTAACGCACATTGTAAAGGTGTTACAAAACGTGAATAATAATAATTATTTATGGTCTATTATATAAAAAATAAATAAGTATACTTTTTGTCTTAATTATAAGAAATATATTCTCATATTAATTTTTAGTTTATTTTTTAGTTTAATTTTTATGTATTGTCAATGTAAAAAATTTTACATTGTCAATCAATTAAAAATTATGGTGAGTATGACTTTTAAAATAAATATTATAAAATTCAATAAACTAATCATATATGTTAATTTGTGATTAAATGACAGTATAACATTCTTTTACATTGTTAGTGTGTGGACTATATTTTTTTCTTTTTATACTTTTAATTTATTGTGAAGTGTATTAATGACACATTTACTCACCCCTCATATAAGGGGATGCATTTATTAATTTATTAACCATATAAGTCACACCTATTAGTGAAAAAATAATCTCTTTAATTATGAGTAATGTCATTGAATATAACTACTATTTAAACTATTTAATTTCATGGATATTTTTGAAATAAAATTTAAATTTATAATATTATTAATTAAAATCGACTAAATTATATTTATTAATCTTGATAAATTAGTTATTTGTTTCTTATATTATGACTAACCCTTTGTTTGGTTTATGAAAAAAAGATTAAAAAAAATTGAAAGGAAAAAAGTGAGAAGAAGAGAAAAGGAATAAAAAATGAGATAACTATGTAATAGTTTGGTAAAAGAAAAAAGAGAAAGAAAGAATGAGAGGGAAAAATAGTAAATTTATACAATAACATAAATATTTCTAAACAAAAATAAAAATAAAAATTTTATTTGTATATATTATATTCATTAAGGCTATAATGGTATATTTAATATTTTTCTCTCTTTTAGTGTAGTTTTTTTTTTTCAAATTAAAAGGAATGAATTTTAGATTGAGACTCACCGATTTTTATTTTTTTTTCTTTCCTTACTTTCTTTTATACCAAGTAAGATTTTTGATGAGCGTGCATTTCTTCCTCTCTTTTCTCTTTCACTCCTTTTCATTCGTACCAAATAGTAAAGTATTCTAGCTTATTTTTTATTTATGGTTTAAATTTTAAAATTTTTAAGTATGTTGCATTAAAAATTAATAAAAAAAATATACCATTTGTAATGATTTTATTGGACTTGAACTGAATTAGTCGCATCTCTAATATAAATTATAATATCATAATTCTCAGGTGCTGTACTAAAATAAAAAGGGATAAGAATATTATACCAAAAAAAAAAAGGGATAAGAATAAATAATAGTGTGAAGTGGGTGGGGTGACGTGTTAGATTGGATGGGATTGGTAATTGTATGGGACCATTTTGCGCCGCTTGATTAATTGATTGGGTGGCTGCTACCTAGCCACCGTGTACGGAGTAGCAGCACCAACTTGTCATGTGTCGGTCGACCAGCACTTCCTCTGCTTTTTAGTTCTTACAAACACTGCACTGTTTCAAGGTCCAAATTAAGAATCGATGTCGTACTTCCAATGCATGTCTTTTGTTATAGTACTAATGAAGGATTAAATATGTTTTTTATCTTTTAAAAATTGATTTGTTTTGATTTTAATCTTTAAAAAAAAAAATCTTTAAAATATTAAAAATATTTTCATTAAATTTTTGTATTAAATTATGTTTAACTTTTTTATTAAATGGTGGTCACATCAATATCACAATTATTATTAATTTACTTATGTAGTCGTCCATATTAACTGTTATATCCAGTTTAAATATATCATAATAAACAAAGGCTTAAACATGCCTTAAGTCTCTACAAATATGACATTGTCTGATTTTAGTCTTTGCAAAATTTTTGTTATTTTTAGATTCCTAACATTTGCTTATTGTTTTTTTTTTTTTTTTTGCCTTTACTATTAATTTTAGTAAATTTAATGTTAACATGAGTCAAAAAATAAAGAATATTAATTAAGATAATTAAGGTAATAAATAATATTTTAAATTAAGATAATTAGATTATTTTTATGAACATAACTCAATTAAGTAATATATTTATTATTTTATATAAATAAGGTACTTACATATAATTCACTTTTATAATTTATTTTTAATTTTTAATATATTATGAATAATGATTTTTATTGTTTTTAATTTTGGTTTTACTTTTCAAATCACTAATTTACTTTTAACATTGTAATTTTTTTTAAAATATATAATTTACTTATATGCTTATAATTTAATTTTAATGTATTACTTTTGCCTTTGGAGACAAAATCACTACATGTGACATATTAAAAAAATAAATATATTACAATCAGCCTAAATTAATTAATTGAAATGTAAAAATAACATCAAAACTAATATATTAAAAGCAAATTATAAGGGCCTAACTAAATTATATATATTTTTTAAAATGTACAATGTTAAAAATAAATTAATGAATTGAAAAGTAAGAACAATATTAAAAGTAATAAAAAATATTGTTCATACTATATTAAAAATAAAAAATAATTTATAAAAAAATATATGTAATTACCTTATTTATATAAAATAATAAAACATTACTTAATTAAATTATGTACCTAAAAATAATCTAATTATCTTAATTTAAATATTTTTTATTATCTTAATTAATATTTTTTATTTTATTAGTCATGTCAGCACTAAATTAACTAGAATTGAATGTAAGAACTAAAAAATACACTAAAAAAATGTTAGGGATCTAAAAAAAAAAATTACAACAACTAAAATCAAACAAACTCACATTTGCATGAACTAAAATCATATTTAAACTTTGAATAAATTTTATTTTATTTTTATTTTGATCACTTCATAAATGATTACCGTAATTGTAAAAAAAAATTCATAAAATTGAATAAGTTGATTGTTGTATTATATAAAAACAAAATTCACTTAAGACTTAATGGTTTAATTTATTGATTTATTCAAGCTATATACTCGTTGTAATTACCTTAATTACTATAATTATATCTTTTGATGAATTAAAAAAGAAATAATAAATTAAGGATAATAAAATAATAAATTAACTATAATAATTTTTATAATGCATAAACAATATAACGATAATAAATATAAAACATGACCATAAATCCTATTATTATTATTGTTGTTATTGTTACTACGTTAATGTTTAAGGTTACATAACAATTTATTATCATTGTAATATAAATTTGTGATAAATTATTATAAAAATTTGATAATAAACAAAAAGTCACTATGATTATAAAAAGCATTCCATAAATTTAATAAATTAATTATCATATTATATAAAATCAAATTTCATTTAAGAATTAATAATTTAATTGAATAATTTAATCATAATATGTACTTGTTATAATGACCCTAATTATTATAATTAAATAAAATAATATGCTTTTATAAATTAAAAAAGCAAAAGAAATAAGTAAAACTTTAGGTAAAAAAAGAATAAATTTAGTGATGTCATGTGGCATTTGTCCTCATGGCAAAACCTTTTCTTACAATATATAATATATTTTTGTATATAATAAATTTATTAACCTTTGTAATTTTTTTTAGATTCATATTAAGAAAAGTTTCTTTTTAGTTAAAAATAGCTTAAATTAATTTGTAGGTTCCTATAGTTTTGTAGAGTTTTTAATTAAGTTGTAAAACACAAAAATAACACAAGAAGGAGAGGTTGAATTGTGTTATAGCAAATTTTCTAAATACTTTTGTTAAAGACGTATCATTTGAAATAAAATCAAAAAGTTTAAAAAAAAAACACTTTATAAGACAGACGAAAGCTAAAAGACAAACTGGAAAGTACACAGAATTTATACTGGTTCGTCTCACCCTAGAGATTATGTCCGGTTCTTGGCAACAACCAAGTTTCACTAATTTTTTCAAGTTACAAGTATTTTTTCCACAAGCCTTTTTAAGCTCAACCCAAGTAGTCTTTTACTTGCCTCTCCAAGCAAAAACCCAAGTATTTTTTGAATCAAAGCCTCTTCAGGCTTCCACCAATCTCGTTAAGAAAAATGTTTACGCGTGAGTTACCTCACTAGGTTTAACGTTTTAACAAATGAATATACAATGAGGTACAAATAGAATTTCACAATTAGAGTATACAAGAGCTTTTTATTTTCTAAAAGAAGTTATGATTTTACAGAATTAACAGAGACTATAACAACCGACAACAGCTTCGAAAGAGGTCTCTTCTTCTATTTATAAGCTTCTCAAAAAGTATCCATTGAGTGCTTTGCAGAGGATGGCCTTCGTCTAATGAAGAGAGTCGTTGGGGCATTAAATGCAGCATTTAATGCCTTTCACCAACTTGTCATATGATAAGATAAAGCAGTCTACTTATCTTTTCTATTCTTGTACTCAATCTTGTAGCAGTTGTCATGTCTACTTTCCTGTTCTGACATTCGCACACAACATTTCTTCTTTTTCACTGACTTTCCTCGAGAGTAGGTATATAGGCTTTATGAGTTTCGAGATAGTTTACGCTTCTGCCTGATGTGTAGATCATTTTAGAACATTGTCATCGTCTGTAAGATCTGTTAGTTACTAATCAAAGGATAAATATGATATATATTTTTAAAGATATCAGACGATTGCTTATGAACCTGTTACGGATGAACAGGCGACTGCGTAAAAATATATATTTTAACTGTTTGTTATTATCAAAATATTTGAGGGTTATAAATTCATCATTTGTCTTAACAATCTCTCCCTTTTTGATGATGACAAACAATTATAGTTCTTGTAAAACATTTTTCTTATGAAAACACTTTTTGGTAAGTGAATTTTAATTTTGAAAGCATTTTTCATGTAAGTATACTTCAGTTAAGCAAATGTAATATAAAAAGAATATATACCTAGACGATGTGACTGAAAGAAACTAGACGATATCATTCTAAACATTTGTATAAAGGAAGGAAAAACTGACAAAGCCTTTTATTCCTTAAAAATGATATTTTGTCTGTTTATCTCTTCAAGATTTTTCTTTAGACTTGTCTCCCCCTATCTTCTATTTTCCTCCCTGTAACACTCTTTTAATTTTAAATATAATTCATATTAATTTAGTTATTAAGTTTAAGTAAATAAAATGTGTCTAAAATTTTTCCATTTTTAAAAGAAATTTCAAACTTAACAGAATTTAGAAATGGTAATAAAATATGAAAGATATACATATATTTCATAAAACTGTACATCATGGTTTGAGTACTGCATAACAGTCAGAAAACAAAAGTACATCGAAATACATATACTACCTAGCCCACTATATATATCAAAAAGATCCTATACAGAGCAGTATTTATCTACCTTATCCCTTATACAAAAAGAAAATACTATAGGTCTTCAGGTCCTCCCCCATTGAGATGTTCTCTATCCCGTACTCAGCATCACAGAGCATTAATGTCTTCTCAATAATCACGATCAATCATACACAGAAGAAAATAATGGAGTGAGGTGTTTTGTTCTAAAATTACTTTTACATGTACAGTAGGAAATCTACCATAAAACAAAGATAAAACACAACTAACAACACAAGGGATCCTAAGGTTCGTTCTAAGTTGTATCCGACTACCCTTAACTAGGTATGGATCCATACTTTCCATTAGTGGGTAATAGTTCTCAACAGAACCTGAGAAGTGTTTGGGAGTACATATACCTCTCTCAACACCATCACATGGTACAGTCCTCGTCATTATTGAGGAACAAAATAACAATTTAGGATATGCATTTGTAGAGGTATACTCTCAAACCAATCCTGGAATGCTGAGCAGTTGTCGGGATAATCAAGCTTGGTCAGGCGAATATTCCGGCTCAAGTGTGCTACCCTGGCTATTGGGACCTTCACCACTTGATGCCTACCCCTAAGACCTCCGCAAGTGGGTCCCTGCCTTTCATTCCTCAACGTACCAAATTGTGGCTTCCCTAGCAAGTGTCATGCCACCACATGTCACTTGCTTTACATTACTCACTAAACTATCGATTCCTAACTTCTCAAGCAGAGGTTTCCCTGGTCTCAATTAATTTGAGCACCAGTACAATCAACATTTCTGCCTTATTTTGCAAAAATTACACAATACCAAAATTTTAACAAAATAACAATTTAGTAATCATGTAAAATTTTAGCAGAATAACGACATAGTAATTATAATTTAATTACTAAAATTTTGGCAAAATAACAACTAGATAAATACATTTTAATTTTTAAAATTTGAGCAGAATAACAATTTAATAATTATGACTTAATAATATAAATTTGGGTAGAGTAACAACTTAACAAAAATTAAAGTTTAACATTAAACAATAATAACTATAACAAAACTTAAGCTTAAACGGGTTTGGGGAAAACCCTTCCTACTAACATGCAAAGTAACAGTAATTTAGAACCAACCTCACCCCCCCCCCCCACCCCCATTACCTCTAAAGCGGTTGACAAAGAGAATGGAATTATTGGTGCAGAGCTTCTAGGAGGAGAAATTCTACTAGTTGAAAACTAGCAAAATTTCAACATAAAAACTAAATAAGAAAATTTCTAGAGAGAGAGGATCTCTAGCTTATGGAGGAGAAGGATGGTGAAAATCTTCTCCATGGATGGTGGTATTTATAGAGGAAGAGGGGGCTTAGGTGTCCCACCATTTTATATCATCCATTATGTCACTATTATGTCATAAATCTAATTTTTATTTATTTTTAAACCAATTTAGGGACACGTATCCCAAATAGGTGGTGAATCACCTATTTTAGGGTTGGGGACGTGCTCCACCAGCTGTCCCAAGTCTCCATGTGTCAAATTTTATCTGTAGGTGAATTAATCGATACCGAAAAAAATGCCTAAACTTGAAAAATTAACTTTTAATATCAAAATAATGTATTTTAATGAAAAACTGGACAAATACATTTTTTTTCATCAAAAATAAATTTCTAATAATAAATTTTAATTTTTATTAATTTATTTCAAACTATATGTATTTATTTTGTATTTTTAAGCTAGAAAATTCATAGAAAATCCATTTTAATTCAATAAATACCAAAATTTTATGAAAAATATAAAATTAAATATTTTACCCATAATTAAACTAAAATTACCATTTTCACTCTTTTTGAATGTCAAACTAGTATTGGCTGACTTATTAGATACGTAAAGGCATTTTGGTCATTTTACACAGAAATTCTAGAAAATTCCAAAAATTATATTTTAATATATATGACATAATTCCAAGCTCAAATTGACATTTTAATGTCAATTGAATCTTTTTCTCATGTCAGTTCTTAATGTTGAGAAATAGGAACAAAATTGTCATTTTCTAATTTCTCCGGGCTCCAGCTCGAAAAAAATATTAAAAATCACGATTAAATAGCTCATAAAATTTTGAGCAAAATGGTGGGAGTCAGAATTTCAAAATTTCTTTCCGATTTTTCAGAATTGTATTGTCAAATATTATAAAAAAACAATGGAAGAATTGAAATAGGATTATTATATTTTTCACTAATTTTATTTCAAAATAAAGTTTTTATAATGAGAGATACTTAATATAAAATTTTCAAAATATTTTGAGGTCAAAAAGTCTCCGATTGGTTCCCACAGTCAACTAGGGGTATTTTTGTCATTTTACAAAAAATATCTCAATAAATTCTAGAAAAATTTCTAAAATTATTATTAATTGTTCTAAATACATTGATGACTTAAAAACAATTTTTAAACATAGAGAATAATCTAATATATAAAAATAGGGGTGTTACACTCCTCCTTTTGGCATCATCAATCAGAACATTCAAAATCTGAAGGTGTAGATGATGAGCTGAGGTCACTTTTGAAGCACTTTGCTAGTTTGGCTAACAGAACTTCTGCTCATTTGTGTTTTCGGTGTTCTTTCTTAAGATCAGCTTCAAGACGCTGCACGGTTTGCTTCAATTCATTGAAAGCTTGTCTATCGTCTGAAGGTTGTGGTGCAGGTGCAGAGTTGGTAGCTGCTTCATCACTGGGTTCCTCTACAAAACATAAGTTGAAAACATAGGGTACAGGAGGACCACAAAACCACAAGTGGCCACAAGGTAGAAGAATTTCAAAGGAGTCAAAGGAGAAGAAGATATAGATCTTAGGAGGTTTTAGAGATAATTGGTTTTGGGGATTGGATGTAGAGGTGGAGGGAGATGGAGAAACTTGCATCCAGTGACCTGGTGGACGAAGGGTAGCTTCATGGCTTAGAAGATTCTTCTCTTAGGCAGTCAAACCTGAAAAGTGTTTCAGTGCTTCAACATGGTCTTGCAGCCTTTTTCGGTTTGTGCTTCTGAGAGTTGCTTTGCCTTTTAGTTTAGCCAGCTGTGCAGAAGAAAGAGCTCTCTATCTGATCATCAAGTGCCTTCGGGTTTACGTCTGAACTTTGGTTCTTTTTCTTTCCCTATAGATAGATTCTGGCACGGATAGTTCTTTTGACAACAAATGCAAAAGGTGGTCTATGGCTTTATGAGGAGCCACATTCAAGTAGTCATGAGTCTAAGCGAGCCTAGCTCAAGGTCTGGACACCTTCGCTCACAGATTGCATGCTGCAAAGATATCTGCATCTTCTCCCACAATAAGTTGTTCATCACCCTTCCTAACTCGCAGTCATCATCACCGATCTGCCATTCTTTAAAGTCCGGGATATCTTCTGGTTGGATGGTGAAGGGGTAAGATTTGATCCTCCCATGGCAGAAAGGATAAATGATCTTGGGCTTGTAGTGATATGTTCTGCACATGATCAGAAATTTCGAGTAATTGCACTTCAGCATAAAAGGAGCGATGTGGTAAAGAAGCCCACACTGTCTCCAAACTTCATATCCAGCTAGAAATCTCGTTCTGGTTGAAGGTGGATAGATGAAGATTTGAGCGTCTGATAGAGTATTGTATCCTTCTTCCCAAACGTATGGGGTGAAGTGCGGCTCATAAGATATGGCTGGGGTAGCTTCTTCTTCAATATCAGGAAAGTTCTCAACATACCCATGGCGCACCAAGAGTGGCCATTCTTCATTGATGAAAGTTGTCCACTTCCTCGGATTATTAACTTCACCCAGTTCATAGTTGGTGAGAGCTTGAAGAACTTCTGGGTCGAAGGGCTCTGATAATTAATATTCTTTTGTTTTTCCAATCTGACGCAACTCAGGCTGCTCAAAGTAGATCATTGTGCGCCTTTGGAGACGTTCACACGGAGGCGTTTTAGAGTGATAAGCTTCTGGTGATGTTTCGTCTATCATAGGTGCAGCTCTTCTAGACAAAGTTCCTTCTGTTTCAAGTTCCACGAATCCAACAGAGAGTGAAACAGCCCTTACAGGATGATCAATGCTGGGTGCGGCTGTTAAGTCTACAGAAAGACGGTTGAAGACTTGAAATAAAGAAACATATTGTGGAACTTCCTAGAAAAGAGATCTAGGTAATCTACCTTTTGAGGTAGTAGCGATGTCCTATTGAGTCAACAGCTCTTACTCTTGTAACTTTGCAGGGCTATTTGTAGTGAGTGCTCAATTACAGCTTGAAGCACCGCTTCCTCAATCTGTTCTTGCTCTGCCTCAGCTAGTTTCTCTTTTTCTTCTTTTCAACCCGTTTTGATTCAGCTCGGGCTCTCCTGAGTTACTTTTCCTCTTAAGCTCTTGTTTTTGGTACTGGGATCTTTTTAGATTTTGAGGGTTGTTTAGAAGGTTGGACAAATGGAGTGGGTTCAGTAGAGGTAGGTAATGGAGGTGGTTGTTGTAACATCCCAGGCGCTAACAAAGGCGGGGAGTGATCGCAATCTTGTCAACAATTTTTGGGTTATAAATTCGTCCTTTGTCTTAACATAAGTCCTTATAGTTAAAAACACTTTAAAAAAGTTATTGTAATTTAAAAACATTGTAATTAAATACCTACACATTAACGTCACTATAACTCCGTTAATTTATATTTGACTAGCATGTTAACCCGTGCACTTGCATGGATTGCATTTTTTTTATACATGCATTAGAATAATATGTAAATATAGTAATACTAATATTTTAACCTATACATTGCATAAAATAAATATTTATTTTATATAACTTATTTATAGTAAATAAATATTTTTGATTATATAAATTATATTATAATTAAAATTTGTAATAAATTTTTTTTTGAACATATAGATTATATTTTAAATTTATAATAAACAATTATTGTAGTACAATGTCAATTTTTAATTATTGCTAATTTCTTTTAAAAAATATTAAAATTCAATTTAGAACTGAAGATATTGGAAATGGTAAATTGAAAGAAATAAGAGGTTAAATTTTTTAAAAAATACTCCCATTGAAGAATGATAGCTAAAAATGCTTTCGTTGAAGGATAATAGTTAGAAAAAGCTCTCGTTCAAGATAGTTGTTGTTATTTAATATATACGATGGATTTAATTGCTCTTTTAGTCATTTAGGTATCGCAATTATGAGATTTTAAGCATCAACCTTTCTCTCATTTACAATCAAGACTTCCAAATTTAGGCACACTAAGGTGGCATGCCAATATAGGAAAAAATTAATAAAGCGTTGAAGGTAAGGATTGAACCCCACCTTTGATGTCAATCAACAACACTAAAACTACTAAGTTAATGACTTTATTTGATATATAAATAAAAATTATATTATATATAACTTAAATAGGAGACTAAAATTGCGGATATATTTACTATTACTTAATTAAATAATATTAACATTACATAAACTAATAATATTAAAATTAATATTAATAAATACTGTTTCTAGTCTTTTATATAAGCAACAAATAGGGATGTTTTTTTTGTCTTAATTATAATTAAGCAACATATGATGTATTAATTCATGTTTGGATTAAAGTAGGGAGAGTTTAAAAGTTCTTTTATTCTCAAAATATGAAATCTTTCCTTCTCATTTTACGCATTGGAACGTACAATCTTGTATTAGAATTTACATAAGTACTTCTATAACTTTAAACCAAACATAGTCGTAATTGTTATCTTTCTTTTCTACCCTTAATTTATTGTAAAGTCTATTAATGAGATATTGAATCATTCCCCATGCAAGTGGATGCATCCATTAACATATTAACAATATGAATTACACTAATTGGTAGACACAATTATTTCTTGAATTATGAATAGTATCATTAAATATAACCACCACTTAAACTATTTAATTTTATAGATATTTCTAAAATAAAATTTAAATTTATGATATTATTGATTAAAATTAACTAACTTAACTATATTTGTTAGTTTTGATGAATTAATTATTTGTTGCTTATATAAAAGACTGGAGGTAGTATATACTAAATATATGATAATAATATTAAAATTAATAAATACTAATAATGTTAAAATTAAAACTAATAAATATAAATTAGTAATATATACTAAGGACCAAAATTACACACATTTTTTACAAATAAATAAACAATATAATATTCTAAAATCAAATAGTCAATAACTTATTTTTTTAATACAATATATCTTAATTATAACTTAATAACTCTATTTTAAATAATTTTCTTGTCAAAAAAATTTGTGTTGCTTTAATTTTTATTTTTCTGCATATTTTAATGAGTGAAATAAGATTTATTATCAATAAAATAATTTTTTATATGTATTTTACATATATTTATATCATATATTTCAATTAACCTTCTTTTGATATATTTATATCATATCTAATGTATTTAATTTTTTCTAGAAGTTTATTAATATATACTAATTTATACATATTAGTGAACTCTGAAGGTGGGAAATCAAACTCCCTTGATACTGAAAAATATATATTATTAATCTATATTTATTAATATTAATGTTAATATTTTTAATATCCAATAAATATATACTAATTTATATTTATTAATATTAATTTTAATATTATTAGTTTATATGATGCTAATATTATTTAATTTAGTATCGGTAAATATATGTGCAATTCTAATCTTTCGTTTAAGTTATATATAATATAAATTTCATGTGTATACTAAATAAGGGATTAGCCTCATGGTTTTAATGTTATTGGTGGATTTCAAAGGTGGTGGTTTGATTTCCACCTTCAACACCTTTATTAATTCATTTTTCATTTTTGCATATCCCCTATAGTCAAACTTGATTGTAAATAAGTGGAAAGTTGAAGAGTTAAAAGTGCAATTAAGTTAAATATAAATTAACAGAGTTATAATCATTAACGTATAGGAATTTAATTACAAACTTTTTAAACTATAAGAACTTTTTAAAAGTCTTTTTAATTGTAAAGACTTAATTAAAAACTTTATAAAATTATTGGAACTTTTGGATTAAGTTAACCTTAAAAATATTAACAAATTTTAATATCTCAAAATTAAACTCATATATCTACCGGTTAGAATAATATTTGAATGTTGAGTAAATTACACTCAGACCTCCTGTATTTTTACGAAATTGCACTTGATACCCCTATGTTTTATAAAACTTCTTTGTCCACCCTTAATTAAACGGTCTAAAGTTGTGGTTAATGTTAAATTTGAAAAGACAAAAATACCCTCGTTACCCTTCATTATGCTCTATTCGTCTTCGTCCCTCCTTTCTTTCCATTTTCCATATTTACTTTTCCACATTTCCTGATCCTAATTTTACTTTTTTGTTCCTTCAGTTGCAATCCCTCCTCACCCACAACAATGCCATTCCTAAATACTCTCCAACTTCAATGGAAGGTTCTCAAGAAAGAACTTTTCATAAAAAGGTGCAGATTTTGATTCTAAAGGTTGTGTTGCACTGGATCACTCCTTCAAATCCATCGACCATTGTGGACGAGCTCGTCATCGTCGTCGCCAAGTGAACCACATCGCCTTTGACAAGTTCGTTGCCATGTATCTCATGCTCACTGAGGACATACTCCAGCACGCCATGTTCCACCTTAAGGATGAGTTTTGCTTGCTCATGGAGCGCAACGGCGAGTCGTTCGACCTCACTTGAAGCTAGGAACAATGAGTCAACGGAGAATTTATCATTCGAGTCGGAGGAAGAGTGGAACACCCTTACTTTTGTATATTGAACTATTTTTGTAATTATTATGTATTTAATCTTAGAAAACCAAATCAGAATAACCAAATCAGAATCTCAAAATTTTAATTCCTATAGTTACATTCATAGTACTTAGTTTAAATTTTAATAATTTTTTAAGAACAGAACTCGAAAGTTGGTAAAATGATAGTTTCGTCCCTAAAAAGCCACATAACAAAATTAACAAACAAATATGGTTAGAAGTATTTTAAAAAAATATTGTTTAAGTCATCAATATACTTAGAATAATTAATAATAATTTTAGAAATTTTTGAAAAATTTATTGAGATAATTTTTGTAAAATGATAAAAATACCCTTAGTTGATTGCGGGAATCAACCAGATATTTTTTGACAACAAAACATTTTAAAAATTTATACTAAATATATTTCATGATAAAAAATTTATTTTGAAAGAAAAATAGTGAAAAATATAACAACCCTATTTCAATTTTTCAACTATTTTCCTAATATTTAAAGATTTAATTCAAAAAAAAATCAAGAAAGACTTTCAAAATTATGATCCCACCATTATGCTCAAAATTTCAAGAACTATTTAATTGTGATTTTTAATAATTTTTCTAAGCTCGAGCTCGGAGAAATTAATGATTTTGTCCTTATTTCTCAATACCAAGGGCTGATATGAGAAAAAAGATTTAATTGACATTAAAATGTCAATTTTAGCTTGGAATCATGTCATATGCATTAAAATATAATTTTAAAAATTTTCTAAAATTCTTGTGTAAAATGACCAAAATGCCCCTATGTGTCCGATAAAGTTAGCCAATATTGGTTTGACATCCAGAAATGGTAAAAATGGTAATCCCAGTTCTTTTATATGTAAAATATTTAATTTTAGAATTTTCATAAATTTTTTTATATTTATTGAATTAAAATGAATTTTTTATGCATTTTCTAACTTAACAATACAAAATAAATACATATAATTTGAAATAAATTAACAAAAATTAAAATTAATTATTATAAACACATTTTTGATGAAAAATACTATATTTGTCTAGTTTCATATTAAATTACATTTTTTTTATATTAAAAGTCAATTTTTTCAAGTTTAAGCAATTTTATTGGTACAGACTAATTTACCTATAGCTAAAATTGACACAAATAAAGTTGGACAGCTAAGGGAGGCACGTCCATACCCTAAGAATAGATGATTCACCACTCTAACTTGGTGTACGTGTCCCTAAAATCAAATTAAAATTATAGACAAATAAGAATTATAACATAATGACTTATGTAAGCAAGTGGACACCTAAGCTCCTTCATTCCTATACAAATAGTTGTAGTTTTGGACCATTTTTTAGCACCTCCTCCTTGCTCAACTTGGCTAAAAGAAATTAGAGACCTTATATCTCTAGAAAAAAAATTTACTTTGTTTTTATGCTAAAGATTTTACTAGTTTTTCAACAATTAGTAAAGTTCTCTTCCTATGAGCTTTGCACCAACAATTTTATCATCTTCACTAACTACTTTAGAGGTAATGGGGGAAGTGGGGTTGGTTCTAAATTATTGTCACTTTGCATGTTGGTAAGAAATGTTTTTCCCTAAACCTTTCAATTGTATAAATTTACTATATTTTCATTATAATGTTATAATGTTTAATGTTAGAATTTGATTCTTACTATATTGTTATGCTGCCCAATTTTATATTATATTATATTTACTATGTTGTTACGATGCTCAATTTTAGATAATTAAAATGCATTTTATTAAGTAGTTATTTTGCTCAAATTTAGTTATTATTTTGTTATTAAATTATTATTTTGCCAAAATTTTAGTAATAAATTTTTAATTATTAAATTGTTATTCTGGTAAAATTTTAGTAATAATGTTTTTATTATTAAGTAATTATTATGCTAAAATTTTGGTAATTAAATTGTAATTGCCAAATTGCTATTCTGCTAAAATTTTGGTAAGTAGTTATACTGCCAAAATTTTGCTTATTGTTAAATTATTATCATGTAATTTCTGCAATATAAGGTAGAAATGTTAATTGTACTGGTGTTCAAATTAAATGAGACCAAGAAAACCTCTATTTGAGAGGTAGGAATTTAATATATTAGTGAGCAATGAAAAGTAAGTGACATGCAATGGCATGACACCCTAATAGGGAAGTTATATACAGTTTCGTACGCTGAGAAATGAAATGTAAGGACCCACTTGTAAAAGTCTTGGGGGTAGGCATTAAGTGGTGAAGATCTTAATGGCCAAGGTAGCACCCGTGAGTCGGGATGTTCGCCTGACCAAGCTCGATAACCCCGACAACTGCTCAAGATTTTAGGATTAGTTTAAGAGTATACTTCTATAAATGGATATCCTGATTGTTATTTTTCTCAATAATGATAAGGACTGTATCATGTGATGATGTTGATGAGGTATATACACTCCTAGTCACTTTCCAATTTTGTTAAGAACTATTACTCACTAATGGAGAGTATGGATCTATACCTAGTCAAGGATAGTCTGACATAACTTAGAATGAACCCTAGGTTCCCTTCCATTGTCAATTATGTTTTATCTTTGTTTTATGGTAGACTTCCTACCATACATGTAAAAGTGATTTTAGAATAAAACACCTCACTCCATTATTTTTCTTCTTTGTATTATTGATTACGATTATTAAAGATGACGGTAATGCCTAATGATGCTGAAGACGAGTAATAGGATACTTCGACAGGGGAGAATCTCTAGACTTATAATATTTTCTTTTTTAGGGATATGGCAGATTAACATTGCTCTGTATAGGACCTTTTTGATGTATATATTAAGTTAGACAGTGTTTATCTTTTGATGTATTTTTAGTTTTTTTGTATTTTATGACTATCATGTATTATGAAACCATGATGTACAGTTTTATGACATATGTGTATATACAGTCTTTCTTTTTCGTTTTTTTACTACCACTTCCAAATTCTATTAAGTTTGAAAATTTTCCATTATAAAGGCGGAAAATCTTACACGCATTTTCATTTACTTAAACTTAATAACTAAATTAATACAAAATTGTATTTAATATGAATGGATGTTACAAAAAGGGCGACGACGACAAAGAAAAAGCCAAGTTTGGTGGCGGAGACAACGAGGAACAATTTTTTATGGCGCTGCTAGTTACCAATTTTGACATCATCATCAATGTGCTACCGTTGGGGACGATCAACAACCTCCATAAGATAACATGGCAATACCTCAAGGACATGATCGAGAAATGGATTAAAGTTTCCAACATTGCTCTCAAGATCCTATTCTCGATTGAGTAGCGTCTTTACAACCGCGTCTTCTTCACATTTGCCTTCGTAGCAAACTTCTTATTCATGGAGGCTTGCCGTGGATCCGCTATTCAGTTGCTGACTTTGGTTGGAGCGGTTGTTCAAAATCCTCGACGTGTTTGCTTGTGATGCAGTGCCCTTTGCCTGTGCACTTTTCTCTTGTGCGGTTTGCGTTGTGTTGTGTTGTTCAGTGTCTAACTTGCTGCTTGCTTTGCTATCTCATACCTTTCTTTTGCACTCTTCTGAGCTTGATCTTTGTTGTTGGAAATCTGCTCCCATGATCCTTTATTCTTTTCTCTTGATTTCTACACATTGCCTTCTTTTTCCAATGTGCAAGTTATAACAACGTTTGCACTTGCACCTTCATTTTCAACACCAACCCTTCCTCTAAGTTATAACAGCTCAACACCAGAACAACTCAAGGTTGAAGGAAGGGGATGGAGGCAAAATGGAAAAGAAATTTCAATAAAAGGCACATGACCTATTCTGTCAACAATTTAAACAATGTCTGGGGGGAGGGGTACATAGTGTCAATTAACGTCAATAATTAAGAGATTTTGTGTTGGTGCACAAAGATGTCTAAGTGTAATTTACTCTTGAATGTTACGTAACTCTTCACTTTTTTCTTTTTTTATTGTGGGCCAATCAAACCCAAATGCGACCTTTTCAAGGAGACCTTACAAACCATTCTACTCGGGCCTAAACCTTTCCTGCAAAAATCTCTTACCATATATACCTTCCACGTGGTCTACAGCCCAAAATAACGGGTTGTCTAAGAAAGAAAGAAAAACTATTCATTGGGTATCCATTTAAACTTTGACTAGGCCTCCAACCAAGTATTTCAATACTCCGAGGAGCCCTCGTTGTAACGTATAAACGGAACTTGACTCGAGAAGAAAAACATTGGCAAAATCAGAGGACCACAGAAAAGGAGGAAGTGTAAATAGCAGAAAGGGGACAGAAAACATAGGTGGACCTCAACGTATTATTCTTTTTGGATTGGGCCACTACTTACGCAGCCCATATTTTTCCGTTTTAAATTTTCTGCACCTTCTCTCTGTAATTCTGTATGACTAACTACGTCATATCCATTTATTTTTCTAATAGGTCTTCATTATTAACAGGGTAAAAATAAACCCAGGAGGCCAGGACATGCTTCCTATATTGTCCCAAAATTATGACAGAAAAATAGATTCGACATACGACATTCTTAAATGAGTTTAATGGTCATGTACTGTCAATGTAAAATGTTTTACATTGTCATCTAATTAGAAATCACCATTAATATGACTTTTAAAGCATTTATTATAAAAATCAATAAACTTACAATAAATGGTGATTTGTGGTTGGATAACAGTGTAAAACTACTTTACATTATTAGTGCATTACCATTAAACTCTTCTTAAATAGCCGCTCCCTTTTTATTTTAAGGGTTAAATATGTATTTTGTCTTCTAAAAATATAATAAAATTGATTTTAATCCCGAGGAAATCTTTTCTTTAAATAAAGTTATTTAAATATTTAAAATACCCTAATTAAATCCTTTTATTAGATTCTGTTTAACTTTTCTATTAAATAATAATCACATCAACTTCAAGTAAAGTATTTTATTGTCTAAAGTTGTCAGTGATAATTTTTAATAAAAAATCCTGTAATTACATTTGCTTTAGAATAAAAAAGATCTATGATTTAGGGTTAAACATGTAATAATTTTATTTAAAAATATGTTACTAATATGATTTGGGCATAACAATTGACATAAATGACCACATCGGCAAATTAATGGTGACTGTGATGTTGATGTGGCTATTATTTAACCAAAAAGTTAAATAAAATTTAGCATGAAAAAGTAATTAGAATATTTTTAATATTTAAGAGACTTTATTAAAAAAATAATAATTTAAGAGACTAAAACTAATTCAGTTATATTTTTAAAAAACTAAAACATATTTAACCTTCCTTTTAATACTTCACTTTTAATCTCCGCAAATCTGTTACGTTAGACATAATAAGCACAACACTAGTGAGGAGTGAAAATTTTGATCCTTGCGAGTTTACCTTTACCTGTGCGGAGAGAAAGAAGAATAGAGATGGCGACTGCAACAGGGCATGTTTGCTCAGGGTTGGCTGTTTCTGGTGAGAAAAGAAATTCATTCTTCAATTTCGATCATCCTCCTTTTCCTTTCAGGCCCTTCTCTTTCTCACCCAACGGTGTTTTCTCGAAAGGTAATGTAAATAAATCCATAAACCCTTTGATCGTTAACTTATCAGCAAACTGAATTGGTGGGGATGATTGATTGATTAGGTTACTTGTCAACGGACATGTTTTGCCGCCCAACACGTGCTCCCGTTGTCTGTATGGCCCAAAGAAAAACTTCAAGTTCCAGCAAGAAAAAGGTAGCTAGCTAGGCCCCCATTTCTACAAATTTTATCTGTGAATGAATCAATTGGCCATTCATTATTTATTGCATTTGCTACATGCTTACCTATTGGCACATTTTTATTTACCATTGTTTTCCCCTTTCTTCAATACCATGCCAAAAAGAACTTCCTCCTAGTGAATTTGTCATATAGACTAGGTGTGTGAATTTGGATGAGTGTTTGCAAAATTGATTTTGAATGAAATTGATTTTGGTTAAAATTGATTGTGAAATGAAGTGATTTAAGTTTGGATGTTATTATCCAAAAAGCAAGTTTGCTGTAAAATTTGGGGTAAATTTTTCAACCCAATGCTAAAGTTACTTTTATCACTTCTAGTCAAACCGAGGTTTGGAGGCAAATTTAGTTTTACGTAATAATAACCAAATGTCTATGTGTTTGGTAACGTGTCTGGAATGCACATCAAATTCACTTCCAATGGAGAAGCTACTCTTTACAGCTTCTATAAATCATGTAAACATGCACATCTGACACAGGCGACGCAGAACCAAACACCCACTATTATCTTTACTAAAATTGCGTTTGATAGAAGACAAAGTGCGTGTTTGGGTTTACGTTGAATTGTCTAGAATCACGTTAAAATACCAGTTAATGTTCTTTTAGGTAAATGTTCACCTGTTTGTTTCCATGTTGGGAAATTGATTGTGGCTCCAGAATTAATTGAGTTAAAGCAATTTTGAGTACCTTTTGTTTTGAATCAAAAATTTTATATTGCTTTTTATTACTAACTTGCTATTAGAATAAAAACATCCAAACATAAATCACATCACTTCAAAATCAATTTTAACCAAAATTAATTTCATTCAAAATCAATTTTGTCAATGCTCACCTAAACACACACAAAACCAATTCTGATACTTCCCACCATGAAACCAAACACACACAGGTGTCCTAATTTTTTTTGACATTTTGTTTCTTCACTAACAGTTTGCTCGTTGATCTGGATAACAAAGTGAGATAGTTGTTGTTGTTGTCATAGAATAAGATCATCAGGCTTGTCTCAGGGGCTGGGACTGGATTCTTTTATGCCAAGAAGAAAAGCAATAAGATGGACAAGCTTGAGTTGAAGAAATATGATCCAAAAGTAAGGCGCCATGTTGTGTTCAGAGAATCCAAATAAAATAAGCCTTTTTTGATGAATCAGGTTTTGACTATCTGCTGCTCCAGTTGAAATATCATCACTGATTCATTGATTTTACTTCTGAACAAGAATTGTGACAGAAAACTAAAAGCAAACTTCAATTATATGTTTTTGTTTTTTCCCTCCTGATCAGAAAGATCACAAATAGTGTTCCAGGGTATATATATTGGAGGTTGCAATTTGTTACGAAACAATTGTTCATTTTTCCCATTCTGATTCTGATAATCTATAACTTATGAAGTACAAACACCTCTTATTTCAAGTGTCACAGTGTTAGAGACATTTTCGATACCGACACCTGTTCAACATGTGTTGGACATTCCTCATTAAGTGTCTAGTTAAAAACAAAATCGTCAGCTCATATACTTGAATGACACCTCCATACAGCTTGGGTACTTGAGTCAACATCTCCATGTAAATAGAGACACGCTAATATTATTAACAAACATTTATTTTTTTAACTTTTAGAAAAGTCAACTTGAAATATAATATAAAATATTTAAAAATAATATCTCTCAATTTTTTTTGAGACTCATTATCATAGAAAGAATGTAAAACTTAACAAGTTGATTTGAAAATGTGATATATCTTTCTTAAAGATATAATTTCATCCTGTTTTATATTTTTTTGTAAATAGATCAAGTACTTACATTATAACATAATGTCTCTTAATATTCTTTTGTGAGTGCCGTTATCATAAGAAGAAGGTGAATGTACAAGAATATACATATATTGATTATCAATTTAGATCTTTTGTTATGTTACTTCATTTCATTTGAGTTTCTCTGTCTCTGTCTCTATGTGTGTGTCAGAGCATTGTGGTGTGTAATTGTTAGTGTTTTTGCTTCATAGTCTATAACTATCCAAATTTACAAAAGTCTAAATTAAACCGATTATATGTAGTTCCCGCAAAACTCAAGCTGCCAAGCTGAACTACAAAATTGAAGGAAGCATTATCAATCTCTTTTCCAATTGGACTAACATTTCAGGACCTCAAAGATTAGTTGTCTCCCCTTAGCTTCCTCCTTGTTTCCATGCTCTCTCCTTCAACTGTGTTCATGGAATTTACAAGCTTCTCCATCCTGAGCTCTGGCATCATTCCCCTTTTCAAAGTGATCATGAATCATGATGGTATATAATGCCTGTCTGGTCCCCCTCTATTCCTTTCCATTTCTTCTCATGTTTGTCTTCATACCTATTATATCATTTCGTGTATAGCCTCAAGACCAAGTTGTAAACATCATCATTCATGCTGCATCCATCTCTCTCCATCCTCTCCAAACCCCGAGAATTTGCTCTGGCTCCGAGAACTTGACCAAGTAACAATAAGTCAATAAGACCGAGAAGAGTGTTCTCTTTCTCTCTCTCTCTCTCTCTTCAAATATGGATGTTATTGCAAAACTCAGACATGTAATATCAATGGGCTTCGTGTTTCAAATCCAATCCAAATTAAACAACTCTGCTCTCCTCTATCATGTTAGAGGTCGCATCTTCCAACTGGTGCATTAAAGCTCACATCCCCCAAGAATTAGCCGCTGCTTCTAATGTCCATGGTGTGATATTTGTCCCTACCCTTTTTAATAGGCGATATAAAAATTGAGAAAATAAGTTATGTACTAACAGTATAAAGCAGTTTTATGCTGTCATCTAATTATAAATTATCATGTATAATAAGTTTGTTGACTTTTATAGTAATTATCTTAAAAGTCATATTAATAGTGATTTTTGATTGGTTGACAGTGTAAAAGTTTTTATATTGACAGTGTATACTTAGTAAATTTATAAGATTATGCTATTGGGATATTTGTGGTTGTAATCTTAAGATTATGATATTGGCATAACTGTTTTGGGTCAAAAATATTAATTGTTCTATAGATATTTTTCGGATATGATCGCATTAGGTGGGTAATTTAGTGCTATAATAGTACTCTTCTCTTTTACAAAATTGTGTGGTAGCAAAAAAAAGGTGACCAATCTAAAATAAATTCATTTTCTAAATGGGATCAACTCAATGTAATTCTCATTGTATAAGTGGATTAACTTTTTATTACCGATACAAATCAGACAAAAATTACTCTTACTCATGTCTATGCATGTTCTTTTAGCAAAAATAGAACTTCATATCACCCCTACACGTAGGCTAAAATAGATCAAGCAGTTACGTTACATAGGCATAGCTAGCGTGTGTTTGGACTGGCATTTTTAATGCATGTAGTATGTATCTTAATATTTCTATGTCCAACCAGAGCAAAACGCAGAAGCTACATAAAGTAGCTTTCAATTTAATGTGAATGAAATGTTTTCAGACATGTAACTAAACATGCACCTAGTTTTCTCAAATGACTTTTAGGATCATAACTACCAAACTCGGTAATTGGGAGAAAAAGGAAATCATGTATGAGCATTTACTTAGAACTAGTCTTTTAACCTGTGCATTGTACAGAATAAATATTTATTTTATATAACTTAAATTTATAATAAATAAATGCTTCTAAATATATAAATTATAGAGTTTAATAGTCATGTACTGATAGTGTAAGATAGTATAAAATGATTTTATACTGTTATTCAATCACAAACTATTATTTATTGTAACTTTGTTGACTTTTATAATAAATATTTTAAAAGTCATATTAATGGTAATTTTTGATTGAATGACAATATAAAACTTTTTACACTGATAGTACATGACTATTAAATTTTAAATTATATTATAATTAAACTTTGTAATAAATAAATATTTTTGAACATATAGATTATATTTTAAATTTATAATAAATAATTATTATAATACAATGTTAATTTTTAATTATAGATATTTTCTTTTAAAAATATTAAAATTCAATTTAGAACTAAAGATGTTGAAAATGATAGATTGAAAGCAATAAGAGGTTAAAAAAAATTCCTAGAAATGTTCTCATTGAAGAATGATAACTAAAAATATTCTCGTTAAAAAATAACAGCTAAAAATGCTCTCGTTCAATATTATTATTCTTATTTAATATATAGGGTGGATTAATATATATACACAAATACAATAGGTATGTGATAACGATTGTTGATCTACATCATTCACCAATGGAAATTGGATCAGAGCATAGAATGAAATGAGATTTTATTGATCAAATACCTAATTCCCAATCTCTGCTCCAACGTAGAAAAGTATCAAGAATAGGGTACTGTGCAAAAAGAATGTAATTTCCCTAATCCTCTCTTTCACTTTTTTGTATTCTCTATTATTGTCATAAGTAACGAATATTATAGCTACGGGCATAAACGAGTGGACCACTAAAAAATAGGTTTGACTTATAAAAAAAAAAAGGTTTATTAAATTTGGTTCATTTTCTTAAATGTGTCTAACTGAAAGCTTGAGCTTGATTTGTTTAAAAAAAAATTGAACTTAATTTGTTTAACTTATTTATAACTTAATTATTTTTGTTTTTGTGGAAATTTTTCTTAAATTATTTTTAACTTTATCAATTTAGTATTCAATAAATCATTTTAATGCTAGATAATAATCTACAAATAAAAATTTGTGCTCAACATGTATGTATGTGTGAGTGGGGGAGGGGCGAGGGGGACAATCTAGTGAGGGAGACATTTTTATATGCACGAGAAGAGTAAATCTAAGTCATATAATCATACATGGATGGTCACAATTTAATGTTATATGACCACTTAAAAAAGTCATGTGACTTTAAAAAAATTCACATGACTTAGTTGTTTTAACCTTGACCATTCATGGTAAGATCTAATGATCAATATGTATTCTTCTCACTTTCACATAAAAAAGGCACTTTATATATGCTCCCTATATCACGAGCTATTAATGTCAAGTTCGTAAAATTTGAGCTTGGATCATATAAATAATTGAGCCTCATCTCAAGCTTGAATTTGTTTATTTAATTAAGCAAACAAGCTTGATCAAGCATTTAAAGAATCAAGTCGAATAATTCCCAAATAGCTCAACTCATTTACATTCCTAATTACACTTAGTTGGTATTTTGTTTCTCAGATGCTACGATTCCCTATTACTGCCTACCTCTCCTTACATTGACCTGTTTAAATGGAGGTCTTTTACTATCATTCACACTAACAAATTCAAGCACCAAACTAGGAGTGTGCAAAAAAATCGTTCTGAACCGAATATTTTAAAGCCGATTCAAACTAAACTAAGAAACCCAAACCATTTTAAGGAAAAACCCAACCGAACCACTTTATAAAAAACGGTTTCGTTAACCAAACCATTTTTCTTTAAAACGGTTGAGTTCAATTTAGTTGTTTAAAAAATCGAACCATATGTGGGTGAAAAATGGATAACTAATCCAAACTCAACCGATTTGAACCGCAAAAAAATGAACCATTTTGAGGAAAAAAAAAAACTAAACCAAACCACTTTATAAAAACGGTTTGGTTCAAGCAAAACTGTTTTTCTAAAGTAATTTGATTCGAATTTTTGAAAAAACCAGTTTTTGTACAGCCCTAAACTAAGTGGCCAACTAGCATCAAACGTTATGAACTAATTGGAAGAATTACATACTTTCGTCAACAACAACCCATTTCTCTTTATTCATGTTACTCATTAATATTGATGATGTAAAAATTACACGTTATGTGCAACGAACATTATTTTGAAATAAGCAATGTTTTTAAAACCGGACCAGTCATTGAACCGGTCAAGGCACTGATTTAAGGTTCAATGGTTCAACTGGGATTGAACCGTAGTCGAACCAGTATTAATAAAATAATAATAATAATAATTAAATAATACATAAAAAATTTAAAAAATTATAATATCATAACTTTATAATATTAAAAACTAAAACTAAAATATAATTTTATAGGTTTTTAACATATACAATACCTAAAAAAGTTCAAATTAAATATTTTATAATACTTAAGTCTAAGTTTTAATAATACATATCAATATTTATTAATAAGAACAAGTTTATATTTAGAATAAAAAAGAAAATGACAAATATTTTATGTTGATTTTCATTTTTTTAAAGAAAAAACAACAAAATAATATTTTATTAGACATTTTTTATTGAATCGCTACGAACCGATTTTTGACTGGTTCACCGGTTCATAAACCGGTTTTTTGCCTAGCTGGTTTTATGATTTAATTGGACTGGACACAGAACCGGTTCACTAGTTTTCCGATTGAACTGGCTAGTCCGGTCTGGGTTTTACAACTATGGAAATAAGTAATTTAACAATGAAAAAAAAATGCAGACACAATATTAACAAGAAAGCAGGTTTATTTGTATATTAAACTAGTAACGTGAACTAAAGTACCACAGTTACACCTTCTGACTGTGGTATCTTTAGCAAGGACAGAAAAAATTATATATATAATATTTTAGAATTAATTTTACCTCTTCCTCATGGGTGACAAAAAAATGTAGCTGCTTTTTTTTTTTTTTTGGGTCGATGTATAGCAGCTTTTGAATGTGCATTGAAAATTATCTCAATTTCATTATATTTTTTTATCTGTATTATTATACGATACCTTAATAATGTATAAGGTATATTCTGTAAATTTTATCGCATTTTTATTATACTGCAGTCTCTACGTTTAGTTTCAACTAACAAAGAAAATATAATATTTAAAATTGAAACGCAACTTTAGCTGCTAACAAATTTATAATTCAAATAAAAGTAAGTTATACTCTTATAATTTAAAAGATGTTTAAATTACACTTATCTCTATTGAGATATAAATATGTGCCGGTTAAATTTTAGTACTAAATACGAGCCTTCCAAGAATATTTTTCCTTTCTCTGCAACTTTCAGTATCACTTTGAATAACTTAACTATTATTGATTTATTTTAAAACTTTAAAAGATAAAGTTTTAAACGTATTTAGCCCTTTACTATTGACTCTCTAGAGCTATATCTGGAAAGAGTTTAATTTTTATATATTATCAGTATAAAAAGTTTTACATTGTTAATCAATTAGAAATTACTCTAAATGTATCTTTTAATTTAATTTTTACAAAAGTTACTCCCTTCGTTTTTTTTATTTGTCAGCTTTTTAGAAATTTTTTGTTTTTATTTATCTGTCGTTTTCAAAGTTTAAGATAACATTAATTACTTCTTTGTTAATTATACCTTTACTTTTTACCTAATTTTTAATTAATTTACATATTTACAACTAGTATGTATTTATTGTGGAGTAGAAATGAGAAAGGATATAGTAGAAAACTTTAAAACTATTTTATGGAAAATAAAAAAATTTATTGCATTATTTGGTTTGTGTATAAAAATCTTAAATGACAGATAAAAAGAAACAGAGGTAGTAACAATCTTATGAGACATGATAATTTATGATTAGGTGATAACATGAGAAATCTTTATGTTGTCGGTGTATTCTAATTCAATTTTAAAATCTTTATTTCATTTTCTCAAGTCACATAATTATTAATGATACCAAGAATCAAGTGAGAGAAAGAAATATCCCTAGCCAAGTTAGTCTACATTATAATAAAGTAAATTATAACATATATTTATCTTTTAGGAGAGGATAGTGTAGTTTTTAAAATTAGAAATAAAGAAATGGTAATTTACTCATTCCAATAATACTAACCTTAGTTTGTACAATTAGTATTTAAAATATGGAAGGTTTGCCAATGTGAGTTAGGACGAAGAGTCCAGGACTTAGAGTTATCTCATTTTGAGTAATTGCGGGTAAAATTGTCTGTGATTTAAATCTGTACAGTAATTTTTTAGTCATGTTTCTATTGACAATCTCAACATATCATTGGCTTTTTATTTGGTAGTATTGGAGGCGTCTTCCTGTTTTACCATTTTATTTTTGCTCCAAAAAAAAATATATATAAAAGGTTTAATCTCCTACCAAACGAGTTATCTTGGCGTCTTAATTAAGTGCTTACACATATGTTATAGAAAAGTATAACTGTTGATCAGTTAGTAGTACGTAATTGATAAATAATGGTAAAATCGTGTGAATGTATGTTAACGGGGGACACACAATTTATGAGAAAGTAATTTCATCCATTGAGTATGACTAACTAAAAGACAAGTTACAATAAATACATGACAGTAATCTAATTCCTAATTGTTTCAAAATATAGAACTTATGTTATAGCTACGCCGATACGATCATTCTCCCGATATGGGAAACGTTGTCTAAATAGATGATATAAGCCAAGCTGAATATCATTATCTCGTCTTAAATTTGGAGGTTCTTTGTCACATCGACCGTTAAAATTGGATTTAAAAACAAAACAAACACGATTATTATTCTTTTAAAATTAACATAGGGGTTTCCTATCACGTCTCTTCCCATTAATAATATTTGGATTATTTGTAGCTCTTGCTGCTAAATTCAGCAGCATATCAGTTTCCGTGATTTATATTGGATTACGCAGCTTGCGATTTTGTGTCAATCTCCTAAATTAATTAGTTATAACATTTTAGCTTGTGAAATGCATGGGATAAATTTTTGTTTTATATAACTAAAATTTATAATAAATAAATACTTTTGAATATATAAATTATATTATAATTAAAATTTGTGATAAATAAATATTTTTGATCATATAAATTATATTTTATATTTATGATAAATAATTTATATTGTAATATAATGTTATTTTTAACTACTGATACTTTTTTTTAAAATATTAAAATTCAATTTTAAAAAAACAAATATGATAAATTGAAAGAGATAAAAAATTAAAAAAAAATCTTAAAAATGTTTTCATTAGAGAAAAATAGCTAAAAATGCTCTCATTGAAAGATAATCCCTAAAAACACTCTTATTCAAAATAGTTATTCTAATTTATAGAAGTTAAAAGATTTTAAATTTATAATAAACAATTATTGTAATGCAATGTTAATTTTTTATTATTCATAATTTCTTTTAAAAAATATTGAAATTCAATTTAAAACTAAAGATATTGAAAATGTTAAATTGAAAGAGATAAGATGTTGAAAAATTCTTAAAAACACTATCGTTGAAGAATAGCAACTAAAAAAGCTCTCGTCTCTTCCCATTAATAATATTTGGATTATTTGTAGCTCTTGCTGTTAAATTCAGCAACATATCAATTTCGGTGATTTATATTTGATTACGCAGCTTACGATTTTGTGTCAATCTCCTAAATTAATTAGTTAATGAGAACTACACAGCCGGCACTAGACCTATAATTGTGAAGACAGAGACTGAGAGCAACTCTCTGCATTTAAGGAAGAATTAGAAGAAACTATAATTTCTATATAAATCACTATCCATTTTCAATTCTACAAATAACCAATGTTTTTAAAACCGGACCGGTCATTAAACCGATCAAGGCACTGATTCAAGGTTCAATGGTTTAACCGGGGTTGAACCATGGTCAAACCGATATTAATAAAATAATAATAATTATTAAATAATACATAAAAAATTAAAAAAATATAATATCATAACTTTATAATATTAAAAACTAAAAATAAAATATAATTTTATAAGTTCTTAACATATACAATACCTAAAAAAGTTCAAACTAAATATGTCATGATACTTAAGTCTAAGTTTTAATAATACACATCAATATTTATTAATAAAAACAAGTTTATATTTAGAATAAAAAAGAAAATGACAAATATTTTAGGTTGATTTTCATTTTTTTAAAGAAAAAACATCAAAATAATATTTTATTAGACATTTTTTATCGAACCGCTACGAACCGGTTTTTGACCAGTTCACCGGTTCACAAACCAGTTTTTTGCTTGGCCGGTTTTTTGGTTTTATTGGACTGGACACAAGATCGGTTCACCGATTTTCCGGTTGAACTGGCCGGTCTGGTCCGGTTCAGTTCTGAGAACACAGCATATAACTTCAATTAATAATTTCTATATAAATTATGATCCATGCAACAGTTTGCTCTAGGCTTAGATGACAAATAAACATAGCTTCTTTCTGAACTTACTATATTATATGTTTCTTAACATTGTCTATCGAGTTTTGGTTTGTGATAATTTTAATTTTTCACCAATATAATAAAGGATGCATGTTTACGAAGGATGTGCCTGGTTTCTGCTGTTTCCGCATGATTTGGTCAATAAGAAGTGATGTACATTGGTATTATTTTTAAGCCTAACTATGTATAGACGACATTTAAATGAGAGGAAAAAGATATGATAAATGTCCGGAATTAGTAGATTACAGGTGAATTCATGAAAAAATAAAATAAAATTCAGCACATAAATTTAAAAATAAATGTAACTATACCAAAGTGTGTGTAGATTTGTGTGTGTGTGTGTATTTGTATACAATGATAACAACAAAGTTTAAATTTAAGAACTTGTGCAAACTACTCAAACTCCATCTTATTAGGCCAATCTTAGTGGGTTGTAATTTTATATATATATATATATATATATATATATATATATATATGTATGTATGTATGTATATAACAGCATGGTTTGGTATATTGATTCCCTAAACACCTATACCTATTCATTTATTACATTATACCTAAATTGACTATTACACAATAATGAGGTTTATTTTCATTGAGTTTGGATGAGTAGATTAATGACGAAAAGAAATTAAAAAGACAAAATAAAAATGGTCAATTTTACTTTCAGTACTTAGAAAAATAAGGAAAGAAAGAACTTTCCAGGAGTGCCAAGAAAAAAACTTCTACAACTAAGATTTTTGTACAAATAAACGGAAGAAAATACTTAAAAAATTAGAATCATAAAATAAAGTTGTCTTTTTATCCAACCTGACAATCCATGAATCACTCAACATTTCGCTCAACCCCTTTTTCTTTTTATTGTATTTGTATATATACGATCATTTTCTATTGATAGCCTTTTTTTTATCTTTATAAATTTGTATATAGAAACTCTATTAGACCACTATATTATGAACAATTCCTATCCTCCTCAGAGTATTTGTAAGAACACAAATGATTGAAATTGCACATGCAATTAGCACAGGTTTCACTTGAATCCAATGGCACTATTTTTGTCCTATCCTATCCCACACTTGCCTTGACACCAAGTTTTCATTTGAGAAAACCACAAAAGTATATGAGATAAATTAACTATTGGTTTCAATTTTGTACCTTGCTCTCTTCACTATTTGAGATTGGATTTACTTGTAAATGAGATATGTTCATAATTTGATATGAAAAAGTTGGTCATAAAATTTATTAATTTTAAAATTGAATATGAATGAATTATTTTGTATATCTTGAAATTGAGTGCAATTGTATGTGCGGAAGTGTGAGTGCAGAGTAATTGTATATGTGCAGACTATATGTGGTAACAAACAAATGAAGTACCTAACTCATGATGTATATATGCAAAATACAACCAAATGAAATTGGATATTTGATATTGTTATCTAAGTTCCAAAATGTTTTCAAAAGATATTCTTTACTTAAAAATTTTTCTTAATCAAATTTACTCCATTGTCTCTAGATTTTCTTACAATTTCAAGATTTGTTGATCAACGTATTTGCTTTTGTCAGGAACCACAAACTAAGGATTAATTGGACAAAGTTCTTCTCCAAACTACAAAGACCTTTGTATCTTGTAAGAAACATTTTCAAAATGAAAAAAAAGAAAGAAAAAGTAAAATATATGTCACACAAAACATTTACAAGACCTTAAATATCAATTAAACTCGAGAAATATGATCACCAAATCAAGGAATAATTACTCTCCCAAGTCTTGATCGGGATGGAACTTGATTTCCCTTCTTGCAATTCTTACATGTCAATGTGACATAATCCCTTGGTCCTAGATGCAACAATTCTTATACATCTTGCAATTCCACTCATTGATTACTCTTATGATTTAGAAGCATATATGACCTAAATGCTTTTTAAAGAATTTATGCTTACGAAACCAAACCAGTGACAATCTCTCACAAAGCCTATAAGAACAATATTAGTAGAGGTTTAATTAACTAGGTCCATTTTTGATCGATTTTAAATAAATTATAGCCTTCATAATTTTTATTAATTTAATTTATTTATAATATTTTTCAAATTTAATATTTAAATTCTTATTTATTTAATTTTTAGTTTTTGTCATTATATATTGGTTTTTTATTTTTATTTATTATTTTATAATTTCTATTTATAAAATTTATAATAAACAATTATTGTAATACAATGTTAATTTTTTATTATTCATAATTTCTTTTAAAAAATATTGAAATTCAATTTAAAACTAAAAATATTGAAAATGTTAAATTGAAAGAGAGAAGATGTTGAAAAATTCTTAAAAATACTCTCGTTGAATAATAGCAACTAAAAACGCTCTTGTCTCTTCCCATTAATAATATTTGGATTATTTGTAGCTATTGCTGTTAAATTCAGCAACATATCAGTTTTGGTGATTTATATATGATTACGCAGCTTATGATTTTGTGTTAATCTCCTAAATTAATTAGTTAATGAGAACTACACAGCTGGCACTAGACCCAGAAGTGTGAAGACAGAGACTGAGAGCAACTCTCCGTATTTAAGGAAGAATTAGAAGAAACCAGAATTTCTATATAAATCACTATCCATTTTCAATTCTACACATAGCTTCAATTGATAATTTATATATAAATTACGATCCATGCAACAGTTTGCTCTAGGCTTAGATGACAAATAAATGTAGCTTCCTTCTGAACTTACTATATTATATGTTTTTTATTAACATTGTCTATTGAGTTTTGGTTTGTGATAATTTTAATTTTTCACCAATATAATAAAGGATGCATGTTTACGAAGGATGTGCCTGGTTTCTGCCGTGGGCTGTCTATGATTTGGTCAATAACAAGTGATGTACATTGGTATTATTTTTAAGCCTAACTATGTATAGACGACATTTAAATGAGAGGAAAAACATATGATAAATGTCTGGAATTAGTAGATTACATGTGAATTCATGAAAAAAAATAAATTCAGCACATAAATTCAAAAATAAATGTAACTATACAAAAGTATGCGTAGATTTATGTGTGTGTGTGTCTATATATATATGCGCATATAATGATAGCAACAAAGTTTAAATTTAGGACTTTGTGTAAATTACTCAAACCCCATCTTACTAGGCCAACCTTAGTGAGTTGTAATTTTTTGTATATATAAAAATTAAAATTGTGTATAATATTCTAAATAAAATGCATGGTTTGGGAATATTAATTCCCTAAACACCTATACCTATTCATTTATTACATTATACCTAAATTGACTCTTACACAATAGTGAGGCTTATTTTCATTGAGTTTGGATGAGTAGATTAATGACGAAAATAAATTAAAAAGACAAAAGAAAAATGGTCAATTTTACTTTCAGTACTTAGAAAAATAAGGAGACAAAGAACTTTTCAGGAGTGCAAAGAAAAATACTTCTACAACTAAGATTTTTGTGCAAATAAACGAAAGAAAGTATTTACAAAATTACAATCATAAAATAAAGTTGTCTTTTTACCCCAACTTGACAATCCATGAATCACTCAATATTTCGCATAACCCCTTTTTCTTTTTATTGTATTTATATATATATGATCATTTTCTATTAGTAGCCTTTTTTTTATCTTTATAAATTTGTATATAGAGACTCTATTAGAACACTATAGTATAGGAAGAATTCCTATCCTCCTCATAGAGTTTGTAAGAACACAAATGATTGTAATTGCACATGCAATTAACATAGGTTTCAGTTGAATTCAATGGCACTATTTTTGTCCTTTCCTATCCCACTCTTGCCTTGACACAAAGTTTTCATTTGAGAAAACCACAAAAGTATACGAGATAAATCAACTCTTGGTTTCAATTTTGTACCTTACTCTCTTTACTATTTGAGATTGGATTTACTTGTAAATGAGATATGTTCATAATTTGATATGAAAATGTTGGTCATAAAATTTATTAATTTTAAAATTGAATATGAATGTATTATTTTGTATATCTTGAAATTGAGTGGAATTGTATGTAAGGAAGTGTGAGTGCAGAGTAATTGTATATGTGCAGACTATATGTGGTAATAAACAAATGAAGTATCCTAACTCATGTTGTACATATGCAAGATACAACCAAACGAAATTGGATATTTGATATTGTTATCTAAGTGCCAAAATGTTTTCAAAAGATATTATTTGCTTTAAAAATTTTCTTCATCAAATTTACACCATTGTCTCTAGATTTTCCTACAATTTCAAGGTTTGTTGATCAACGTATTTGCTCTTGTCAGGAACCACAAACTAAGGATTAATTGGACAAAAGTTCTTCTCCAAACTACAAAGACCTTTGTATCTTGTAAGAAACATTTTCAAAATGAAAAAATAAAATAAAGTGTATGTCACACAAAAACATTTATGAGACATTGAATATCAATTAAACGCGGGAAATACATGATCACCAAATCAATGAATAATTGCTCTCCCAAGTCTTGACCGAGATGGAACTTGATTTCCCTTCTTGCAATTCTTACATGTCAAGGTGACATAATCCCGTAGTCCTAGATGCAACAATTCTTATACATCTTGCAATTCCACTCATTGATTATTCTTATGATTTAAAAGCATATATGACCTAAATGCTTTTTAAAGAATTTATGCTTGCAAAACCAAACCAGTGACAATCTCTCACAAAGCCTATAAGAACAATATTAGTAGAGGTTTAATTAACTAGGTCCATTTTTGATCGATTTTAAATAAATTATAGCCTTTATAATTTTTATTAATTTAATTTATTTATAATATTTTTAAATTTAATATTTAAATTCTTATTTATTTAATTTTTAGTTTTTGTCATTATATATTGGTTTTTTATTTTTATTTATTATTTTATAATTTCTATTTATAAAAATAAATATTTTTTTTTGTTTTCATAAAAGATTAATTCTCATAAATCAAATTATAAATATATTGATCCATGTAAATCACAACCTTAATATATATAATTATATCTAAAAACAAAATTATTAAACTAATAAATGAATAAAAATTAAAAAAAATCTTTTGTAATCTATGATTCAAATTTTCAACCCACGTTAACACTTTTCATTGTCAGGTCCACTAAATGGAATCCTCTTTTGTTCATGTACAAAGTCTTGACACTTTCATAGTTGTGTGGTCTCTTTCTCTGAGACAGTCAATTAATAAAAATATTATACCATGTTATATATATATATATATATATATAGGCAAATTTAACATTAATTTATTATTAACGTAACAAAATTTATATTTTATCAAATAATATTCTGCTATTTTATTTTAAAAAATTAATATTACATAGAATTTTAATTTATTAAATAATATATTTTCATAATATTACATAATAATAAAAAGTCTTATTGATAAAATATTAAAAATTGAATTTATAATTAAGTATAATTTTCATTTACATTACCATGTTATTTAAAATGAAATAGACAGGTTAAATCAAAGTGTTTTTTTTTTTTGGAAGAGAAATTAAAATGTTTTTAAGTTTGAACTTAGTCCAAAAACCATCATATATACCAAGTGAAATTCCATCCAATGAACATGTCACAAAACCCATAACAAAAATAATGAATCATAAGAAGTTCTAATAACACATACAATACTCAATGATTTTTCCAAAAAATTAATAAAATAATATCATCTAAAAAACCCATTTTAATAAAAGTTCAAACTTTTCTTTCGTTTGTAACTTTATATTTCTGCTTTTCACGCAATTCCGAGAGGCTCATCCGCTCATGCATTCTGGGTTCGTAGACTCATGCATACTCGATTGGCACTTAAAAAACGAAAGGAAAAATAAAACAAAAAAAGGATATATTATGGGCACAAAAAAGAATTTCAATAATATAATAATATCTGTGGTGGAAGAAAAAGGAAGGACGGCAGTACACGATGATATTTTCGGATGGTGCCGTATGCCGAAGCGTGTCTCCCGCCAGGGATCCAAAGCACCACGTGTCAGCATTTCAGCCTCCGCCATTTTCCACCGTCCGATCTGATCAGACGGATTCAAACACGTTCGCTTGGGCTATTTTATTCCCCTGATCCTGATCCATCTCACGCGGCGAGGAGGCGGAGCATGCCGACAAATGTCTCCTTAATAATCGTCACTCTCTAGCTCCGTTATCTCACGCAACCGCTCCGTTAAGAAAAGATGCGGACCAGGAAAACGCCGTTAACAAAAACGCCGCCTCTTCGGTAAGAGTTTTGTGTCAGATCCACGCGTCGCGCTGTGATGGTACCAACGTGGCCCCGTTCGGCCCTTCGCAATTATTAATCATGATGGTGGGGCCCGCCACCACGCTCTCTATCGCGGCTGGGGCGGCGCGGCGCTTTATAGAGGGGTGCAGCGTAACATGCTAGTGCATGAACATAGTGCAGTCAACTCACCTCGTTGACCGCGCCAAATGTTTTCACAGGATAGATGGTTTCCTCGTTCAGCACCAGCCACGTGTGGGGAGCGTTCTCATACGCGCTTCTTCGCTGCGGAGTGTTACTTTTTCGCTACACGTGTAACCGCTTTTCATTTTTTTTTTTTCTTCTAGCTCTGGCTCTCGCTGTCACATTTTAATGGAGGACCTCTTATCTCTGCCCCTTTTTCTCCTTATATACGATAAGACGAGTTTTGAGTTCGTTTATTAAAAATTAAAAGAAACAGAAAATTCTGTATAATTAATTAGTTTCCGTCTACAGAATTTTCAGATAAGTAGTAAGCACGCGTCTAAAAATTATTTACTTATTTAGTATTTAGTGGGAAATAATAGATGAAAAACTGTTCTTGATTTAAAGTATTTTAACGGAGAAAGTTTGATTTAAAGTACTACCTTGTTTTATATTGGTTGATATTTTCAGTTTTCAATACAATATTAACATTTTTATTTTAAATTTATCCTAAATAAATACATTAACTTAATGATTATTGAGTATTGTGTTGTGCTAGTCAATTTTTGAAAAGAAGAGCAAAATATTTTAGTAAAATTGTTTCACTAAATAACTTATTTATTGTCTTTCTTAATTTGTGTAAAAAAATCTTAAACATCAATCAATATGAAACGAAGAGAGTAATGTTTATTTAATAAAATAAGTATAGATGTTTTGTAATTTATTATAGAAACTACAAGTAGACCAAAAAAAAGGCCACTTATATTTAGGTATAACAATATAAAAAACACAAAACAATTCGGGTTTGTCACCTAAACAATCTAACCACTTAAACATGATTTTTAAAGGTAGGAATTACATTTGAAACTAGTATAAGAACACACTCGTAAATAATGTATCTAATAAATACTAGCATAGGCATGGGTATTATTAATTTATTATTCATAAAAGTGAAAATGCTAAAGAAATAATACAAATGTAAAATATGAAACGACACACAAAATCTAATATTTCCTACGGTCTCGAATATATATAAAACAAAAAAGAAATTCATTTATGTTAGTCTAAAATATAAATTAATTTTAACTAATTTTACTCTATTTAATAAAACTATTCCTATAATACCTTTTATTTAATTGAGATTTTATTTTTAATGACTATTTTTCAATAAAGAAAAATTTACCGCTTAGATTTGACACAGTTGCCAACTCAGAAGTCCTAAGGCTTGCAAAGGCTAAGTCAAGACGACACCTTGGCGTCATGCTGAGTAGTACCTCACCAAACCGACCGACATGAACACCTCGAGCCCACCTTGGTCTATCTTAGATACAAAAATAACAAGAATCGTTGGATGCTTGCACCCCAAAGGATCTCGCTAATCGCACCTATGACCTCAGAGATTTATGACAGTTAAAACAGGTAACACAGCCTATCGTTGATGTGTGTATATCAGGTCCAGATGTATACTTTTTAACTCTAATCTCAACTCAGTTTTTGCAACTCTAGCAAACACATTCTCTTGGCTTGAGCGTCAAACTATCTTTGCATTTACTCGACATTGTCAGAAGCAAGGAAGAAGGAGGAGGAACACCATGCGAGGAAAAAAAAGGGGGGATTACCAAATTTGACAGAAATTTATAAAAAAAAAAAAGATTTATTTTTTAAATAGAATAAATTAAATGATATGAACTAACTTTGTTAACTAGTATGGATTAGTGTTTTTCTCATATCAGACACCAAGAAAGTGTTTGGTTAATATTTCTGAATGGAAGGAAATAGAAATTTACGGAATTGCGGAGATAAAAAAGAGAATAAAAATAAAAGAGTGTAGTGAGGTGGCAAGAGGGGAGTGGTGAGCAGCACCGAGGGAAGAGGTTGGTGCTAGGGAAGCCACGTTGAGTGCGCAGCAAGCGCCTGAGAGGAGCGTAGCATTAAAGACGCACGCACAAGGCGTGGTTTCTCTCTCCCCATCCGGGGCTATAAAACCACTCCAACTCCCTTTGTTCCCCTCAGACGTTGTCTGAATCCCACACGCCTCCTCATTAGTCCTCTCTCTCTCTCTCACTGTTGTGTGTTGTTCCCCGCTGAGAAAGATTTGAATCCAACGAAAGCGCAATGGCTCCAAGGGACCGAGCCACCGCACTAGCCGGGCCCGGCTCAGGCCTAGCACCGGCCCACAAAGAGATCCGCTACAGAGGCGTCCGGAAGCGCCCCTGGGGCCGCTACGCCGCCGAGATCCGCGATCCCGGCAAGAAAACCCGCGTCTGGCTCGGCACCTTCGACACAGCCGAGGAAGCCGCGCGCGCCTACGACAGCGCGGCGCGTCAGTTCCGCGGCGCCAAAGCCAAGACGAACTTCCCCACGCCCTCGGAGCTCGTAAGCAACAACACGCGCAGCCCCAGCCAGAGCAGTACGCTCGACTCTTCCTCGCCGCCGCCGCTCGACCTCACACTCTCCCCGCTCTCCGCCACCGCCGTCGGCGTTGGCGTGGCCCTTTGTCGTTCCCGGTGGCGCGCCCTGTTTTATTCTTCGACGCGTTCGCGCGTGCAGATAACATGATCGGCCTCGGCCGCCGCGAGGCGTGCGGATTTGAGCGTCCGGCGGCGGATTTCCGCCGCGCCGCCGCGCAGAGCGATTCCGATTCCTCGTCCGTCGTGGACTACGACCGCCGCGGACTCCTGGATCTCGACCTCAACGTGCCGCCGCCGCCGGAGGTTGCGTGATTCGCCGCGTTTTGAAGAGGCTTCCGCGGAGATCTGGTTTTTTTCTTTTCGCAGTTTTTCGCGCTTTTTAAAAGCGTCTGTGAAGTACTACCAAGTAGCTGACATGATGCTCGGATTTGTTGACCGTTGTGGTGAAGATAACCGGCACGTTATGTAAATATGTTATAACCAAAAGCGAAAGTCGTTTTGCTTTTTTTTTTTTTTTTTTGCAACTGAGAACTTATTCAGAGTATCTCCTGGTTGTTTCTGCAATTTCTGAGAAGTTAAATATATAAATATTGCCATTTTTATCACGTTAATTGTAGGCTGCTTCTGATTTCTCTTTCTTTAAGCTAGGCGTGATGTTTTTGTATTAAGAATTAAGAACTAGCGTTAGCCATTATGCGACGTTATACACTCTGAGTTTTGCGATATTTGTGCATTTTCCGGCAAAGATTAGATCTGTTTTTCAATGGACCCTTGGCTTTGTTTTTTTCCTTTCTGTGCGTTGTTGGATTTCGTTGGTTGAGATCTGAAAGACATGTCGCCGGCATTGTTGCGCGTTTGATTAGGTTTTTGTCGTGGGGGCCTCTTTCTCTCCCTTATATTACTTGATTGGTTTGTTCTTTTAGATATTCGGGGCTGCGCAGGCGTTGCTGTTAATTATTAATCTGTATAAAATACTTTAACAAAAAAATTAAAAAGAAAAAAAAAAACTCGTATTGCAGTTCGTGGTGTCACCGCAGGCCCACTTCGTTGCAATTTTTTTAACCGAAAAGAAAATTGAATTAGTGAGACTTAAGTCAGGTATAAGTGATTCTATTGGTGAAAGAAAAATGTGGTTAATTTAAATTGCAATTGAATTAGAAAAATGCTGTTTGTTACGAATGGCTTTTTGTCAAAAATCAGACGAACTGTGTTTTCCGTTTAGTTTCCTTTTAAATTTTGGAGTAAATTACATTTTTGTCCTCTTCTAAATTTTTAATTTGCAATTTTAGTTTTTAGTTTTAATTTTACGATTTTAGTTTTTTAATTTTTAAAAAATTTTCATTTTATTTTCTCTATTTTTAATTTTGTAATTTTAATCTTTTAATTTGTAAAAAATTACAGTTTTGATGCTTTTAAAATTGTAAATTTTTGCAAATTTTTAAATTTTATTCTAAGAACAAAATTACGAATTTTTAAGAATTAAAAATTAAAATTGAGAAATTAAAAATAAGAAGACTAAAATTGTAAATTTTTAAAAAATTGAAAAACTAAAATTGTGGAATTAAAAATTGATAGACTAAAATTGCGGATTGAAAATTATAAAAGATTAAAGGGTAATTTAGTCTAGAGTTTTCTAATTTTTTAATCAATGTTTATTTTAAAAAAATTATAACCGTTACACGTCAGATTTCGTGCATTTGTTGCATGTTATTGTTCGTAACAATTAGCAATGCTCACTGAATTATGATTAAGTATTTTAAAGATACGGTTGATTTTAAATTTCTAATCCGTGTAACTGGTGAATCCGATTCCATTTTTTAAGCATTATTTGAAAGCAAGAAAACAAATAAAAAGAAAAAAGTGAAAAGAGATTTTTTCAGGGTCATGATGAGCAACGTGGGTACTTCATCCAAAGGGTGCAAATAGAGGGTGTTCTCGTGATTCGCGCGCTGGCTTTATCCCGTTGCGGCGCGGATCTCAATGGCACTTTCAATCCTACGGCCATGCGTGGGTGCGGGTCCACAGCGAAGAGTGAAGGGACGCATTCATTCGTTTCTTTTTTTGGTACTGAACTGAGGACTCGTTCATTCTCTCTTCTATTCCTGTCACGCGCGGAGTGTTTCTTTTTTTTTCGTGATGATTAAATTAATGTGAATTAATTAATGCTGTTAATTGCAGCGCGGGCGGCACCGACGGCGAAAACGCTGCGTACAAAGGAAGACCGAATCAGAAGCGGGTGTGTCTGGCGGTGGGGCCCACGTGAGCATTCCGTGTTGACTATGTGCCTGTCGGAGTTCATGTTGTCTTCACGTGATGTTTCTGCGCCCCCATCTTTCCTGTGTCTCCACCTTTTCCCACTCTTTCTTCTTCGCCCTTTCCAAGTGTGTGATGCCTCATTTACTAACAATTTTTTAAAATTACCAAACTTTTTCCTCATTGGCTCAATAATACATATAATAATGAAAGAATAACATCAATCGCAAAAACGATTTTGCTGCCTGCTGCATCCTTTTAAATATATATACAAATAAATTAAAATTCGATCGTAATTCTTACGTTAAAACGTTTTATATAATAATGTTCATGGCTTTTTAGGATTAGTACGTGAATAAGTCTATATTTGATTTTTTTTTTCCTTTGAATAATTTAAAATATGATTCAGGTAAGATTTTTTTTTTTGTTTTTACATTTTTTTGTGCAAGAGAAAACTGGAGAGCTATAATAAGACAACAAATATAGCACCAATATCATTTAAAATTATTTATGATATTATTAACCAAAAACAATGAACATGTGTCCCATTAATAATGATAATTTAGTGGGAAACAAGCAAGTAAAGTTCTAAAGACTATTGTTTTGGATTTGTTTTCTCTAGAATGTGCACTTCAATTTAAAAAATAAAAGCCCACCAATTTTTTTTAAAAAAATAAAAACATAATGACAACCGTTAATTATTGTTGATATTGTGATAAATATATGCAAAAATAAAATAAATTATAAAATTGCTAAAATGTATTAAAAAATTAATTTTATGTACTATTAGTCTCAAGAGTTTTACATTATTAATCAATTAAAAATCATTGTTAGATATAAATTTTATTGCAATTATTACAACACTTATTTTTTGTGTACAATGAGAGCAACAAACTTAGAACATAGGACTTTATACAAACTACCCAAGTTCTTCATTACTAGGCCAATCCTAGTAGATTATTATTACAAAACTTAACAATTTTATGATTGAATGATATATAAGTGTATTTAAATTAATTTTTTTTTTGAAAATGTGTAGGCATGGAACTTTATTATGTTAATGCGGAAAAAATAAATACTGATTTTTTTTAAGCGAACCATTTCAAATGGAGTCTCATAATCTCGTCCTAATATTCTCTGAAAAATTTGTTTGTTCGTAAATGATAAAATATACTTCCATATAAAATATGAAAGCGATAGAATCATTCTTGTCCATACGTTAGTGGGTAACTAGTTAGTTGTCAACAAAAATCGATTTAATGAAATTGTCAGAATTTAAAAAAGGGTATATGCTATTCAACTAATCAAGTACGAATGAGCGGATATCGGTTATCTATAGCACTTCTTATCTAATTAATCGGCACAAAATATAGGTACAATATTTTAAGTGTATGATTGACACTTGACAGCCATTTTCTGCTACTACCCCTAACATATTTCATGGCCCTTTTTAAAAAAAATAAAAAAATACAAGGACCAAAATTAAAAAGCGAATAAACTATAAGAAGCAAAAATATATTTAAGTTTTTATTTTATCATATACAATTTCTTGTTGATATAAAGACATGCCTGCAACAACCAATAATCTTTCCTGCATATAATCATTAAACATATCATTTCACATTTGTTGAATGTGGTAGAATTTGGGTAAATAAAAATACAGTGAAATTGGGTACAGTCAAATAAAGTTATATAAATTATACACAGATATTCTGACAGTACAAATACTCATTTGACAATTTTTTTTCTTTATCTCTTTTTTAACACATTACATCACGTATTATATTATCATTTTTCTCTCACATTTGGTTTGATGGAGTGGGGAAAGCGGAAAGAATGGCGGGTAGAAAAGAGGATTTAGGGTGTGTTTGGTAGAGAAGAAGGAAATAGAGGAAGAGAAAGGGAGGAGATGAGAAAAGAAGAGAAGAAAAATAGGTAAGAAATAAAGTGAAAGTTAAGATTATTTGATTGAAGAGAAATATAATGAAAGTTATCTTTTGATATTATTATTATTATTATTATTATATAATAAAACAAGTAAATCGATTGCAATAGGGGATTAAATCGATTTACGCTTTGTTGTGAAAAAGAGGGGACAGGAGAGTCACCAAATCAATTTAGTGTAACAACTAAATTGATTTGGTAGAGAGGGTGGGTGTTATTTTCGTGTATTTCTTCGCTTTCTTTTGTGGAAATTTTTTTGAGTGGATCTCACCTATTTTTTAAAACATTTCTTCACACTTCTATTCTACTAAACAATCAATATTCTCCTACTTTCACTTTCTTCCTTCCTCTCCCCCTCTATTTTTAGGCTACCAAACATACCGTTATAACAACAGAGATAAACTTAATCATTAGTATAGGGCATGTTATTTGCAATGATTATTTAACGTTGAATTATATGCACCTTATAAACGAAAAAAAAGGCACAAAATTTTATATATTTAAAAAATTAAAAATTATTGTATTGTTATTGTTAAAACCTTTTATATTATTAAATAATCGTTTTTGTTAGTGTGCAATGTATAAAGTTTGATTCTTAAAATCAATTATATAAAATGTCGTTTAATAATGTGGTAAAATATAACAATGGCCAACTCATTAGAATTGATTATTATATTCTCTTTGACATTGGCAAGCATGGTTTGTCAATTTATAACAAATTTTAATTTAAAATTGAATTTGCCATAAAGTGTCCTTTCAAACAAATATGCTGTATATATAGGACAAAAGCAATGCTATTGTTCACCATAGTTACATATTTTTTTCCCCTCAAAGATAAAACCTCGTTCTCCCCCGAATAACTTGTTGCCCACTTGTCACCGTGCGCTCCTATTTTCTGTTGGTAGTGATGCTGGGAATTCCCCACTTACTAAACTGCCAATTAGCCTTCTAAACTATACACACAAAAATGAATTAGTTTTACAATATTGTTATTTGCCCCTAAACGAAACAGAAGTCATTTAAAAATTAGAATCACATGGGTGACCTTTCAAAAATAAAATCAAACTACTTTAGTGTTAATGGCATTCTATGCAGCCGGCATATTCACGACGCCTAAAGCAAGAACCAGTAGTTTACAGAACAAATAACAAATTCATATGTTGATTCGAATCTAAACATGTTTAAAAAAATCGCCAAATATATATAAAAGTATTTTAACACAAGTAAAAAAATGTGAGATGGAGATTATAAAGGCGAAAAAAGACACGAGCCTAAAGTGGGTGAACAGTAAAAGAATATTTATTGGATTAGATTGATGTTGTGATTTCAATAATCTAAATTAAATTAATAGAATTGACTTGGGTCGGATTGTTTAATTATTTCATTATACTTTTAGTTTGAAGTAAATCAATTACTGTTAGTTTAATTTTTGAAGTTATCTTTTTTTAACTTGAATTAACTTAATCACGAGATCAATTTGTTTATTTTATTAAATTTTTTTAATTTATACATTTTATTTTTTAGTATTTAAATGTTTTTTTATTTAGTTTAACTCTCATATTTAGTATTATTAAGTGTTTTTGTTTATGTTTGTCATCTAATTTCTTTAAGTTATTTTAGATAAAGAAATTAATGAAATATAGAAATTATAATTTTAAAAAAAGTTATATACTAATTAAAATAATATTAAAGACTGGGGTTGACTTAATTGTTATTTAATGATAAATAAAAACTATTTTAATTTATGGTAACATTAATTTTAATGTTTAGTATAATAAATAATTTATAAAAAGAAAATTTTAAAATTATAATAACATATTATGTTAATTTGATTAGAATTAATTAAATTTGAAAAAAATAAAATTTAATTAATTCAATTAAATATAATCAAATTAGAACTTATTTTATTTTAAACTAAATTAAATTAAATCAAACCAAACCAAACCATAATTCTTAGCAGGAAGAGTTGAAGGGCAAATCCTGTAATTTACTCATATTTATAATTAATAGTAACAAACTGTAATTTACTTTTGTCGGGGTTTGAAAGAAATAGCACAGAAAGAATTGAAAAAGGAGCAACAAGGAGGGGTCCACGTGTCACGTGTGGAATGGTCTGGTCGATGGAGGCGCGGCGGCCGCTGTAGGTGTGGGTCCCAAAGATTCCTGTATCCCTCCGTAATCACGCACGCACACATAAATTATCATCTCACCTGACCTGACAATATTCAACACTACTGTTTTTATAACACTTTATAATCATAGCAGTGTTAGAAAGTAGAAGCACAGTTTTTAACTCCTTTTTTTTTTTATTAACTAAAATTCATTAGAAATTAAAAATTATAAATAAAATTTATGAAATAAAAAGTAAGATCTGTGAATTCTTTTGATTTTTAAAATAATCAGTCAATTAAAAAATATATTAAAAGAGTTTGTTAAAAACTATGTTACTAACATTTCACTTATAATTAATTTCTTAAAAACATGTTATAAAAAGTTTTTTTATATGTGAATAAAAAAAAAGATTGCTCATAATATTTATACAAAAATATCAATTAAAGAATTTAAAATATTGATTAAAAAAATAAAAATTGTAATATTTAATATTTAATATCATTAATAAACCAATATCATTATTTCTAATAATTTTATTATTTTTATTTATTTATTCTTCAATCATTATATTTAAAACAATAGTTAATAAGATGTTAATTATATTATTAAATAAACTTTTATATAAATTGTATCAATGAAAGAGACTAAAATTATTTAATGGGATTGATAGTATATTTTACTTAATAATTAAACATAATTATTTTTCTAAAATATAGGATGCATTTAAAAAATAAAATTATTTTTATTAAAAATAATATTTAATATATATATATATATTAAAATTATTTAAAAATGTCATCGAGTGACTTAAAAATATTTATAAGAAATTTAAATAAAAATTGTTACAAAAATGATTAATAAATTATCAAGTGAACTTGACCTTCCGTTGGTAAAAAATAAAGAAAATAAACAAAAATATAAAATTTTGAAATTTAAATTAGGAAAAAGATAAAAAAGAAATATAAATTTATTTAAAACTTAACCTTTTCCATTTTTTTAACCAAATAAAAAATAAATAATTATTCATATAGTTTTTGTTTTGTTCTCATCTAAACAGATCGTAAAAGTATAAAAGTAGACAGTATTTAAAATTTTTGAAATTCTATTTTCTACTTTTTAATGGTCTATTCAATTCTCTGTAGAATATATATATTTGAACATTTTGTATAAGTGTGTTTAAAATAGAATATTTGTCCGTATTTTTATTAGTATGTAGGAGTATGTATTTTTAATTTTAGTTTGAAAAGAACAAGGGCGAATGATTAGGAGACGCGTGGAGGGAATCACGTGGGAGTGTGGTGCAGAGGGACTGGAAGACGTGATGAGTGCGGTGGTGACGTGTTGGACCAGGACAGAGATGGATTGGATTGGGGAGAGAGAGAGAGAGAAGGGATCAACGAGAAGAGTCAAGAGGGGGGTGGCGGGTGGCACGTGGTGTCGGATAATCCATTTTGATGATAGGAGGTTGTTAGGGTTTGGGCGGCTGTTTTGTGTGTGTGTGTGTGACCACAGCCTGCGATGCTCAAACTCAAAAGTGTGTTGGCCTGTCAAGTGACTCTAAACTCAAGTTAACCCCAACTACACAACCCAGAAATTCTTACTCCTGGGACCCACACCTATCATCAACTCAACTCAAGGTTGTGTCTTCAATTAGCAAATGAATCATTTAAGTAGAATATTTAAATATTATGTTTGATTCATAAAAAATTATTGTTGTTTAAGTTTAACTCATTTATTTAAATGAGTCTGCTTAAGTTTGATCTGTTTAAAAAATATAAAGTTTGAGTTTGACTTATTTAGTTTATTTATAATTTAATTACTTTTTGCTTTTTTTGAATTTTTTTAAAATTTATTTTTAACTTTACTTATTAAACATTTTAATACTATATGATAATTTTAAAAAAAAATATGGCCTCAACATGTGTATGTGAAATTCAAACATTCTAGACTATTTTATTTTTATAATTCAGTAAATAAATAATTTATAACTTCTTGACTATTACAAAAAGGAAAGTTCAAAATTAATTTTAATACTCTCAACAAAGTTTCATATATTTTCATAAGGAACATATAAATGACAAACAATAGCAAAGTTTCTACCATCAATTTAAATAAACAAGTTATTCACAATTCGTTAATGTTGAGTTGACTCAAATCTCAAGCTTGAGTTTGATTATTTAATTAAACAAGCAAACTTGAACCAACATTTAACGAGTTGAACTCGAATAATTCACGAATAGTTCAACTCATTTACACCTCTATTTGTGTCTTTCGGTAAGTAATTTAAGTATTTTTATGTAAACCCAAGTTACTCTAAAGCTAGTTACTTCATATAGTGTTTATTGAATAAATATTTTTATGTGAGTTGTTTTTATAATTAAAGAGAAAACAATGTTCAACTCTTTTCATATAAATTATAATTTATTTTTTAAAATTATATTTAGTTCTTTTGATTCATTTTATTTGTTATTTCTGAAATATCTTTTGTTTCAAATTATTTATCATTTTAGAATATTAACAATGTATTAAATATTTTTTCTAATAATACTCTCAAGAAATAAAAGTGCTAGTAGAAGTATAGTTGTAAATGCATAATGTAGTTAATAAGAGTATTTTAGTTAGGTAAGATTATTTTATCATAGAAATTGATATAATCAATTGTTTTCTTAAAAAATGTGTATTATTTTAAATGACAAATAAAATGAGATGCGAGGAAATTTTAGAATTTTTTAAAGTAAATTAAAAAAGTCTATAAATATATTATAAGTTTTTTTTTATGAGACCTCTAATTATAAATTATGTTTATATTTTATATTTGATTAATATTTATTAAAATGAAAATAAACATAAAACTATCACACATGAACTTCATCACGTTCATGTTAAATGAGAGGGAAGATCCACTCCCTAATAATTACTGGATATAAATTTCAAGTGTTTCTTTAATTTTACAAATTATCTGGGGTAAAATTATGCAAGTAATTGCTTATGTGAGGCTTGCAAATTGTTAAATAAAGTCTTCTCTAATAGGGTGCTTGAATGAGAATTAAAAAAAAAGAAAGAAAGATTATACATAACAACGCTTTGTTTCTATTTAAGCGAAGAAAAAGCACATCAAATTTGATTTTAATTTTTTTATATTTTCAGTTCGATTTAAATTTTTTTTTTCTCATCTTACTTTCTCTTCACTAAACCAAACAGGGCATAAAGTAATTGTTATTTTAAGTAGTGTCTTATTTATTTATGAATTTGTATGAGACTATAAAAAGGTCAAGTGCAAATTTGTGTAAGAATGATGTATCCACGCTTTCAACTGATATGCAATGGAGTTGATGGTGGATGAAGTAAAAGTAGAAGCTTCTAGCAGGTAGTCAAATTCAAAATTGGGATAAAATTGAGGAACACAAAGTTTGGGAACCACCAAAGGTCAAGCTAGGGACCAAGATGGGTGCTAGGCTATCACATTCATAAGTTTGTTCATTTTCTTTGGAACAAGCTTTTTCGTAAAGCTATATGATTAAGTTTTGAAGTGTACCACTAGTAACAACTCACGGGACAGAATTTATAGTGGGCATCGTCATAACTATTGTGATTAGTAGAAGACATAAGCAACGTTGAGCACTCTTTTTCACGTCATCTGTAGTAGAAGAGCCGTGGACAGAAGACGGTAGTAGGTTGAGGGAGGAGAATAATAAGCACGCAATGCAAGTAAGGGTGAAAATAGGCTTGGTTGCTTGTCAGAGATCTATGACCTAGTCTATATAAGGTCTGGCTTGATCTGGCTTGTTTATTAAAAAAGTCATGCTTAGGTTTTGCAAAAAGCCTATTTAGATAAAAAGTTATGTCTTAGGCCTTAAAAAAAGCCTATTAAGTCTAACAGGCAAACCTATATATATATAACACATATATAGTATATAGTAATATAAAAAAATATGTAATTTTTAACAAGCTTTTTTAAACCAATAGACTAGGCTAATAGGTTATCAGCTTTTTTATAGGCCTTATAAAAAAATAAACTTTTAAACAAGCTTATAGACAAGGCAAAGTTTTTATGTAAATCAGGCTTAGACCTTTAAAAAAAGCGTATAATAAATAAATAAACTAGGTTCAGGGTCAATATTTTTAATAAAAATCAGGCTCAAATCTATCAAAACTTGACTTGACCGGGTCTATTTCCACCCCTAAATGCAAGAAAAGAAAGTATTGAGGGATTTTGTTCAGAAAGATGTTTTGGAGTTTGTGGGCGGCGACGGCCACATGGTAACAAACTCTGAACAATAATTCATATTCAAAACCGTCGTCATCATAGTATTATTTTAAGAATATTGGTTAAAGAGATTTGTTAAATGTAAGAGTTTAAAATTATAAAATATTTTTAGGAATATTATTTTAAGAATATAATAAATATAAGAAAAAATTATTATATTTTATTAAATGTATATATTTTTTATTTTTTAATTGGTGTCGTTGTTAATATTCCTCAAATGAAAATTACCTTCTTTGTGCGCTGCTTCACTCTTTCTGAATCCATAATTCAATAATTTTTACAGATTTTTTAATAAATAACTTAATGGTATTAATAAAAAAATTAATAAATAAAAACCTGTATTAAAAATTATTAAAAAAATATATTAATAATATTAAATATTATATTTGATAATTTTTATCCTTAATTCCTGTAATCTTTTTCTTTAAAATATATCGGAGACCAGAAGCCACAGAAAGACTAAATTAAAATATTATACTTCTTTCTTAAAATGTTACACTTTCTTCTTCTCTGCTAAACATCTGGGTTTTTATCACAATCATCCACGAAAAGAGTAATAATTAAGCGGGCTTATTTAACTGACTTAACTAATCCATTGAGGAACACGGGATGCCTTTATTTCAATCTTATCTTTTTATAAAAAAAAAACTGGGATAAAATTAAAATAAAAAAACAACTGGAATATACTCTTAGTGCAATAATATTATATAAGAGCAAGCGTGTCTGCTGCATACTGCGACTGCATAACAACGGGAATGTTAGTCGAACGTAAACGAAGAAAAAGGAATACGGACTCTATGGGCATACTTGATTATTGTTGTTAAAAATATTTTTTTAATTAAAATATACTTAGGTGTTTATTTTCTGTTTGTTTAAAAAATATCTACCATATATATTAAATGAAAACAACTATATTGAACGAGGGTGTTTTTAGCTATTATTTTTCAACAATACCGTTTTTAACTATCATTTTTCAATGAGAGTGACTTTAAGAATTTTTTAATCTATTATATCTTTCAATTTATTATTTTTAATATCTTTAGTTCTAAATTGAATTTCAATAAAAAAGATTATTAATAATTAAAAATTAACATTGTATTATAATAATTGTTTATTATAAATTTAAAATATAATGTATATGTTCAAAAATATTTATTTATTACAAACTTTAATTATAATATAATTTATATATTTAGAAGTATTTATTTAATGCAATGCACATGTTAAAATACTAGTAGTAATATATTTTCAGAACAAAAAATAAACATGCATTTGTTATCTTTGTTTTTTTATAATTTCTTTTATGAAATTTACACTCTTCAATTTATCACCACGATATAATTGCTGTCCCCATAATCACCGGTTTAAGCTTTTAAAGCTTTCAAAACTAAAATTTATCAATTTTTTATATTTTTATTTTGGGAAATAATTTTAAAAAATAAAACAATTTTTAAAAAACAGGAAAAAAAAACCTAAAACTGGTCATATAAACGAGCTATTATTTACGTCATCGGCGAATTAAACCAAACAAAAATTCAAAATTAATCCTTTTTAAAGAAAAGCTAATCGGAAATTAGAACATGATAAACTGCCAAATGGGTAAGTTTCAGATAGTTCAACTGATGCAACATTTTGGGCCCAAGAAAATCAGGTCCACTACACAGTCTACACTACCAATCGGAAAAAAAAAAAAAAACATGGCAAAAAAAACTTTTGATTTTTAGCTATCTTGATTTAAGTCCTGTTTGGATAAGTTTCTTCATAATTACTTATAAGACAAAAAAATAAAAAAATAAAATAAAATAAACTTTTCCTATAGTAATAGTTATATAAGTAAATTAACTTTATGGAGAATTTAAATGATTTTAACTTCTTAAAAAACTAATTTTAACTTATACATAAATTTTAGTTTATGAGAGAAGTTTGTTTGTTGTTTTTTTCTCTTATGAGTGTTTATAGAGAAACTTATCTAAACAAGACTTTATACAACAAATATTAAATCAATCGTATAAAGTCTATCTCAGTGTTTAATTTTGTTTATACGTTTATACCTTGAGAAACTCTGTCGCTGGGAGAAAAATTGGAAAAGTCACTTATACAGTATAGCTATTTGTTTTGGTAATTTTTGAAAATTTTAAAGTCTGTTTTTCAACGAGTAGAATTAATTATGAATAGTCATACATATGAAAAGGATTTTATTAAAAGAAACATAGGAGATCAGTCCCTATTTATTGGCTAAGAGATATCTTTGATGCACATAAAAAAGAATCTTTTTAGTAAAGACTATAAGTATTTTTTATGAGAGATAATTTTGTTTGAGTTAGATAAGATTATTATAAGCGACAAAATTCTTTTTTTGAGTATCTAACACAACTATATATTCAAAATTCAAACTTGAAACTATTGGTTAAGTTAAAATAATTCATTTGATTATAAAAGAAATTAAAGTTTTTAATTTTTTACAATAACTAATTTCGATTATGAAACATTAAAATTTATAAAATATATTTATATTTACACTTTAAAAGTTATTTTTTTATAATAATTTTTTTAATTATTTCTTTTCAAAACTAATTCCTTCGACATTAGCTCTTTGAAATTAATTTAATCAAAATCTAATGCATGCAGAATCAATAAGTCTTGTTCGTTTGATTGCATGTAGACCGAAATTAATTAACTATCACAATCCGGACCGAAGTAAACTAATGATTTCTTGTATCTTCGTAATTTGTATGAAATCGAAATTTGACTTTTGGACAATCTGTACTAAAATAAAAATATAATGAAATCTCATAAATGCAGATTGTACGTCTTTTAGAATTGTAAATACATATAGTAGGTGGTTGATTTAAGAATTATATGTCATATTCTTCGTAAGTAAAAGGTTATATTTGCTTTTACGTATGTACCCTCCGAAGTCGGTAGTCGAAGAAGTGAATTCTCTAATAAGTCTCTTTGCCTTTTAAGCTAAAGAGCGGAGGGCCATATACTCTTTAAAAATAACAATTGAGGAGGTAAATTTTCTTCTAAGTCTCTTTGCTTCTTAGGCTCAAGACAAGAGGGTTGTGTAGCCCCTAAAGTTGGCAGCCAAGGAGGTAAATTTTCTTTTAAGTCTCTTTGTTTTTTAAGCTTGAGACTAGAGGGCTACGTGCCCTCCAAGGTCAACAACCAAGGAGGTGAATTCTCTTTTAAGTCTCTTTGCCTATTAGGCTCAAGACTGGAGAATTGTGAACCTTCTAAGATCCTAATCCGATCTCAATTGCTTATTTAGTTTGGATTTCAATCTACGTCTAGAATAATCATTGATCCATTCCAGTTATGTCATAATTCACCCATTCCCTTGAAGAGCTCGATATTATCTCGAATATAATGAGGGTTTGCTAAGTCCACCACGTTTTGAGAGATGGAACACTAACGATCCATGTCCTTGAAGAAATCGGAGATGACCTCCCCTATGATACGCGATAAACTGTCTCTAAAAAATCCGAAATCGATTTGATCACGATAATCTCTAAATATAGCTTGGAGGAAAAGGGCCTGGGGGAGATACTCACATTCTAAATGCTCTGGTAACATGTCATCTCTGGATCACCTTTTAAGGGTACCTTCCAACTGAAACAATGTATAAAAAAAATCTTTATCAATAAAATTAACTTTACCATAATATAGATATTCTTAAATAAAAAATGATTAATTACCTCCTATAAATAATATTTGTAGTTATAGATTAAAATAATTTAAATACACACGTAGATGAATTCATATTGCATTATTACTAAGTTAAACAATATATTCTTGAACTATACTTTAAAAATTTATAATTGAATTCCGGATCTTATATATCATTTGTAAGTGAGTCTCTATAGAAAGGTTTACATGGGTAGACTCTACAATAAGGTGGAGTATTCTTAATTTTAATTTTGAATTTTAAAACTATAAAATCCTATATATTATGTATTTATATTTTTAAGATTTATAATCTGAATCAAGAATACTTTATCTAATTTTGATAAAATCCTAGTTTGAGAACTGAATTTGAAATGATTTATAAGTTTAATGACTTAAATGTTTACTAGTATTTTAGTTTGTGCATTGTAGAGAAAAAATATTTATTTATATAATTAAAATTTATAATAAATAAATACTTTTAAATATATAAATTATATTATAATTAAAATTTGAAATAAATAAATATTTTAAAACATATAAATTATATTTTATATTTATGATAAATATTTTATATTGTGATACAATATTATTTTTAATTATTGATAATTTATTTTAAAAAATATTGAAATTCAAGATAAAACTAAAGATATTGAAAATAATATATTGAAAGATATAAGAGATTAAGAAAAAAATCCTAAAAAAAGCCTTCGTTAAAGAGTGACAACTAAAAACACTTTCAAGACAATTATTCTACTTTATATATATAAAGGAATATCATATGCATATTAAGAGTGTATTTGAATTTTGAAGATAATATATATATATATATATATATATATATATATATATATATATATATATATATATATATATATATATATATATATTCAAAATTGATTTCTGGTATTTAGTTACAACTTGTTAAACCATTTTGTTGATATTGGTAGCGTATTTGAAATTTGAAGATAAAGTATATATATTTGAAATTGGTTTTTGATATTTAGTTACAACTTACTAAAAACATAAGAGGATAGATGCATGTTAGGAGAGTGAAGTTTACTTCTTCATGAAAAAAAAGTATTCAAATGAGAGTGAATGTGAGAGAGAGTGAGGAGAGTGGAGGCCTAAGGAAGTAAATAATTTTACATGTTTATATATAGAGAGAGATTTTTTTAAATTATTTAAAAAATAATTGACTAATTTAATCATATTACTGCTTAGAAATTGGAACAATATAGGTGAAATAATATTCCCTTGACCGTTACATATTTACAACTAGCTATTACTCTTATTTATATATAAGTAATCCTTGTATTATAGATTTAAGTTTTTATAGGATATGTATAAATGTGTGTGTGTATACATACATGTACATATATTGTTAGCCCCCCCACTTCATAAAAAAAAAAGTAAGTTTTTTTTTCATATTTATTATTATATATTTTACGTAATTTATCTTATAACACATATTTTATAACTTTTAATATTCAATCATATTAAAATTTTTGTAATTAGTTGTCCAATAAAAATTAATTTTAAATTATTTTAATTAATATTTTTTAAATATAATTGAATAATTATAAATATTATTAAAATATTTTTTAAAAGATAAACTATTTTTAATAATTTTTGAATTAAATATTTCATATATTTATATTTTTATTATGGGTATTTTAAAATTTTCAGTTTTATATTTAACATATATTTATAAAATTTTCATATAATATATGAAATATTTACTAGTAATACATAAATCAGGAGAAGATAATTGACACCTGTCGAATTTGACTCTTCAGGATCATGTGTTTAATCTGACCTGACCTGTCACCCTTTTTAAGTTGATTATTTCGTTTTTTTTTTTTGATAAAATATTTCGTATTTTTTTTGGCACCCTAAAAATTTTGATGAGATAATAATAACTACACACTTTATTATATACTAGATTTTAGTCGAATGTAGTTCTTTTTCGTCTTTGAATTTATAATTATTGTTGATTTTAATACTATATAGTAAATTTCAATAATTTTATAATTTAGTATTATTTCAATAATTTTATAATTTACTATTATTAAAATCTTAATAATTGCTAATTTCAATATATTTTATTTATTAAATTGCAGAGAAATCGAGAACCATGGATGCAGCACGATCCACCTCAATCGAATCCCATTAAACCTTATCCGTTTATCCCTTTGCTTGAATTCAAAGAACTAACGTGTCATCGGTTACTTCCAATAAACAAATCTATCATCGTATTTTTTTTGACAGAGACTACATATATTCTCTATTAAAAACAACCATCTTTTAACCAAGTAAGATCATAACAAATGACAATATACTTTTTTAAATATTCTAAGTATATATTCATTATTCGAACTCAACATTATTAATTAAATTAAAATAACTTTCACATCAGTTTATCTCTATACACAGTGATTAAAAAAAGAGTTTAATAATTATGTATGTCAATCAATCAGAAATTATTATTGATATGACTTTTAAAATATTTATTATAAAAGTCAATAAACTTATAATAAATAGTAATTTATAATTAAATAACAATGTAAAACTACTATGTTAGTGCATAACCTTATTACTCTAAAAAAAATCTATCATAATTATCGTTAGTAAAACCCCGGCACAATAAGCTAATTTATTATTATTACTGATCACAATAAATTATGACGTAGTATTATTTAATTTAGCACACATAATATTTTTTATTCAAATAGGCATTTGTGTGAGCATGAACACGAACACGTGTCTCTTTCAACAGGTAGTTTCCATCGACAGTGCCACTGATATTGTTCTTTGTTTCTCTTTCCATCAAGCTTTCCGAGCAATACAACAAAGTGACGGTGGTGACATCAAAAGCAGAAGCAACAGAAAGCAAAGGAGAAAGAAGATGGGAAGAATCTTTGTAGTGGAGCTTGAGGGCAGGTCTTACAGATGCAAGTTCTGCAGAACTCACTTGGCCCTTGCAGATGATCTCATCTCGAGGGTAGGTACCTTATGCTTGCCTTTTTTTCTTTATTTTTGTCATTGTTTTCTTTTGTCTTTGTTGGAGCAACTGTTTGTGAATGAAGAATAATACCCTTCAGGACAGTGGTTTTCTGTTTTGAGACAACAGTTAACCATTTTGTAGACATTTTCATATGTTGAAATATGTTAGGTTGTACCTTGACTGAAGCTGGGTCAAAGGATCTGAATTGAGTTAGGTTATTGTTAATCTGATAAATCCGTGTTGGCAGTTTTTAGGTTAAATTAGAGAGCTGATGCAATTTTGAAACCAGTTAATGTCGGCAATGTATTTTGAGTTGTTGGACGGTTATTGGAATTTTTGCTGTCTTGTACATGCCTTGTTATTGTATTTCTTACTCTGCATGCTTGCGAAGTTTGTACTCTTTCAGAACTCAGGCTTTCTAGCAGCTCTACTATATTTTTGGATCTTAGTTACCCTTTATGAACACTCTTTGCTATTCTCTTTTCCCCATTTGCACCTCCTACGTCTGCAGAAGAATTGAAAAAGACTGTCAAACTTATACTGGTGTTGTATATTTTGTTGATATTTCAAAAGGTTAACATTTTTTTTAATTAAATTTAGAAAATTATTTTAAATTAGTGCTTATCTAAAAACTAGATATTTTGTTATCTTTGATGTTATTCACTTCAGTCCTTGTGCTTTTCAATCCAATTGTGGGATACATTGGGGATCGATTTTTCCAATGGGAAAATAATTGGACTTTGATGATGCATATATAGTGCTTCCATTATTGCTGTATTATACTCTGTAAAGTACTCCAAGGGGGCCTAATCCGTCCTCATAATGGATTTAGAGATTAATTATCCTTCAGCTAGTATGTTGTATCAAACTATAACTGAAGGAATATGCACCAGAGGTTCATGTAAAATGTTTCAGTATGAACTTACAAATTACAATCCTGTTGTCTCTTGATTGCTTTCTTGCGTGATTGCTTTTAATACCTTCTATCCATCTTATTCTGTGATGGTGTCTTTCCATGATATTCATAACTTAATATTTCAATAAAACAAATATATAGCTGAAATATAGTGTGTGAGGTGGGGAAAAGATAAAAAGCTAAATGTATTACTTCTAAAGGTATGCATAATGTCTGTACTATTGATATTGCTTGGTTTTGCCAATACAATGCTCCAAGTTTCCAACTGTTCTGCTGGATTGTTAAATTACTTCTCATATTGATCTTCTCTTTTCCTTCTTTCAGTCCTTTCATTGCCGGAGGGGAAAAGCATACCTATTCAATAATGTGTGAGTTCATTTCATTTTGTATTGGATAATCCACTAGTGACTATTGAGTAAGAAATTAAAATTCATGATAGTGTTGTATCATGTATGATAACTGATAAGATGACATGCCTGAGGCTCATGTTTTTTAATGTATTCATATTGATAGATGAAATTGCATTTAACATATTTTGATACTACTGACAATCTGGAAGATATGATGGTCATGTTCTGCAAAAGTCAAACATCTATGAAAAAGTGCATTCTGTAGTACACCTAGAGCACTAAATTGTTCTTATTCTCTCTCTCTCTCTCCCTTTTTTTTTTTTAAACTAAAGGAAATCCTTCACCATTGTTTCCCAGTATTAACTGAATTTAAGTGGAATACATTCACATCTTTGAATAGCAATTTATGATTGAGGCTTTTTAATGGAAACTAAAAACCAGGATAGTATTCAACTAAAAGGAATGGAGCTCAGCTCCTTTCGGCAGAGAAAATTTCTCTGAAAACCAGAAATCAACAATAGAAACAGTAAATGACCCCAAACTGTACTGAGACCAGGACTAATGCATATTCTTGATTCCTCCTTCTGGCCAAGGCCCTCCCCTCTATGATTTCCCCCATCATTACACATATGATTATCCAATTCCCTTCCCCCTATGTCCTATTGCCGTACAGTCTGTTAGGTATTTCTCCCTTCCATTGGATTTCTCCACTCCTTGACTTCCTTCCTTCGTCATATTTCCACTTTTTTCTCCTCCTTCTCTAATGCCCCGGCAGGCCTTTACTACTGTTTGTCCCATCTCTCTGTTTCTTTCCTCTCCTTCTATGTATGTGGGTCAATGGTCATCATATTTCAACTTACTGCACTGTGCATGAGTTATAATTTCAAATGCCAACACAGACAGATTGGAATGGTGGTTACTTTTTTACTACTTTTTAAAGGTTTTCTTTTTTTGTGCATATAATTTGGTATATGGAATAAATATTAAATTTATGTTTTGAAAGAATTCCACTGGGGAAAATGATTAGTAACATACAGACATTTTAATAGCCAAAAATGTTTTAAGGCATTGATAGCCTTCCAAGCCTTTTTCACGTGAGTTCAAAACCTGTATAGTTCAGCTGCTTGGGAAAATTGATCATTGGAGCAATTTTCATGGTTTGAATTCTCGTGTTGGGCTTTGATTTGAAAAGTATGTACATTCTTGAATGCATTCTACGAGCTTCAGAATCCATGTAACTAGCATATACTGAGTGAAGTTTTGATTGCTGGTAATAATGCATAAATATTGCTATCCTTGCTTTTTAAGAATCAGTACAGCCAACAGCATTACCATGCATTTATATTTGTGAGTCTCTTTCCTGTTGGAGTATAAGTGCATCCTTTTATGGCCATGATACAACACCTTGTCTGGAAGATTACATCATATCCAGCTATATAATCAAGTTAATCTTTATCTAAAATATTTGTTGAAGACATTGTTTAATCCTAATACAATGTGATTTTTTTGCTCCTGCTTTAGTAGTTGTTTCTTCTCCTTTCATGTCAATTGACAGACAGCTTCTTACGCACAATAAATGATAATTCAGCAATTCCTGCCCTTAACTTTGACCCTAATAACTGCCTTCCTTTTTCATTTTCATGGCACTGCTTTTTTATTCAACTTCCAGTTATTTTGCAGACTCTGACTTTATATTTGTTTACAATGACTGCCTAAGTAATTGGATTCATGAGTTTACAATGACCACAATCCGGAAATAGCCTAATTAGTCTATGTTACTGGTACAAGTTTGAAGTATGCTTTGGGTTCACCAAAATAACCTATGAGCTGGTTAGAACTTGCAGCTGTTCCAAAGAATTATAGCAGATATGGCACAGAATGCTGTGCTGCATCTAGTTATGGCCTGAAATATTGCATCTATATATAAATTCTATTACAAATTTTTTTAATTCGTAGGTTTTTTGTGTTTACTAAATAAGCCTGTGATGTACCTAATGAAGTGAAGCCAGTAACTTTTATATGTCCGCTGTTCAAAGCAGGTATGTTTTTACATTGTGACAGCTAACAGACGCCTTCATTTATTTTAAAATTATTAGTTGTTTCATTCCCTTGTTAATTTGTGGCTACTAACATATTGAGTCAAGAAACAGAAAGAGGAAGACAAATTGTGTTTATGTTGGGTTTTAGTTAATGTCTTTTCAAGTGTTATTGCTTCTTTTATGTCAACTCTAGCCCCCAAATTTTGACCTCATTTTTTCTCTTACAAACTACATAAACATATGCTATTAGATTTGGAATTCCCATGCATGTGCTCAAATTTCAGTACAAGGAACATGCGTAAATGGAAACTTCTAAGTTCTAACATGATATCCATGCGCCAATGTATTTGGCATCCAAAAATGAAAAAAAAAAAAAAACAAATTATCAATGTATTGCACCTTGGCATCTGACCCTCTTTTACATGGTTTGAGATCACATTTATAAACCTACTTGTTGTTTGCCCATTAAGTAAATAAAAGTTAGGGAATTGTTTGGTTTGTCATTATTAGTTGAAATATCACCAGACCTGAATATTCTATACTGTTGGGTATACTTATGTTTTGGGACCGTGATCCAGTGTGAACTTCACAATTGGAGCACTGGAAGAAAGGACAATGCTTTCAGGATTACATACTGTGGCAGATATTTTTTGCTGTTGCTGTGGTCAAATAATTGGCTGGAAATATGTAATCCTTCTCTCGTACCCTCTTTGATGTTATCTGGAATCAATGTTACAGATGAAATCTTAGATTGGTTATACTGGATTAGTGGTCCAGAATTGTTCAAACTATTTTTTCTCTAGCAACCCTCATTCTTTAGTTCAAGTTGGTTGTTAGCTTGCCACTCAACTTTTTGATCCTTTTTAAAATTTACTGTTCTCTCAGGAATCTGCGCACGAGAAGAGTCAAAAGTATAAAGAAGGGAAGTTTGTTCTTGAAAGGTATTGTTGATTTTCCTAGTATGTTGTTACCTATATTGGTTAAGGCAATTTAGTTGCACTTATTTCCGTTATAGAGTTTATACTAATTATGAATATCCTCTGCGTCAATACAACAGGGGAAGGATTGTTGATGAAGTTGATTTCTCCACTGAATTCTATATCGACAGTCGTGCCAGCATGAGTAGTGATGCTGAAGATGCTTAAAACATGCTGGCTCTTGTTGGATCAGGAGAAAGACTGCACTGCTTCTGTATATGAACAAATAATAATGGTGACCCGTGAAAATGTTCAAAATTAATAAATTTTATTTTCATTTAGTTTTTTTTTTTAAAAAGTAGTATATGAAATTGAGAGTTGTCAATAGTGTGTAAACTATGTGGAAAGAAAGAGATGAAATGGTAGTTTCAGATTTGCTGCAAAATATTTGGAAAGAACTTGGCTGTCTATATAGGACCTCCTCAAAGCTGGAGACAGCAAGCATGTTTGAATGTTTCGAACACCTTATGTTGTGCTAGGATTAGAAGTGAAGTAGAGGAAAGTAAAAAGAAAGATAGAAGCAAAAGAGAAATAGAATAGAAAATATATGTTGGATAGACAGAAACGAGAAGAAAACAAGTAGAAAAATTTTCTTTAATTGTTTGGATGAGTGAAAAATTTGCTGCTGTGATCGAGATTTCTGTTACATTAAGTTTCAACCGTTGATGCTATCTAACAAATCGTGTTTCGTTCTCCCAATTAAGATGCAAGCATAGTTTAATGGTGTGTTTAGAAATCTGTTGGAGAAGAGTCCAAAGTACGTTTACTAAAACGCAACCGGGTGTTGTTTGTATGTTACATCTCCAACATGCTACCTGACACAAGAGTCCAGTGGGCTTAAAGTGTGAACAATGCACATACCATTCGTCTTGTACTGCAATTCAACTTTTGTTATTTATGACAAATCAAGCTTGAGATTCAAGGATTTGGCTCGGCTCGGCTTGTTTATGCATCCTGAGTTGGTTGATGCACCTTTCATTTTCCCCACTATACTCCCCACAGTTCCTATTCCTTTTATCTTCAGCTTCATTTGTCCATAAAGGTAGATGTCATATCTCTTGTATTTAGGAAGTTCATTACAATTCCTGGAATCTGGTAAATTTAGAAATGAATATTCAAAATTTAGCAGGCGGGGGTTTTCTCATTTTATTTGATAGTGAATTTAGTGGTGATAATGCACAAACCATTTAAAATCCCCTTTCACTTAAAACCTCACCAATAAAAACAGTATATTTCACCAAAATTTAGAAACTCTCAAACTTCCCTCTCTCTACATTTTCTAAAATCCTTCAAATTTCATTAAATATATATTCAAATCATTTCCTATCATAAATCCGTCCTAAACCATTAATTATTTTAGTAAAAAACATAAGGATTTAAGTGGTTTTATGTAGAAAAGGTTGACAAAATGATTTGGTTGTAATGATATAAAAAATGAGAAACTAAATTTAAATAAAAATAATTAAGGAATCAACGTCATACATTCTATTAAAAAAAAAAAAAGAGAGACCGAAATTTGTTGACACAAGTGGTTCGGCACTTGTATCCTTTAACCAAGGACTAGGGTTCGATTTCCAGCTTGGAAATGAAGTCCCGACTAGAGGTATCACTTTAATCTTAAGATGGGCCAATCTGGTGGGAGTGAGATAGTTGAGTGCCAAATAGAAACTCTAGATACCTTTTGGCTATACCAAAAAAAATTAAAAGAAAAAGAGAAATGCAATTAAACTTATAAGTACATAAAAATATGTTCCTAGAATTATTTCATTTATTAATATAATGTATACATGTATTGTATAATGTTTATATATGAAGGGTAGCTCTAGTTGCTACACTAATTGTTATTGATTCGATTATACCGTTTCATTAGTTGACACGTGCTACTTCAAAAACTGAAATTTTAAGTTAGCAGATTATTCAGAGAATTCCCTTGGTATATTTGTGAAAAAAAAAATCAAGTTTGATAGAATTTGACAAAAAGTGAAATATAAATCATTTAAATTGAATTGAGTTGGATGGAATTTGTCAAGAAATTTTTAATTGACTAAACTTGGATCAACTTGAATTAAATTGAATTAGATTGATATATATTAATAATTTTAAATTGTTTAAAAGAAAATATTTATAAAAATTCAAATAGCATTGACAAAAGCTATAATTTTACAACACACATATATTTAAATATTTTATTTATTTTCTTAAAAAATATTAATAAGAAATAAATGAATTAGAAAGAACGAGCATAAAAAGAGAAAAAAGAAAACCAAGATAATTCGAATTAGGTAAGGTACATTACATTTGAGAATGGAAGATTTGATACCTAATTCATTAATGCTTGGGTTACATTTTAATTTTAAACTGGCCTCGGGCCCAATAGAGGCCCAATAGGGGTGATCAAAAATCGCTTTGACCATAAATCGACCAAACCAACTTAAAAATGAGTTATTTGAGCAATCGGATTCGGGGTTCAAGTTGGTTTGAATGAAAAAAATCGGTTAGAATTGGATAATTTTTGGTGGGTGCGGATTGGAGAAAAAAAAAAACGTTGGGTCCACGCTTGATTGAACAAATCTCAACCTTTCTCCCTTTACACCACCTGCTTTGAGCATTTCAGATAAATTTGAAAATAAGATTGAAAATAGAGACTACAATGTTGCACAATCTTGTAGGAGTGTAGGGAATAAAAGCCTAGGAAAGGACTGTGTGCAGTCATGTAGCGATGCAAGTGGCTCAAATCCTCGAAATGGGTGATAATAATCGTGACCATGTGTTTGGCACTCTTATTATGTCCATGTATAATGTTATTTTAATTGTTTTGATAAGAATTATATTATCTTGATTTTAAAAATAATAATATATGAGGAAATAAAACCCAACCATTAGTTTTATTTCATTAGTTTGTTGGCTTTTTGTATTTTGTTGTGGGTCATCTTTTTCTTCTTCATTCCAAGATATTATTCTCAGTTCTTTGTCGATTCAAGTTCATACTATGTGTTTGAGTGGACCTTTGCTCCCTCTCTTTCTCTTTAAATAAATACTGAAATACATGTCTCATTGACTTACCTTCCATTGCTATGCACCAAGTTGGCTTAACACCTCAATAAGTGAGTATATCCATCTTCGACAATGAATCCGACTACATAAATTGTGTGTATGCCGACGGCGTTGAAGCCTCCCCATGGTCGTCTTCATCAATCACGACAATAGAGACTACCACGATTCTACCTTCATGGAGAGGCCCTAGTAACCCAAAATAAACCACTTGTAACACTTGTCAAACCCAAAACTTGAAACACGATGAATCCTAAGGCTAAATTGGACGGTAATGGGCCAGCTTTGAAAAGCTTCGGTTTTCAATGAATTAAGGATTTTGGGCTCATCGCCTCCCCAATCTGACCAATGCTTAGTCCTAAGGCCCAATAAGACTATTTAATCTAGCCTAACAAAAATCTAATGTCATTTCCATCTTTAAGTTTGCCACCCTAACCAATCGAGGTGCTTATCTAGGAAACTAACTCGATCTAACTGATTTAGGTTGACCTGTACTCTCCTCCTTCCTTAAGAATACCATCCATGTTGCATAGTCAGGAACTACCTCTTGACATAGCATGGAGACTTTGAGACAAGCAAAGCAAATGGATACACTGGTAGACATTTCATCAATATTTCTCATATAATTTGCACAACTTAGGCCTATATTTATGTGAGAAAGGCGCTCTCTCTCTCTCTCTCTCTCTCATATACTAAAACTTAGTTGGGCCATTTGTTTACTTGGGTGTTAGAATACTTGCAAGCGATCACTATCTTTGTGGGTCCAATTTCATAGACTTTCACCATCATCTAGCCTAGGTGAGCTCCTATACCAACATCTACATTTCATACAAAAACAACTTTTTATAATCCCTAAGTCAATTTGTATTTTTAATTTGTATGTATCAATTTTAGTTAAATATGATTACCCCTGACAAGAGAAAAGGGGGAAAAATCAATCTAAATGAAAATGTCATTTTTTTTTATAAAAAATACCGCAAATGGCATCATATGAATTGTATGAGAAATAAAGTTATGAAAAATTGAAGCTTGGCAATTCGTTGGGTAATTTTATTATAATATAGATAATTTTTTACGCTAAAATTCAGGTTTATAGCCGCCACAGGAATTTAACTTTACCTTATTTAAAAAACAAATAACTTCACCTTAATAAAAAAAATTAATTAATCTTAACTTGTATATGAAACGCACAACTTAATTAAATTAAGTTTTAATTGCTCATTTAATTTCTATAATTACAAAAACTTTTTTTTAGTTCTTATATTTAAAAACATCTCATTTTAATTTCTCTACATATCAATTTTAATTCTTTTTAATCCTAGCTGTAGGGACTAAAAGAAATTAAAATAATTTGTGTAGAGAGTAAAAAGAATTAGAAATGGTTTATGTAAGGATTTAAAAAAATATTTTTAAGTATAAAGACTAAAAGAAAATTTTAATAACTATAAAAATCAAATGAGTAATTAAACCTTAAATTAAATATGAAAAATTAATCCTACACAAAGCTATGCTCCACAATTTTTTGTAAAAAAAATGTTAAAAAAACAACAACTGCAAAGTCGTTGATAATACTCAATTTCTTATATTTTTGCACCATTTTAAAGAATGATTTAAATTATAGCAAATTGATAATGATGAAGATGAATCTTCCCACGTATAGTGAGAAAAAACCCATTTGGCGCAAGAGTTGGTTTACCTCAAAGGGGCATAAATTGGCAGTGTTGCGATTGCCAAAAAGAGAGATTGGCCAATTGGGTTTATTCGTTGAAAAAAAAAAAGCATCGATTTTTCTTACACCCGTTTGCTTTTTCTACATATCCCTTTCCTAAATTCCTCTTCCACTACTTACACACCTCTTTTCTCTCCCACTCTTTCCTCCTCCACAATTCCTCTTCCTCTTTTTTTTTTTTGGCAGGTCGCTCCAATGGAGAAATCATCCTCTTCACTCAAGAAGAAACGTTCTAAGAAATTATCGAAGGTATTCTCAATTTTCTTCTTCTTATTATTATTTGAATTTTAGGGTATTTAATTTTAAGTTTCAGATTTATTCTAAGGCAATCTCATTAATTTAATTTTAAGAAAAAAAAACGAATGTTCTGTTTCTGCTGTTGTTGTTTGTGTTTTGTGAACTGAAATTTGTCATTTTGTGTGTGTGAATCATGTACCTAAACTGACTGGGATGGGTTTTTTTTTTTTGTTTTTGGTGGGGTCCTAGTTTTTCTTTTTTTTCTTCATTGTAAGTGTGTTGATTATTTATATATGATTTGGTTGTTGAGTTTTCCAACCTGAGCGTGTGTAGTTTGTTGAGTTGAATGATTTAACTGAGTGTGGATTTTCCTGTTTTTGTCATCACAAACGTAAATTCATCTCGATTTTATGCCTAATTTGATTTTTAGGCCAAGGCAAGCGGTAAAAGTAGGAAGAGTAAGAAATATAAATCCAAGAAGGTTCACCGCCACGAGGTTTCTCTTTGCTGTTCTGACTATGATGATTCAAAAAGTTTGGACACATCGGATTCCTCTAGTTCGGAAGATAGTTACAGAAGAAAAAGGGATAGGTCTCGCACAAGAAAAGATGTGAAAGGTCGTAAGAGAAAGGCACGGGAACGATCTTACAGCCGTGACGGCAGGGAGGACTCTAATTATGCTAAGAGAAAAAAGGCGAAGAGGAAAAATGAGCATGATGAGGTGAGGAAGAAACCTTTCCAGAAGAAAAAGATTAGGAGAGAAGCTAGTGTTGATTCGATGAGCAGCAGATCAAGGAGTTGCTCTACATGTCAGGATGGGAGTACTAGCAGGGATGACAGCCGATATAAGAGTCGCGGGGGGAGATTGGAAAGAAAAGAGAAAGACAGAAGAAGATTGAGAGGAAGAAGTGAAAGTAAAAAGAGTAGCAGATATAGGGCCAGAAGTTGTTCTTCGTGCAGTCCCGATAGTGAAAATAGTTATGAAGTGACTGAAGAGAAATATGTAGGTGAGAACAATTCCAGGTGGCTCCGATCAGTTATTACTGTTACAAAAGAAGCGGAGGAATATGGTGAATTGTGTAGAAATGAAACCAAGGAGGAGATTGTTGATGATCATGATTACCCTTGTAGAAGTAATGACAGTAATGATGGGGGCACAAAGAGGGAGTTGGATCATCATACACTTCTTGCATCAGAAGAGAAATTGAGAGTTGAGGATGAGGCAGGAGACATGAATGCTGATCTTAGCTTCACAGAGCCCAAACTTAGAGATAGGAGCTACAATGACTGCAGTAACCTTAAAGCTTATAGTGCTGGGACAAGTGAATCTATGAAGGAAACAGGCGGTACATCTGGTGCTAATGTGAATGATGATGACTTGGAGGCAATTCTAAGACAAAGAGCATTGGAAAACCTAAGAAAGTTCCGAGGTGAGATTCAGTCTAGTGCAAAAGCTCCTGATCAGAAAAATAAAACTGTTAGCCAGGTGAAGCAACCAATTACTGATAAACATGAAGTTGTTCAAGGCAAGTCTGTTGTCAATGATTCAACTGTAGGAACAAAATTTGTTAAGCGAACCCCTGGAGAAGAAACTAATTTGCCTGTTGGGAGGAGAAATTTAATTGCTTGTCCAAAAAACAATGAGAGGATTTTAAACACAGATAAAGATATATCTGGTTCTGCTAAGTGTGATTTGGCCTGTGCACCAGAGAAGGTGATTGATTCAGACAACCCTAGTGGAACATTTACTGAATCCACTAATTATAATACAGCCAATTTAGAATTGACCAAACAAACACAAAAATCTTGCCACAATTCCCTTCAAACATCTGCTTCACATGAACCCACCAATGCAAAGTTACCAGTGGCGAGGTGATGTCGAAAGGAATGCAGCTAAGACTACTCAAGCTGCAATCCAGAGTATTAATAACAATGGCAGAGATGGTGATGTTTCATCAATAGAGAATAAATCAGGCAAATTGCAAGATGAATCCAACCAGGGCTCCCAGTTTGAGCAGAAAACAATGAGTGTGATGCGGGGTGGTGAAATGGTACAGGTGAGTGTGTGGTAGTCTTTCCAATATTCTTTACTGACATAATGTTGGTCCTAAAATATGGTATGTAATCCTTTCCTTTACTCGTCCGTTTTTATTACTAGTAGTTTGTGAATGTGCAGGTTAGCTACAAGGTCTATATCCCTAATAAAGTCCCAGCTTTGGCTAGAAGGCAACTTAAGCGATGATCTTCTATATGCTCTTCTGGTGAAGAACAGGCTTTCTGACGTTGTGTTCATCTTGTTTGACACATGAAAAGGGTAGATATGTGCAAGAAAGTATAGAAATGAAGAGATTATCTGTGTATTCATCTGTGTATGAACTAAGAACTGCATCAATTTCTCTTTAGCTATTTTTTAGGTAACATTGTATTGGTAGATTATTTGAATGTGGTCTGTCACAATAATATTAATGCAACCGTTGCAACAGGAAGACCTTTAGTATTTCTTTTTGGTTGAACATGAAAGACCTTACCTTAGTCTGCTCTGTCATCTGCAGACAAGCTCTCTCAGATGATATGTTGTGTGTGTTTAATCAGATTATTTAAGGAAATAATCCCTTATTTTTTAGAATTTTAAAAAATAAACAATTATTTTCCTCCAAATATTGTATGAGGCTGATTTGGTATTCCCAAACCTCTCATCTGGTCACAACCGATAGCCCTTGGACCCTCGGTAACTTCAAGTGGATGCATCAATAATTTCAGAGAATAGATAGACGAGTTTAAAAAGATTGTTTGCATTAGCAAATTCTAGCATCGACTATTTTCAGCAATAAGAAGAATTTCTCATTTAACAGCAAGTCCGAAATAAGAATATTAAATATTAGTCAATGTTGGCTGAAGGCCTCAGACAAAATCTAAACAAAATAACGAAATATATTAATTCAGTCCATAAGCACAAAATTTGCACTGTAATACACATTATATAGGTACAATACACACACATACAGAGAGGAGACATATCAAATTAGAAAATTATTTTAGGTTAGTTTTAGTCTTCCAAAAAGGTAGTTCTATTTTTGTCTCTTTAATTTGGAAATATATCATTTTTGATCCTCAAAGTGTATTTTCTGGTGGTTTATAATTGCTATTAAATGTTAATTAATTATAATCACTTTGAGGTACAAAACGAAGTATTTCTAAATTAGAACAAAATTTTTTGAGCACTAAACCGAATTTGAAAAATTTTAGAGAGACAAAAACATATTTTATCTATTGTTTTATGTAAGAATGAGATGAATAAATTTTAACCATTAAATCTTATTATGAATAATTAAGATTAAAATATAAAAGTAATGTAAATTTTTAAAAAGTCATATGACTTTTTAAATTATTTATGTGTCTTTAATTAGTTTTTAATTTTGACCATTTATATATAGTATATAGTTATATTTGCTTTTTTATTTTCATATAATTTTTTTTTTCACTAAATACATCTTCATATATGTATGTACTTTACAAGAGATGTATGGTTAAGGAAAATACAACCAAAGGTTAAACTTTAAAGAAAAAATAACAAATTGAAAGTGTAGGTAATAATTAAAAAGGGGTTTAGATCTTTTGGTGACAATAAATAATATGACAATGTCATGATATGAAAAAAGAAGAAGATAAAAATAACTATAATAATATTTTGCCATTATTTATATAAGGTTTATTAATTTTATTTTTACATATTTTCTTTCCTAATTTCTCAAAAAGTTAGTGTTAGTGGGAGAAGGAGGATCATGATTCGTATTAATACTAAATTAAAATAAAATGAATGAATTAAAGCAAAATACAATAATTATATATATATATATATATATATATATATATATATATATATATATATATATATATATATATATTCATTTTTTGTATTCTGAATACAAAACGTGGTTGAGTGGACGCAGAAAATGGAAGGAAGAAACCTAAGGTAAGCGGAACCTGAAAAGAAACAAAAAGCATGAATTGCCTCTGAACAGAGACAGAGTGAGCAAACCAAACAAACACGATGTGTAGTTAGTTAGTTAGCGGTGTGTAGTTTACAATTTCGGGAATAGAATTAGAAGCGATGGTGTTCTTTTCGAACCCCTTAGCCCTGAGCGTCCCCGAACCCGCGTTCGAGTCGTGGCTCCGCGACACCGGCTACCTCGAAATCCTCGACCACCGCACCTCCTCCTCCGCCGCCGCCTCCCCCGCACCCTCTGCCGCCGGCGGCCTCTTCTCCCGCCTCCTCACCTTCCTCTCCCTCTTCACTCTCAACCCCTTCGCCAAGCTCACCGCCGATGACTTCGCCGCCGACACCCCCTCCTGGTCCCGCTCCTTCTTCGGCTTCTCCGACTCCTATTCCTTCCCTTCCTCCCCCTCCCAAGCGCGCCTGAGAGTCCACGAAAACGTGAAGCGCTACGCCCGCAACTACGCCTATCTCTTCATCCTCTTCTTCGCCTGCACTCTGTATGCTCTCATTATTGCCTCTACTCTTTCTTAATTTGGATCTTGTTTTGTTTGAATTCGAGAATCTATAATGTGTTTAGTGAAATTAGGCTCTTGTATTTGTCAATTGGTTGTGTTTGAATAAACTTCTCTGTAAATATTGAAAATGAATGAGTTTTTTTCATAAATTAAAATTAACTTTAAATACTTGAGGGAGAATTTGCTGTCCATAATAGTCCTATACAGTTTGAGCAGGATTGCCCCTTATGGAAGATACCTGTCATCTTTACCAAAAATATCAACTTACATACTTTTATACAAAATCTCTCATCTAACTTTCCTAAAAGTTGATGTAGATAAGTTGATTTTTGGGTAAATCACCTTTTTGGGTTATTGAAAGTGTTAAGCACAGTCATTGCAAAATTAAGGAAATTTCAAATAAATGTATGAAAACTGGTTGTCGTTTCATTTAAGTTTCTAAACTTAACCAATTATTTGTAATTTTGGTCTCTGTCTCTCTGAACATATGTTATCATTTAAATCAGACATTGCATAGTTGGACTAACATGATCCACAGATTGCAACAGTTGCATGTAACAGTTGTTTCAAGGACTTTTTTTGAATTTCCTTAGTTTCAAGGACTAAGGTAGAAGTGCCTAACACTTTCAGTGACGAAATAGGTGATTTATCCTTGATTTTAACTTACAAGAGAAGTTCAATTTGTTTTACTTTCTTGTTTTCTTCTTCAATAAGTGTTATGAAAAATTTATACAAACAGGGCCTTGATGTAGTTCTTGCTTAATGAATTGGAGAATTTATAAAGAATTAATGTGGTTATTGTCGTGCCTGCTCTTTGGTGTGATGGAACTGTGTGTGTTTTGGTTCTTGTGGTTGCAGGTATAAGATGCCGGTTGCTCTTGTTGGGTTGATATTGTGTTTGGCATTGTGGGATTTCTTCAAGTTTTGTAGCCACAGATGGGGATTGGAGCAGTATCCCTTAACGCGCCAGTGCTTGATTCGCATAGCCCAATGTGGTGAGCAATCATGTTTCCTATAGGAGAGTTTTTGTTTTTTCTTGCTTTTTAGTACTTAAGCGTATCAACTGGTTTTTTATTGGGACAAAACTTAGACGCAGTTTTAAATATTTTTGGTATTGTTTTTCAATCTGAATTGAAGTCCTTAAATATTTTTTGGTTCTGTTTATGCATAATAATTTTTTTTTATTGAGACAAAACTTATATGTAGTTTCTTGAGTGAGAAGGGAGAAGGGAATCAAACAGGCTCTTTGTTTTTCTTTGTTTTTTAGTACTTAGAGTATCAACTGGTTTTTTATTGGGGCAGATGCAATTCTTTAAATGTTTTTGGTGTTATTTTTCAATCAGAATTGAAATTTCACTTAAACTGTGTAATAAAGGTTTGCATTAAAGATCAATACAGGTCATTGAAGTGAAACTCCAATTTGGATTGAAAAAAAAGTACTAAAAACATCTAAACACTGCATCTAAGTTTTATCCTTTTTATTGGATTTACTTAAGAACAAAATGGTTATTTTTCTTATGATTTTGCTACATTTTTTTCGTGTGTTAACAAAATCCAACTGGTATGTGTTGCCTGGACTTTGCTTAAGCTGTGTATTTACCCAATACATAATCTTTCAACCCCACCAATAAAAAAGAAGTAATTCACTCACCTTCTTCCTATACAAGAATGGAAATTTTTGAATCTGTTATGTATTTGGCCACGTAATTTTACATAGAATGTCTTCTGCTGAGCTCATGTGGCAGGGATGTCTTGTTCTTTTATGGCACATTGCTTATGGATGCTGGAAAAATATCTCTTAATTTGATGAGCATAAGGTTAATTGAATCTCTTGTTTCTCAATCTTATCTTTTGCAGCAACAGCAGTTATTCTAATCTTTTCCAATGTTCAAATGGCTCTCTTTTGTGCCATATGTGTCAGCTATGCAGGTAAGTCTTTCTACATATGTACTTTTATTTCTACTTTGTTCCCTTCAACAATGAGTTCTTAAGTTCAAAAAATCTATGTAGGCGTGATACTTCATGCTGGATTTCGAAAGTTGACCCCTGTAAAGCAACCTTCCGTGGGCAGAGGTGGGTAGTAGGCTAATCAATAAAACTGTGGTGCACTTGCCTTTATCCAGCACATCTTACTTCGTGATTCAAGGGCCTTTGGTACAGAAGATTGTTGTGCTTACAATGTAGAAAGAATATAAGGTACAGGACATTGGTACAGAAGATTGGGCCTATACGAGATTATTCATTTTGCAAAGGGAGCAATATGGTTTAGTCAAGTAGTGTCTATAAGACGGGAACTTTTGTCTAAGAGCATTGTTTTCTTGCTATTGTCCTGAACCTGTTGCGGTAAAGAATATTATGGGCTCGCTGTTTTAAAAGTTAATATAATTACATTTGATAGAATTAATTTTAAATTGTAGATTGAAATTGAAATGTGACGTAAATTTTAAATTATAACAAATATTAACGTGAGAAGAATTAGTTTTGTGTAATGGAGAAAGAAGGTTATATCTATCCCTTTCAATATCACAAAGTCACATTAAGTATCAAACTAGGTAAATCGAAATCCATCGTCATTTAAAACCTGTTTCAAAATAATATGAACTCTATATACGATAAAATTACCTTACTAGCAGGACATACTCAAATGTACCTTTGGTAATTATCTTTTGTACAGTCCAGATTGTTTTATTGGTGATGATCCTTTGGCTTTCTTCTTCTAAGAGCGTGCTATCTTCAGATTGATAGTGTGTTTAGTTTCTTTCATTCTCACTTTCTGATACACGTTTAACAGTAATTTTTGTCTCACAAAGCATTGAACGCTAGTTCAGACCCTCTAATAAAGTTTGTCAGTTGTCACTCTAGCTACGCAGGGTATCATACTAGGCACTTTAGTAACGAAAAACGGGCATGTTTATTAACACAGTTTGTAAAGGTTTGTGCTATTTGAGTGTAAATAATAATAATAATAATAATAATAATAATAATAATAATAAATGAAAAGAAAATAGATAAGATAAAAATATTAAACTTTTAATGCCTGTTTCAGAAAAGAAATAAAAAAGAAAGTCTTTTTTACGAACTCCAAGTATAAAAAAATTCCTCCCAAAAGTGAGTAAAATGGGGAGAAAAAATATTTATGTTCAGAAAAAGTAATTTCTACTCACTTTTTTACTCATTCAAGCGAATAAAGAAAATTTTCTGTTTCTTTCTTTTTTATTTTTATCTATTTAAATAGCACTTTTTTTTGTTTTATTTCTCTCCTCTATATTTTATTTGTAATTCAAATTTATCATGTTCGGTTAAAAAAAGAGGCTAATTGAGAACTTTCTAGAGGCAATAAATGACATGAAATTCGTTTTGTTGACGCTAGTGCTTCAACAATGTTACCTGTACCATTTAAAAAAATAAATATGTAATTTTGATGTGATTGGATTCGAGTCCAACAGGAAAAGTTTAAATAAAAAATAGCATATTTCAACTCAACAATGATTACATGTTATTATGTTAAGGCTTGTGCAGAAGAACCACGAATGTGTAATATCCACCTGTTCGATTGCAACTTTCATAATAATTCCTAAATCATTGCATCTTACTTTTCTGACCTCATTGGGGGACTGGCAATGGTGGATTCTTTGGTGTTTACCTTTATTCTCGCTAGACATTATTATTCTTTGATAGTGCAACCGATAAATGTTATGTGGTTGACATTTTTCTTAAATATATGATTTTTTTTTTCTCTTGTTGATTTTCACAATTGGCTATAAAAATTGACAGGATCCCTTCTACTGCTTGCCAATCACCTTTAAATTCAAAAGAGAGGCCTTCTTCTGTGAATTCATTCTTGATGAGCTATAGGAAGCTTAATCACCTAGTTATTGTCCACTATAAATCTTAGAGCTCTGCTTACTGAAGATGCAAATTTCATACAAGACATAGGTCAGTAGAGAGCCGAATCAGCAATTAAAGCACTATGGGAGAAAGTAAGTGTAGACCACTTGGATTCTTGATAGGGCTACCCTTTGCCGTTGTTTCCTTGGTGTTATCTTTGGTGGGTGCTGTCATTTGGATCATTGGGTAAGTTAGCCCCCCAGTTATATTTATTTGGAGTTATTTTAGATCTAGATTTTTGTTGTGCCTTTCTAGCAGTTGTTAAAAGAGGGTTCGGACTTAGCACTTGCACTGTTAGTAATAAGCGTTAAATTGAATGTTGACAGGTCTGTGTTGAGCTGCTTGTGCCCTTGTTGCATCTGTTTCTCAGGGCTTGCCAATTGCGCCGTTGGCCTCGTCAAACTTCCAGTGAAAGTGATTCGGTGGTTCACTCATCAGATACCTTGCTGATCAACTGCAACTGGATTCCACGAATTTGACGATGAAAATAATGAAAGCATCCATGATGAACAAGGTAATGTATTTAATAATTTAATTTTAAATATAAAAAAGCTAAGTAATAGGATACTCATGGAAAGAGTTTTTTTTTTTTTAAATAAATTTAAAAGTTCGAACTTTTTTAGTGTTACAAAAAAGTATTTATAGGGTATGCAAGACAATACTCTCAAAAGTGTTTATAGACTATAAAAGATAATGAATACCCAAGTATAAGAGCACACTGTGTACATGAGTACTCAAGTTTTCTCTATGTCCCAGATAAGGAGAGGAGAAACTTATTTATACATAAAAAAATTATATTACATCAAATACATTATTAAATGTTGAGCTTCATTATTGTCCTTGTGAAATTCTTTTAACATGTTATTTTGAAATATTGTTCTATTGATATTTACTTCATTGTTATTTCCTCCAAGTATTGTCTTTTAATACTGTTAAGGGATTTCTTTTGATCAAAAAGTGTTGCCTTTATCTTATTAATATTAATATTTTAAATATTTTTGTCTTCCACTTGTTCGAATTCAATGCCCAAATAGTTCCTCCATTATCTTGTAAATAACGATTTATCCATCAACAAACTATTTACAAAATAATGGAAACGATTGTTTCGTCATCGAGTTCCAATAAGTGGAAGACAAAAATATTTGAAAAATCAATGATAAGATAAAAATAACACTTTCTAGCCTAAAGGAATTCCTCAATAGTATTAAAGTACAATAATTAGATAAAAGGACAAAAAGTAAGTGTTGGTAAAGCAATAATTCAAGATAACGTGCTAGAAGAATCTCACAAGGACAATAATGAAATTCAACCTTTAATAATGTATTCAATGTAATGTAACTTTTTTGATGTATGAATAAGTCTCTTCTCCCCTGATTTGAGGCAAAGGAAATTTTAGTGTGCACTTATGTATTGTGTGCACTTTTGTACTCTACGTGTTCTCTTGTGTACCATGTAAACATTTTTTTTTTGTATTACCAATAAAGTTTGAAGTTTTCAATTTATGCAAAAACTCTCTAAGTATTATATTACTTAGCCTTTTGAAATTTTAAATTAAATTATTTTATACATTACATTTATCATTAGAGCGTGAAAGGAGTTAGTTTTGATCATATAATCATACATAAATGATCAAAATTATTTTAACTGATTTTAATCTTAATTATACATTTGAGTTATATTGTTAAAATTGATGTTCTTGTACCCTAGTGTTCTCTCGTGTACCATGTAAACACTTTTTTGTATTATCAATAAAGTTTGAAATTTTCAATTTATGCAAAATCTCTTTTGATAACTATCTACTACTTAGCCTCTTTGATATTTTAAATTAATTATTTATATAATACATTTATTATTAAAACATGAAAAAAAAATTTAATCATACAATCACACATATATAATCAAAAATATTTTAATCAATTTTAATCTTAATTATGTATTTGAACCATATAATTAAAATTTGTTTCTATCACGCTCTCGTCTTTTTACTTGATATGCTTGCTCTCTCTCTATATATATTTGATACAATATTTCAAACCGATGGAGTAAGTTAATAAGAAACATTTAAATTTAGAGTTTAATGACTATGTACTGAGAATATAAAAAGTTTTATATTAGTAACTAATTAGAAATCATTATTGTTATGACTTGTAAGATAATTATTGTAAAAATTAACAAATTTATTATATATGATGGTTTGTGATTGGATGATATTGTAAAACCTATTTTCTCTTAAATTTATGTATGTATTGCTTAAATTAAGACATAATATTAATTGGGTAAATTATTTGATGGCCTCGACTCACCGGTTGCAGGAGCTAAACTAACAGCATATCCAATGGGAGTTTCTTTACTGACCACCATTGGAGAGAAACTTGATAGACCCTACTTAATTTTTAGGTTTCTATAGAGAGCAACCGTTGCTCTCCTAACATTGTGGGCCAGTTTTTATTTAATAATAATATACTATTATTTTTCATTAACTTTTTTGTTATTTTCACACACAAACGTCTATGTGTATCACATACCAACCCACGGTTTGACCAAAAAGAATAGCAACCCACAGTGCAAGTAATGGTCATTTTTTTCTCACATTAACGGCCATTTTTTATAACATTAACGGTCAAATTTTATATTGTATAATAATGCATGTGGATAAAATTTTTTCACACAACAATCTTTTCAATTTCTCTTGTCTTATTTCATTTATTTGCTTACTTAAATTTTCTTATTTGTATTTCCTTCTTTTTTACACACAAATAGATTCCAATAATCCTAATTTTTTGTTCAATTGGATGCAAATTTTGCAACTTCAAAATACTCAAAATGTTAAAAATCCTCCTATATCTTCAAATTCTCCAAATAATTCAAACATTGGAAATATTTTCTAATTTCTTTTCCTTAGTTTCTTTCCACCAAATATGTCGTATATGGGTAATCCATTTGTAATGTTGGGCCAAAGTAGATTAAATTTTTCTTTGCCAACAACTAGTCTCGCCATGTTTGGTGTGACTTCAGCAATGAGTAGCGACAGAGATTGTTCCGATCAACAAGTGCAAACATCGGTGGGATCCATATTAGTTTCTCAAGTTCCTTCATTTTCCTCCCAAATTAACTTGGAAAATATTACAATCAACAAAGATAGAAGCTTGATTGGTCGTGTGAATTCTAAACAAAGGTTTACAATGGAAAAGGGTACATTACCCATTCAAACATGACTAAATGCTTCAAAGGACCCAACTACGGGAGTTGACCAAAAGGCAAATGGTTTTTGGTAAAGGATCAAGGACAACTATAATGAATATCATGTTGATGAACAAAAGAAGGGAATAGGTGCACTAAAAGCTCGTTGGCAAAAGATAAATGGTGCAGTTCAAAAGTTTGTCAAGTGCTACATACAAGCTGTTCGAAGGAAGAAAAGTGAAAGCTTTGAGAATGATATCATAAATGATGTATTTGTCATTTTTCATCAAGATGAAGGAGAAACATTCAAATTTGAGTATGCATGGCGTTTATTGAAAGATAATCCTAAATGGAATTCAGAGTGGGGTGGAAGTTCTTCGAAAAGAACAAAGACATCTGCTTCAGGGTTGTACACCTCATCATGTTCGTTGGATACGCTAACAAATTCTGAATTTCACCCAACATCATCTCCTTTCCAATGTCCAATGGAGGAAGAAGGCAAACAAGGAAGGCTAAAGTGAAATCTAAAGAAACGTCTTCCGATCTTGCAGAGATTAAGGCAATACAAGATGAGTTGAATCAAAAATTGGTGGTTGCAACAGATTACAAACGTCTTAAGGAAAGAGAGGTAACTTTGAAGGAGTTTGATATCCTCATGAAGGACACAACTGGGATGACAGAGGAACAACTTCACTATCACAACCATTTGTGCAAAATAATTAAAGAAAGACGTGGATTGAACTAGTCATTGGGGTCAAACTACCTGTTGGGGCAATATAGCCATTGGGGCCAAAGTTGTCGTTGGGGTCAAAGTAGTTGTTGGGTTTAAAGTAGCCATTAGATGAAATTAGTTGTTGGAGCCGTTAGATGAAATTAGTTGTTGGACCCTATATATTGTCTTAAGATTTATAATTTGTATCACACCACTTTGTTTCGATAGTTTCTTTATTGTTTTCTACTTGTGTGAAATTTTTAAGTCCCTTTTTCATCTTTCAAATGGATCCTTATGATTCATATTTCGATAGTGAGCTCGAGTGGAAATTTATAGAAGATGAGTGAATGACATTCGAACCCAACATAAGCGCATTCAGAAATTAATTGACAAATGTATGCAAGAACAAGGTAGTAGCTCTAGGCAAGGTGCTTGTAAAAGAACTCGTACAAGGGAATTGTGAAGAAGGACACCTCCGCTTATTTAATGACTACTTCTCGGCAAGTCCAATATACACCAAAAACCAATTCCAATGAAGGTGAGTATTTCCAACTAACGAATGATGCAACTGGAAGAATGGATCTTTCACTGTTGAAAAAATGCACTGTCACAATTTGCATGTTGGCTTATAGATCAACAATTGACAGTGTGGATGAGTATGTGCGTATTGGTGAAAACACTACAGTAGAATGCTTAGAGAAAATTGTCAAAGGAGTGAATGAGGTATTTGGGATCGAGTACTTGAGAAGGCCCAACAATAATGATGTTGAACGTTTACTAAAAATAAGAGATGCATGTGACTTTCTGAGTATGTTAGGTAGCATTGATTGTATGCATTGGGAGTGGAAAATTTGTCCTACAGTATGGAAATGTCAATTTTGTCGAGGAGATTATAGCAAATCCATTATTATCTTAGAAGTAGTGGCATTGCACGACTTGTGGATTTGGCATGCATTCTTTGATGTTGCCAATTCAAATAACGACATCAAAGTCCTCAACCAATCTTATATATTTAATGATGTTTTGCAAGGGCAAGTTCCTGAAATACAATTTACATTGAATGAAACCACATATAACATGAGATACTATTTAACATATGGCATTTATCCAGAATGAGCTGCGTTTGTAAAAACCATCTTAATGCCATAAGGAGAGAAAAGAAAATTGTTCACCTAACATCGAGAAGCAGCAAGAAAAGATGTAGAGAGAGCTTTCAGAATGCTCCAATCATAGTTCACAATTATATGTGGCCCAGCATGATCTTGGAGCATGAATATATTGAAACAGATAATATATGCATGTATAATATTGCATAATACAATTGTCGAAGATGAACGAGAAGCATATGATGATAATATTGATTTTTCATATGATGACAAAATTAAAAAATTTTAATTTTAGTCATACAATCATACATATATAATCAAATTTTTAATCAATTTTAATCTTAATTATATATTTGAACCATATAATTAAAATTTGTTTCTATCATGCTCTCATCTTTTTACTTGATATGCTTGCTCTCTTTGTGTATATATTTGATACACTGATGGAATAAGTCAATAAAAAACATTTAAATTTAGAGTTTAATGACTATATACTGTGAGTGTAAAAAGTTTTTATATTATTAACTAATTAGAAATTATTGTTTGTATGACTTATAAGATAGTTATTGTAAAAGTCAATAAATTAATTATATATGATGATTTGTGATTAAATAATAGTGTAAAATTATTTTTTCTTAAATTTATGTATGTATTGCTTAAATTAAGACATAATATTAATTTGGTGAACTATTTGATGGGCTCGACTCACCGGTTGGAGGAGCTAAACTAACAAGTAGTGGCAATTTTTATGACATTTGCTTCACAAATCAAACCAATATTCAAGCATGGCATACACCATTAGAGCTAGGAGAAGAGTTTACGAAGGAATCTTCCAGACCTTGTTCAATGTCAAAAGCTCAAGCCCACGCTTCGTGCATTCGTGCCCAGCCGCGTTGATCCAGAACCTTCTCAAGTTCCGAAGAGACAAGCCCACGGAGCAAATGGAGCGAGCCCTGGACCAGTGCGGGCTCGACCTCAACGACGACCTGGTTCTCTCCGTGCTGCGACGACACCGTTCCGATTGGCGACCCGCGCACGTGTTCTTCAACTGGGCCTCCAAAACGCCCGGGTACCGGCCCAGTTCCGACGTCTGCAACGAGATCCTCGACATCCTCGGCAAAACGAAGCGCTTTCAGGAACTCCACCAAGTGCTCGACGAAATGTCAAAGAGGGAGGGACTCATCGACGAAGCCATATTCGGCACCCTGCTTCGTAGGTTCGTGGGCGCTCATAAAGTTGACGAAGCGATTCACTTATTCCACCGAAGGAACGAGTTCGGTTTGGAGCTAGGTTCGGAGGCTTTTCGTACACTCTTGATGTGGCTCTGCAGGTACAAGCACGTGGAAGACGCGGAAGCGTTGTTTCACGGTGTGATGAAGAAGGATTTAACGTTTCGTCCCGATATAAAGACGTGGAACGTGATTCTCAATGGTTGGTGTGTGTTGGGGAACGTGCATGAGGCGAAGAGGGTGTGGAGAGACATAGTGGGTTCTCCATGCAAGCCTGATGTATTCACGTACGGAACCTTCATCAAGGCGTTGACAAAGAAAGGGAAACTTGGAACAGCGCTGAGGTTGTTCCGTGGCATGTGTGACAAGGGTTGTAAACCTGATGTTGTGATATGCAACTGCATCATTGATGCTCTTTGTTTCAAGAAGAGGGTTCCTGAGGCGTTGGAGGTTTTCCGTGAGATGGGTGAGCGAGGTTGCGAACCGAATGTGGGTACTTACAATACGGTTATTAAGTGCATGTGCAAGATACGGCGAATGGAGAAGGTGTATGAGCTGGTTGGTGAGATGGAGAGGAGGAGGGGGAGTTGCTTGCCTAATGATGTTACTTATTGTTACTTGCTCAAGTCGTTGAAGGAGCCGGGGGAAGTTCGCGGGGTTTTGGAGAGGATGGAGAGAAATGGGTGTGGCATGAATGATGATGTTTATAACTTGGTGTTGAGGTTGTACATGAAATGGGATGATGAGGATGGAGTGAGGCGAACGTGGGAAGGAATGGAGAGGAGTGGATGGGGGCCGGATAGGAGATCGTATACCATCATGATTCATGAGCACTTTGAGAAAGGGAGAGTAAAGGATGCAATGCGTTATTTTGGGGAGATGACATCTAAGGGAATGGTGCCAGAGCCAAGGACGGAGAAGTTAGTAAGTTCCATGAACATTCGGGTGAAGGGGAGGACAGAAAAACAGGAAGGTATTGAAGGGGGGAACATGTAGTCTTTGAGGTCTTGGATTTGGTCCAATTGGAATGTTTTGGACAATGTTTCCTTTGGCTTTGTAGTTTGGCCAGGCAGTTTGAGGTTTTTTGGAAGTTGGAACTACATGTGATCAATTTAGAAGAATGTGAAGGAGAACCTTGGTTGTAAAGCCTTAAACCATTGCTATCAAGTAGTAGAATGGTGAGGGGCAGGTCTAGAATCTCTTGTGGAATGGCAAACGGCAGTAGTGTGTCACTGAGTGGAGAGGTGTTGAGCTTCTGGAAGGAAGTACGGTGATGGAGATGAGTTGCCTATCTCTGTGTGTGTATTTGAACTGCTGTCATGGCATTAAGAACAATAGAATATATAATCCACTCTAATATATAAATGAGAATTTCTTTCTAGCATGTGAGAAACTCACTTTCTCCTGAAACTGAGAAGGGCTCCACGGTCAACGGCGAAGAATCCATGTGCAGGAACACTTGCTGCCACAATTCTTATTGCTGATTTGCTGTCAACACCGACGAAAGTCCTTTGGGGAAATCCATCTCAAGGCAAGACCTCTACTTTTTTGATGTTTTAATTTTTTCTCAGTTGTAATTTATCTTGCTCTAAAAGTTCTCTACCGGTTAAAGGCAGGATAGGGAATCAACTGATGCTAAATTTTGTTCCAAATTTTGAGTGCTCTGAACTGACTAGCTACATATTAATAGATTAGGGTTTATTTTTTCCTCTCATTTGTGTCCTGCGAGTGTGTCCTTCATGAATGAAAAATATAGTTTCTTTTATACTCGAAGACAATATTGTGCAGACCTGGAATCATGTTGCCTCATGGGTGAAGAGCTGGGTAGGTTCTTCATAGGATGAATATTTTTATTAACATGTGTTCTAATGAAATCTATTAAATCCTGCATTATAAGGAGTGGGTCATTAATTTAAATCCATTGAATTATTCGTTGTTTCCACCTTGTGTTCTATCAATACCATACAACTTCTGACAAGTATATGACTTTTATTGATGTTGTGGCCATAATAATAGTAGTCTCTTAAACTAACAACTGTCTCTACCCAATACTTCCATTATCACCATCTAATCACCTTGAGATGTCATAGTTTGAGGAGTAATCTAGCTGCTCAGTTTCCTAACTTAGCTTAGAGGCAACTCTTTTATGTGGTGAGAAATATTCCTATAATGATGAAATAAAATTACAGGAATATAGCCTGAAAATTGATATTCTTTATCTTTACAATGGGAACCGAATCATACAAGTAAATGCCTTCGGGGATCCAAATCAATGCTTCGTTGCTTTTGATTGGTTTGCTTGCTCTGCTTTATATGCGGCATCTGAGGAGTGATTTGAAAATGTAACTTTCTTCTTTATCATAATTATATAAGAGCAGAATATAAGTCTTTATTTGTTAGCCTAACAGTTTGTCATTTACAATTGAGGTATTTTAATGCAAATGAAGAAGATAAGGAGGTTGGTTAGAAGTCCCTCCAAGGCGATGTATTTACACCTCCTCAAAACTCATCCTTACTTTTTGTTGTTGTAGGAACTGGTACCCAATTGCTATTCTTTTGAGCTACTTTTGTCGTCAAAATACATATTCCTCAATAATCCTCTCCCCAAAAGCCACATATTCAACCTATAGTCTTTACATGGCAATGTCATGACTATAATATATAAAGGCGTGTGATGTATAGCTTCATCTATGCATCAACCAACCTAGGCTTTTAATCAAATCCTTTAGCAATCTGAACCTAGACTATCAAGTGATAGCAAAGGCCAAAAGCATTCTTCTTCCACTTGATCTCTGCTTTTCCCGACTTGATCTCATGTATGGTTATGTGTATGGCGTGGATTGCACTTCCTTCTGATTCTTTGCTTAAAAATATTTAAACTAAGCCAAGGCAGACTTTGAATGGCTAAGCTTGTGGTTTTGAACTACTGACATCTTTAGCTGTCAATTTGTTGAAGGAGAGTTCTGCTTCTAGCAATGCATATGAAGGAAATCATCAACGTGTTTAGCCAATGTGTTGTTGAGTAGAAAATGCATAAATGAAGTTAAACCCCCAACAGAAGAGGGAATTCATAATGGAAGTTGTGCAAAGAGTATTTTTATGACTGAGGTGGGCTCACAAAAGAACAATGTTCACATTATACAAATGTTGTAATCACAATGTATTAACTTATGCCTAACATGACATGTGAAACTACTCCTGATTAATAATAATTTTGTTCTGATATTCAAATTAACGAATAGCCAGTAAACATGTTTTTTCTAATAATAGGTCGTGCTGGGAACTGAAATAGGTAGCATGAGTATTGCAGAAATAAAAAACAAATTTTACAAGAGATTAAGAATAAAAACTAATATATTCACAAATACCTTAACTTAGGGTCCGTTTGGGGTGGTTTTTAGTTGTGAGTTTTGAAATTTTTAAAAATTACAACTAGTTTTTAGTTTTTAAAAATTAGTTTTAGTTATTTCTCAAATTTTTGGTTTCAAAATAAATTTATTTTGAATTTTTTTATTTTGTTAAAATTAGTTTAATGGTATGTTTGTGTGGTGGCAGCAAAGGTGGCGGTAGTGGTGGTGGTGATGACGATAGTGACAGTGGCGGCGGCGCTGATGGTTGTGGTGGTGGTAGCAGCAACGGCGACGATGGTGTTAGTGGTGGTGGTGGAAGAAGCTATTGTCAAATGTAATAATGTGTACTTTTTAAAAAACCAAAAACTAGATTTACAAAACTTTTTTTTTTGGTTTTAAAAATAAATGTAAAAGTATTTTAAAATTGAATTAAAAACCATTTCAATTTCATTTTAGCCAAACATTTTTTTTTAAAATTGAATTTAAAAACTAAAAACCAAAAATTCACAACCACCCTAAACGGGCCCTTAGTGTTTGGATGAGGAATTTTAAATTTCAAAGAATTTGAAATGGTTGAAATTTGAATTGTTTTAATATATTTTTTTTCATTTATTAAATGCTTTGTTTGGATAAATCAATTCGAATTTTTTAAATTTCAAATTCTAAGTTTGGATATGACATTTTAATTTTCACTAAATACAAAATTTAATTTTTAAATATATATTTAAAAATTGAAATTTTAATATTAAGCTTTTTCGAAAATAAACATTAGTCAATTTTTAAATATTTAATAATTTACAAATAATTTTACTATTAAATAATATTTAATAATTCAAAAATATAAATATTAATACTTTTTATGTCAATATTGATAAAGAGAAGAGAAAAAAGAAAGAGAAAAATAAGAGAGAGAGGGGAGAGGGAGATGAGTTAGACGGGGGAGAGGAAAGAAGAAAGAAAGAGGAGAGAGAAAATAGACATAGAGGTTAGAGAAAGTGAGTATGAAGAATTTCAAATTCTTATTTTTTCGGTGAAATTTGAAATTCTACAATTTTAAGTAATCAAAATACTTTCATAAATTATTAGAATTTCAATTTTTTACTAAATTCTCTATCCAAACAACATATTTCACCACAAAATATTTTAAATTTCCTATAAAAATGAATTACCCTCTTAAAATTTCTCATCCAAATACAAGGTAAAAAAATTGAAGATCTTATTTGTTTATTGTTATCAAAAACAATTTTTTGCTTTTTAAATTTTACTTGTCTTCTGAACACATTTAAAAGTATTTGTCTTTAAACACATTTTTGTTTTCTAAAAATTTGTTCCTAAATACTTGAATAGAATACTTGAAGAAATCAGAAGAAGAAAATGAAAAAATATTTCTCAGTTATTTTTGTTTTTTAGTTTTTAAATACTTGTTTTAAAAAACAAGTGTTTGCTAAGTAATATAAAATTATTTTAGACAATAATTTAAAAAAAAATGAGAAAGGAATCAAACACTTACATTTTATAAAATGTAGTAGTACATAATATATAGTAATTGTCATAATATGAAGAGTTTGATTTTCATGCATTGTTATATATTGTCAATCAATCAGAAATTATTATTGCTATAATTTTTAAGATAGTTATTATAAAGTTAACAAATTCATTATACATGATAGATTATGATTGAATGATAGTATAAAAATTCTTTAGATTATTGATGCATATACTATTTACTCATATAAAAAATATAATATATACACACACGCATAAATTTTATAAATTAAACTTCAACATTTTAATTTTTAAACTAAACTATTAATTTAATCATTCAAAGATTTGTTTAGTGTTAATTTAATTTTTAAAATATTTATTATATTAAATTCTTGAATCATTAAAAAAATATAAAAATAATCCTTATTTTAATTATAATAATATAATAAAATAATTATTTTAATGTTATTTAAAAACTTATTCAATATTATAAATTTTTAATATCCAGATAAATACTAAGTAAATTTTTAAGATACTAAGTAAATAATTTTATATATTTTTCAAGATAAATTATAATAGTTAATTTATTTAAATACATACTAACTTAAACAAAAAAATACATAATATATTATTAGTAGTAAATATCAAATAATTAATTATAAGCTTTAATTTTCATATACTATTATAAAAAATTTATACTTTCAAGTTCAACTAATCAAAAATTGTTTCAAGTACTACTTTTAAAATAATTTTTATAAAAATAAAAAATTTATCATACATATTAATATGTGATTGAATGACGGTATAAAAAATATTTACATTATCAATATTTTTTTATTAAATTCTTAATAATATAAAAACAAAATATTACATATCCTCTAAATCGCCTAATCACACTAGAAAAAGAAAAAAACAATGTATAGCCTCACAGGAGAAACGAGCTTGTTTTGTTGGACTTGAATTTATTGGCTTGTGTGGGTTTCTCCCTCCAAAATTCGCTCCCTTCCGTCGGAGAATGGCGTCAACTTCACATGCACGATTGAAGAACGCAGCTTCCACATTCTGCTCCGACTCACAGCCTCTCATTGCCGTAACTAATTTTCATCCTTCCCCTTTTCTTCACTGCTTATCACTCATTTTCTAGGTTTCTTTCAGGATATCCGAAAGACCGTGCTTATGATGAAGGACATCGCAGTTCAATTGGAGAAAGACAACCTCTCTGACGAGGTTTTTCTTGGTTTAATCATTGAATTTCTTCGTATTTGATTAGATTATATGAAGAAGAGTGAAATGTGAAGTCCGTTTCAGGTGAAGGAACTGGAAGACGCGGTTATTGAGTTAGTGGGACTATCTGAACTCAGTGTACAATTTTCATCATCAGTTCAAGCTTTTGCCAACAGATACCAGCCTGGAGAACAGGTTCTGCAATGTTAACACCTTTTGTTTTGTTGTTCTTATTGTTTATTTGTTATCAACTTATCACTCATCATTTGAAAGCTAACTATCTTGTTCATGTTGTTCCAATTGCAGTTCACTAATTTTAACAAGATTTTTGAGGATGAACTTTCCAAGTTTAGGGCCAACCAATCTTCAGATCTTTCTAAAAATTCGTTAATACGCCAATTTAAGGAAGCTGTGTGGGTATGTTTCTTGGTTTTACTATGTACATGAACATATCTGTTGTGTTTCAGTGGACTTCCCTATTTTTATAGTGTACTATCATTTCTTTTCAAATGCCTTGTTCATACAATGAGTAATGGTAATTGAACTTGGTAATTAAAATGATCTACATTTCATCAGTTCATCTAGAGTGTTCTCTTTATCACTGGCAATGATTTTAAATTCTGGCAATGTTAGAGAAGTAACTGCTGTCTCTGGTAAGCACATGTTCTTGCACTCGCATAATTTCTCATCCTTGTCTTACAAGGCTGGGTTCTCTGTCAATAGAAGGATATCTTTCCACCACTGGATACATTTACATCAGATTTGTGTTCCCGTTACTGTAATTTGCAGAATCCTATATTTGCAATTAATATTCTGTGTAAACTTTTTCATGAGTACAGTGGTGGATCTTGACTACAATTTTTGGGGGAGTCACTAGATACTAGTTAAAATGATCTAATTAAAATTTATATTAATCATGTATGATTTTATCAAAGTTTCAAATAACATATTAATGTAAAGTAACAACAAAATATATAAAAGAAAAAATGTACTTGCATTTAAGATGCTACTCTTCGTTCCTTTAAAGAGTTCAAGTCATCAATGAGTGAATCAGAGCAAAATTTCAGCAATTTATTTTTCAACATAAATCACCATATTGTCTACAAGAAATTCATCCTCCATCTTGTTACGCAATCTTATTTTGATTATCTTCATTGCTGAAAATTATCTTTTTGTAGTAGATGTAGAAATTGGAAGAGTTAAGATGAGGCAAATTATTTGTTCAATCAAGTAATATGTATTTGCCTTTCCTGTTTTTGCTAAAGCTTCGCACAATTCAGATATGGTTGACAAGTTATCCAAATCTGAATGACTAACAACATCAAGAATAAAATTTTGAAGTTGAAATCTCAAATCAATCTTCTCTTGTCCGCTGAAATCCATAGGATAGAATTTATTTACAACTGCACATATATCATCCATATTAAATACTTTATAAACATCCTTAGAAACTAAACTAGTGCTTTATAAACATCTCAAAGGGCCAAAAACCCACTGAGTACTGACCCACCTCCTCTCTTCTATGCATTTTCACTTTTCACAAATCACTTTTCTTCTCTATTTGCAAATATGCATGATGGTCAAGCAGGTCAGCAACTTCCTTTTTTTACATTATAGCGTGGGTCCCAATCACTTTTAGTAAAAATTACCCTCCTTTTTAACACCCCTCCCCTTTGGAGAGCCACTAAAATGTTTTCTGTACAAAACAATTGGTATAAATACTTTGGGGAGAGCCATGGCTCCCATTGACTCCTAAAATGGTCTGCCACTGCATGAGTATATGGTTGTATTCTTTTCTCTTGTGCTCACACATGCATGAGTATTTATGTACGGAGACTTGAGGGAGAGAGATGAAGTAAACAGTGGTTTGCACCTTGCACATTTTAATATGCACTTCACTTTGTAATATTGTGCTTCCATGATCCTGTTTAAAAGAACAGCTGTTTATGTAACTTCTGCAATAATATCATACTACTGCGTACTGATACTTTTCTGAGTTTCTTCTGCAAGAGTGTTGTTAACTCGATTCCTATAACCAATCTAATGTGCTTGCTGTTTATCTGGGCCGTTAGAATGTTCATCATGCGGGACAGCCAATGCCAGGTGAAGAGCAGGAGGATATTGTAATGACCAGTACCCAGTCTAATATTTTAAATGTTACCTGTCCATTGACTGGAAAACCTGTCACTGAGCTTGTGGAACCAGTTCGCAGGTAACATATGAACCATTCAAAACGTTCCTGTTTTTGTTAGTAATGTTTTCTTTCTATATTAGTAGTTTGAGTTACGCCTTTTTTGTTTTATTTTTTTAATTAAAGTTTGCATAATTTTTTTGACTGAATTATTTTTCCTTCACAACTATATTTCTTCACATATATGTAAATTTGCAATATATGCATGCAGCATGTGTAGTCATTCACTTGCTAGGCAGAATGGGTAAATGGAACAACAATCCTAGGTATGGGGTAAAAAAATTGATTGCAAAATGACAAGTACTATGTTTGGTAATTCTAAATTTAATCTGTATTTGTTTAGCATCAATTTTTCAGAAAATTCTTGTTGGAATGATAATATTAAGCATGTTAAGTTAACTTTCTGGTGGACTATGGGGAGTTATTAGAGTCTGTGCCGCTGATTTATCCAGGAGATAAGATACAGATTATCTATATGTTTTTAAGGTTCTTCACCTCCCTTCTCTGATAGTAGGGATGTAAATGTGTTGGCTTCAGGTTTAAGGCTGAAGAATTCACATGCAAATCAATAAGAAAGACATGTTGGTATCTGTCTCATTATCCATTTGGCTGTGGCCTGAACCCAAATATCTGATTTATATATTATAAAAAGAAAAACAATAATTTATCATTGTTATTTTTATATTTGTCTGTGTAGTGTGTACTGGTGTAAATGGAAGAAATGCATACATCGATACCCATGCCTGAATAACCTGCATCCATAGACCAAGTGCAACTTCTCTCACTGATACCTGCACTTAACTTGGGTCAATAGGTCAGTAAACAGGCGACCATAGGGGGTCTAAATGAGTAGAGCTACTTGTAAATCATTTGACCTTGACTTGCTAAATGCTCAACCAAATTTGTTTGACTGACAAAACAAACAAGTTTGAGCTTTAAATCTAGACTCGATTATACAAATGAGATAAGCACAGGTTTTATAGGTTTGATAAAAGATCACATACAGCTTGTGTTTGTTAGTGTATATGTATATTCTATGACAAAAAAAAATGTAATTTTAAATAAGAAAATGTATGTATAATATAATTTATTTTTTGCGATTACGTAGTAAATTGTAATCTTATTGATTTATTACTATCTACTATTTACCTAACTCTACTTTTCAAAGAGTTTCTTTACTCTCTTCATCTTCTAACATAAAGATATATACTCAACTAAATACTAAATTAATAAACCAAAAAAAAAAAATACTTAAAGGAAAAATTTGATGTAGGAAAAGAAAACAATCAAGTTATAAATGAACTGCTCAAGTTGAGCTCAAATTTTTTGAACAAGTCAATTTCAAGCTTTAAATTTGATTACTTATAATAAATTATCAGAGATTGAGTAGCAATTTTATGACAAATCATGCTTGAGATTCAAGCGTTTGGCTTGGCTTGACTTGACTTGTTTACACATCCTGAGTTGGTAGATGCACCTTTCATTTTCCCCAACACACTCCCCACAGTTCCTATTTATTCAATCTTTAGCTTTACTTGTCCATAAAGGTAGATGTCATATCTCTTGCATGTAGGAAGTTCATTACAATTCCTGGAATCTGGTAAACTTGGAAATGAAAATTCAAAATTTAACCGGCAGAGTTTTCTCATTGTATTTGATAGTGAATTTGGTGGTGATAAATAATGCTTCATGACACGGCTGACCAGCTACATCTTAGATTCCCTTTATTTTAGCACTAAGGTAAGGCATGAGAAACAAGACAGTCATTGATACTACAACAGACTATTAAAAATTGACTCTGAAGATGACTTATGTTGCTCTGAATTGTACGGCTGATAAAGAGAACAAATATTATGATGCCTGTAAAGATGATGTGTAGATTTAGGAACTGATTTTACTGATAAGAAGAGTCGAGAGTAGCTACTCCAGAACTGAATTCTGGAATTTCTTGGCATGAAGGAACAGAAATGAAAATTACGAAAAAAACAAAATGATTCAATCAGAGATTGAGCCCTAAGCCTTAGGAGAGGGTCGAGAGACATACTAATAAGAACCGTGGGAGAACCATATCACAAAGCTAGCCTTTGTAGTTTGAGTTCAAGGGCTTATAAATCCCACTTTAGAATCCTATACATCCAATGTGGGACTCAAGTCCTATACCTTGCAATTGGATCCTAACATGTCACCACACTTTACAGCCTTGATGCTCACACGGGTTGATTGTGCACTTGCCCTTTAATTAGTCCCAGGCAAATATGGCAATGCCGGCGTCACCTGATGGAAACTAAGAGTTATGGACAGTTATGACAGTTATTGGCAGAAAGTAGCAGTTACATATTAAAATAGATGTAATAATAACTGTCATAGCAGTTATGTTATTAGAATTTAGAATATGTTGAATAGTAACTGTCATGTTGACAGTTTAGGACAGAAAGTTAGGAGCAGTTACATACTTACATATTATTAAGTATGTGTGTAATAGGGGAATAGGGGGATACATGTGTATTGTTTTCTAGTAATTTGGACAGATAACTCATCTCTGTAGGAGTCTATGACTCAGACAGCAAATTCTGCTGTATTTTGTGTGATTTGATTTAATATTACTTTTCTCCAATATATCAATTGGTGTTCTACCATCACCACCTGTGTCGCTCGTTTGAGGTTGAGAGATGTGGTGAAAAGCTATAATATCAATTGAAAAGAACCTTGAGAGAACTACACTATAAAAGCTAGCTGTTGTAGTTGGAGAGGCTAAGACCTTATAAACTGCGCACTAAATCATATACTTCCAATGTGAGACTCAAGTTGCATACCTTGCTTTTGGATCCTCACACCTACCCCGCTCAAAACTGCCTATTTTGCTCAATTTTCTACTTTTCTTTTAAATCTCTTCCTGCCTTTCCATACTCGTCTGCACCATACAGAACTGAGAATTAGTTCCTTCCAGTAAGAGTAATCTCTTCGAGTAGAAAATGTAGAAAATAAAATATAAATCTTGAGTTCTGCAGATGTGCAGAACATCTAGCCCAAACCCATACCCTTTTCCTCTCAATTCGTTACTCCTTCACCCCCCATCCTTGCTTTCCTTGCCATCTGCCACGTTTGTAGGTACTAGGTAATTACAGAATAGATTTACCTTGCACCTTTTGCCTACATGAGAGATTGATTCTCTGCTACCCTGTCCATTTCTCCCAGTATACAGCCTACATATGGTTGGGTGTCTATCATATAAACTATGGACTAAATATTTATGGAGTCTATGAAGATTCATATTCACAGTTATTGTATGAGTGGTTGCAAAGATCAAGTCATTAATCATTATGCACACAAAGTTAAATATACGTTTTGGCCTTTGATGTGTTTAATTTAGAGGCATTGCTTGGAGATGGAACCTTCATGAGGAGGGATAGAGTTGTATCACCATGTTAACTGCTGCTGGGGAGTATTCATTAGTATCAATGATGTTTAACTTGTTTTTGCAAAATGGAATAAAAGATTACTGCTGGTTTATGCATATGCACTAAAATGCATGTTCTTTGGAAGATCTTGTGAATGGATTCAAGTATTGATATAATATTATGTATGTTATTCATGCTTCTCTTTCATTGATGCAGCATGGAATGTAGGCACATTTATGAAAAGAAAGTAATAATGCAATATTTGAAGTCAAAGCAACACCATGGTCAATGCCCAATATCAGGTAGATCATTGTTGTCTGACAACCTTTACATAAATCCTATGCCACCATTGCGTTTCTCTTTAACCAAATCTTTGTGTCAGGTTGCCCAAAGATATTGCAGGCAGATAAGCTGGTGCAAGATCCGTTGTTACTGATTGAGATTGATGAAATGCGCAAAATGAACAAAGAAAATGACGTAGAAGATTATACCATGCTTGATGAAGATTAGTGATTGATCAAACTAACTGCTGATAGTAAGTGTTGGGCATCCACTTACTCCTGGTCCATTACTCGTGTCAATATTTTTTGGCTGTGTCCGTTTGATTTCATGATAATTATAATATCCTAGTAGACATGTCAGACTGATTAATTGAAGTGGTTTCAACTTGCAAATTTGCGATATTTGCATATATCAGTGAAGTTTCTATGATGGCTGCATTTTCCATTATTTATCTCATGGCTCAATCATTGCAGCCTGATGCTTCGTGCTTTGCCTGTTATCTTTTGTATATTATTGTATTCCTACTTCCTATTATACTTCTTATCTGATACTTTATTAAGTGTTACAAAATAAAAAGGGTTGACCCAGTGCATAAGGCTTTCACCTAGTAGGGTTAAGAATTGAACATGTGACTTCTAAAAATGCAACCTTACCATTGTGCTAAAGCTTGTCCAAATTTAACGTTACAAAGTACGTAGTAATTACTATTTCTCTTCCATATCTATTGATGTTTTGGCTTTTTCTTTTTTCTACAAAACTTTGATGTTTTATAAATCTAGAGTCTTATTAATTATTGTTTTTACCTATACCTTTAATTAAACAATTACTTCAATGGTAATTTATCACAAGTAATGACAAATAATAATATTTTAGTGCAAATATAATAGTATTTTACATGAATTAAATGCTCTTTAATTTGCATTTGTTAATTTTAAATATCAATAGATATGAAACAAAGGGAATTGGATTCAATGTAGTCAAAACTTTTACTTAGGCAATTAGAGAACTTTTTCCGTTAGATGAAGACCAAGTGACTTAGATTTCAAATGCGTGTTTTAAGTATGGTTTATTGAGATAAAATATGGCTTGTTTGATCTTTATCTAATGGTTTTGATTTGTTGATTGATTGTATGAATGCGTGGAGAAGTCCATTGTAGAGAATTTGGGTTCAAAACAAAGATGGTTGAGATTCTTTGTAGTTGTGTTTTTATGAATATTTTGTTAGGGCTATTCCCCAACTAGAATAGTTAATTCGGGGAAGTCTTGCCTATTCGGCCTGCCCATCACAAGGTATCACATTTTCGAGTTGGGCTAGGTCAACTTGATTTAGTGGTGGTTTGGAATTTTGCTAGCCTAGCCCAGCCCATGGCAGGTTATGGGAAAAATGGTTTGGCCTATGGGGCTAACGTAGTTCATAAATTTATTTTATAACTAATAAAGTTTGACATTATCTATGACTTAGCCTATATTAGGGTCAGGCTCAGTCAGGCTTTTTTAAGAAATAAAGTAGGTTAAGACTTTTTATAAAAGTCTATCTATATATATGTGTGTGTGTGTGTGTGTGATATTTAGAGACCTTTTTGCAAAATATGCATTTATATAAGTTATCATGAAGGTCAAATTAGACCTTAAAAATAGATTTATATCATATAAACAAGTTAGACTTGACTCTTATCAAGCCCCATCTACCTATTTGCACCACTATCTTATGATTTAAGTGGCTGTTATTTTAATTTTCATAGTTTATAGTTTGTTTTATAGAGTTTTTTCTTATTGGCTTATTTTCTTATTAGTCTATTTAGGGATAAGTTAGACCTATATAAAAGATTTAATATGAAATAAGCCTACAAAAAACATATGAAAAGTAACAGGCTAGACTTAGGCTAAAATTTCTTTTAAAAAAATTGGGTTAACGATGTTTTTAATCCTTAAAAATTTTCTAAATTTTGGTTTTTGTCTTAATTTTTAAAATAATGGTTTTAGTCCATATATTTTTGGAAATACTCTAACTCTGGTCCCTTAATAGAGGAAAAATATTAGTTTAGGGACTAAAGTTTAAGTATTTTGAAAAATATAAGAATAAAAATTATTAATTTTAAAAGTCAGAGACAAAAACTAAAATTTAGAAAAAAAATTAATGATTAAAAAACACCATTAACCCAAAAAAAATTTAAAAAGAGAAAAACTTGTTTTGACAATTTCTATGGCTAGACAGGATGAATCTTTGTGTTAGATGGAATATTTCCTTAGTATATATACTCAAAAAATTATACTCTCAAATTGATATTCAAAATATTATAACTATGGAATTTTTTTGTATATATGATAAGTAATTTTAACTTTAGATGATGTCTTAAAAATATAAATTAATTTTTTTAAGAAAATATTAAAATTATAAAAGTATGTATATGGAATTTAAGTAAAATTTTAAAAAAATACAAATAAAAATTATGAATATTATGTATTATTTATAAAAAAGGAATAAATTGAAAAATTAAACTATTTTCAAGATATATACATAATCCAAGCATATCACAAACTCAAGTAAGATCCATGTTTGGTTCTATTGTAAGTTTTACTTATTTTTCAAGAATGGATATAGCATAACTTGTCAAGTGCCATCGTGTCATTCAAATTTGTTGGGGGGCGAAGGCGGTCATCTAATTGCTTTTCATCAATTTCAAGTCTATCCAGTAATAAATAAGAGATCTATCAAGAGAGAATTGCCTTTTAATCTCTCACCCCATATAATGCTAAACATAGTTTTGAAAACCGGACCGAATAGATCAGATCGACTGGGAACCAATTTGGTTACTAGTCTGTTAACTCTAAAAAATGGGACCATTTCAAAACTGTTGAGAACCGGTGAAACCAATAGAAAATTGGTGCAAAAAACTTGTATGAACCGATGCTTTTCAAATTTTTTATTTTTTTATTTTTAAATTTAATCTAAAATATTTTAAAGATAAATAAAAGCATATATTTAGTAAGGATTATAAATAGGTCTAAAATGATATTTTATTTTAGTTTTTAGTGTTATAAAGTTATGATATTGTATTTATCTATATTATTTTATATATTAATTATTTATTATTATTTTATTAATACCGGTTCAAACATGATTGAACCATTAAACCTTGAACTAATGCTTCGACCAATTCAATGATTGATCCGATTTTAACAACATTGGTGCTTAATACATACTAAACTCACCAGCTTCAACTACTTATAATTTGAAAATGATCTTAATGTTTACTATTGACAATTATAATCTAAAAACAAAAAATTAAGACAAATAAAAAAATAGAGAAATGCTCACCAGAGCATAAGTAGTCCCCACAAAAGAATCCACAAATAGCTCTGATACCCTCCCAATTTGCCTTTATTTTGGGGTCATGCAAACTTGCATATTGGTGGCAACATTATGTGGGATCAAAAATAAATTAAAAGAAAAATTGGCAAATAATGCACTATTGACACCTAACCCAACTACTTCCTCAAGCGCGTGTATCATACCTTCACTTATTTCCACACAAATCAAAGGTTCTTGTTTCTTCAATCCACACCTAACCATCACATGCAAATCACGCAACACATGGTAGTCAGAATCGCGTGTTGACTCGAAGAATCACACGATTCTACGCTATTATGGGGTTTATGGTCTATGCTTTTGCCATGCCTGGAGGAGTTCGTCCATTGTTAGAATCTTGATGAGTGGAATCGTTAAACTTGCCGCGCAGGATCGTAGAAACGGTGGAATTGTTGACTTTTCTGAGTTCGTATAGGTTAGTTTTTTCCGTCAACTATCACGGTTTTGGTCAAGTTGCACTTTTTTGTTTTTTTTGTTTTGGGCTTCTAAAAACCTAAGCCCTAAAACCCAATAAGGGCTGTTTGGTTTGTGTATTTTCTGTTTCCATTTTCAGTGAAAATTGAAAAATAGTGATGAAAATATGTTTGTTTAAGTTTTAAAAAACATTTTCAAAAAGATGCTTAAAACTGTAAACAAAATAAAGTTGTTTTCAATGTTTTCAAAAATAGAAAAAGAAAAAGAAAAAGGCAAGCTGAAAACATGGTGGCACGTATCGTAATTATAATCATTAGTGCAAAATACGCACTCCATGCCTATGTGATATTAGTTATGAGAAGTTACAGTAATTGATTATGAGAAGTTAAAAAAGAAAGAAGAAAGAAAATAAAGATTAAATAAACAATAAAAAGAGTAAATTATACTGACACTTCCTGAGATTTTTTCAAGTAATACATAATTTCTCTACTTTTTCAATGTTTTCAACAACCTTCTTTATAAGAGTATATAATGTAATGTTTTTCAAATAATTAGGTTAGTGTAATGTACAAGGGATGCTAGTGTAATATTTTTTAAACAATTAAGATGGTTAGTGTAGGAATAGAAAAAGGAGAAATATCGTATGCAATCTGAAAAATCTCAGAAGTGTCAATGTAATTTACTCAAATAAAAAATAAAATCAGTCATATAATATATAATTAAAGTGGTGGGGTAGTTTTCCTAAGCAGTTGAGGGTTAAATGAGTTTGAAAAAATGTGGTGTTTCCTTTATACATAGTTATAGATAACATCTTTATTTTTTTCCTCAATGCTCCTCGTCTATCTCGCAAAGTTTGGTTCAGTCTCTTTCATCGTTCTCATTGTCTCCAGCGGGTCATCTCCTTTCTCTCTCACAATCTTTCCATTAATCCATTACTGTCAACCTCATCCTCTTCACTACCCCCTCCCATAACCTCAATCCCTCGCACTCTTACACCTCGTTATCTTTAACTCCCTCTCTTAAAGCCAGTCCTAATTTAGCCTCACCATTCCCACGTCATGACACTGGTGTGCCCTCAATGCCTCCAACAGTGCTGTCTATGTTGCCTGCGGCATCGACACCCACTTCCTAAATCTCGTTTTGTGCTATTGGAAGTGGGAAAAGAAAAGTCCCAATTGTGAGTGGACAATGGTATTGTATTATATAAGAGTTTAATGGTCATGTACTACTAATGTAAAAAATTTTACATTGTCAATCAATCAGAAATCATCATTGATATGACTTTTAAAGTATTTGTTATAAAAGTCAACAAACTTACAATAAATAGTGGTTTGTAATTGGATAACAGTGTAAAACGACAGTGTATGAGCTTTTTTCTCATTATATAATAGTATAATCTTATGAAATTTATTTTTAGAATTTGTTTTTGGCTATATTTAATTAATGGAATGAGTATAGGTGGCCATGTTATCAGATATTTTTCTGATAAAAACATTCATATTTGTAGTTGTCTATGAATGTGGTGAAAAGGGGGTGATTGGATGAAAACTGTTACTTGGTTGCAATTTTTTTTTTGGTACAATGCTTGGCTACAATTTGATATAATCAGTGACACTTGCTTGCGATTAAGTACTTAATATCTTATCTTTTATATATATAAATTAGAATAATTATTTGTATAACAATATTTTTAACCGTCATTATTTAACAAAAGTATTTTTAGGAATTTTTTTAACCTTTTATATTTTTAATTTATTGTTTTCAATATCTTTAGTTGTAAATTAAATTTTAATACTTTTTAAAAAAATTATTAATAATTAGAATGACATTATATCACAATATAAATTATATATTATAAATATAAAATATAATTTATATGTTCAAAAATATTTATTTATTATAAATTTTAATTATAATATAATTTATATTATATATTCAAAAGTATTTATTTATTATAAATTTATGTTATATAAAATAAATATTTTTTCGTGCAATCTATATGTTAAAATACTAGTTTATATTTATTTTTTATAATGGTTATAATAATTAACATATCTCAATCTTTATTTATTTTTTTACGTAAATAATATAATGAATTTAATATTATTGAGGATATATAATATAAACTTATTTATTCACAAATTATTTATTAATAAATATATAAATATATTTTTGTTATTTAAATTTGTTTGTAAATCTTATTTAAAAAATATTTCATAAATTTTTATTGAAAAATTTTATTTTTAAAAATAAAAAATATTTTCTCAAACCAAACCGCCCTAAAAATCGAGAAAAACACCTTCGCGGGCATCACTACTGCGTCTTCTTCAACCTCTCGCAAACCCTCTCCCAAAGCCGCTGCGCGAACACCGCGACCAGAGCTCCTCTCCACCGCGTCCGGAGCTCTTCTCCGCCACGTCCGAGGTCGTCTCTCACTCTCTCTCACTTCTGCGGCTATTGTTCATTTGTTTTGGTTCATTGCTACTGCTCTGCGAATTATTTTTCTGATTCACTGGTTCTCATTTCGCATTTTGCCTGTTCATGTGCTTTGTACTAGGAGTAGGCACTACGCACTACTGCAGTATTTTAAGTTGTTTTGTTTGTCATTTATGAGTTCTGTATGGAGTTTAGTTATTCACTTTCTTATGCTTATGAATCTAAGATTGTGAGTTTAAGCTTAATTAAGTATTTGATGTGTGTTATAATGTTTTTTTTTTTTGCCTCTTATTTATGCTATGTTATTTGCATATATAAGAATTTATATGCATATATATGAATTTTATAAATCTTGTAGAATCTTATGCTTTGTGTTACGATCCCATGATTTACTATTCTGTGTCCCTTTTCAGAGTCTGAATAGAATCTCAACTTTGACTACCTTTACTCCGCCCACATAAAAAGGTTATCGAAAAGTACTATTTGATCAAGTTGGTAATGGAGTAGTTAGGTGCTATTGCCAATTCTTTTGCCACTAGCCACTTGTTGACGTTGTTATGTTGATTTGGAATTTTCATTTCCTCATATAATTTAATTTTGTTTCATACTGGTTGAAACTGTGTGATCAATGCTGCAATCTTCTTGTATTTAATTGGATTGTGTTAGTGACTTTTACTTTTTATAGGTATAGTAGAATCTTGCAATCTTGTAAGATAGGTAAATATGATTTTGTTATGTATATTACCCTCTAATTTTCTCATTGATATTGATAAGGGGCAGGTTGGAGAACCAAAGTTCGTGTTTGAAGCTAACTCCTTTTTCCTTCATAGACTACTTCCTTGGCAGGATCACTTGTAAACAGCATCCAGTAAAGTCATCCATTTCAAGATCAGTGCAGCTCATCCTTAACATAATCAGAGGTATTTTCATTACTGTGTTAATTTGAATATTTGGTCCTTCTGTTCTCTGCCTTCCTTGGGGAGTAGTAAGTTTGAAGAGTGCCTTTTGGGAAATCAATTACAGGTATTGACTTCTTGGAATTCCAGTCTTCTAAAATTGTTGTCAGGGTGGCAATTTCTATTTTAAGGGAATCACAAGCAAAAGAGATTGATAAGGCCATAACTGATTTCTTAATAGTAGAGAAGGTGAGGTTGTTGTTCCCACATCCGAGGACAAGTTTGCTTTCGCTGTTGTCCTTGTTGAATTGATAATCGGTGTTTAATATCATCTTAGTGAACTGTTCTGACTTTTGTGTTATGTGATTTTCATTTTGCAGGGGAGAGTTATAAAGTGTGTTGGGGACACTGACTCGTTAGATGTGGTTGGTGAGGAAGATGAAGATCATGCTTGGCCCTTTTTGGCATTACTGTAAAACCCCTACTGGAAACGAAACAGATGCTTATATACTCTCACTTTTCTAACCAACCATCACTATAGTATTGATCTCAAAGAAAAGACCTATGTACATACAAATATAGCATAACAAGAAGAAGAAAACTAAAACAGAAGCATTAGATAGTATAGAATATAGATATGTCATGTTCATGAATATTAATATATTATTATGAGGGGTACACAACTTGGAGACTGAGAGTGTGATCAATGCTTTGATTTTGAGAGTTTGGGGGTCTGTTGCTCAGAAAGGGGACGTTGCTACACTGATCACACTTCACTGTCACACTCTCTAACAGCCTCTTGCATGGAATACCAACCTACACAAACATCAACATGACCCTACATATAAATATTTCTAGCCCCCTCTTTCAATTTTAGGTAACATTATTTTTGTTAATGTACTTCTGAGTACTACTTGTGCTCATTAATTTTACAAATTCAGTTTTGCTTACAAACAAAATTAACCATTTTCCAATAGGTATATACATTTGACGTTAATATGTTAAAATATTAGTTAAGGAATCAATAAATAAATAAAAAATTATTAGAAATCACAATTGGGATATATGAGATATCATGATGGGAATGGGAATATATTAATAAAACTTTTTATTAATTGTATGAATGTGTGGAAAAGCCCATTGCAAAGAATTTAGGTCCAAAATAAAGATAGTTGAGATTATTTCTTTCCAACTATCTTGTGTTTTTATGGATATTTTGTTGGGGTTATCTCCCAACTAGAATAGTTAATTCTGGGAAGTCTTGCCCATTCAGGCTAACCCATTACGGGCTAACACATTTTCAAGTTAGGCTGGGTCAACTTGATTTAGTGGTAGGTTGGAATTTTGCTAGCTTAGCCAGCCCATAGCAGGGTGTGGGGAAAATGATCTAGCATATGGGGTTGACATAATTATAAATTTATTATATAACTAATAAAATTTGATACTATTTGTTTGACAAGGGTTTATGGCCTAGTCTATATTAGGACTAGGTCAAGTCAGGCTTTTTTAAGAAATAAACTAGGTTAAGACTTTTTATAAAAGTCTATTTAGTTAACAAGACTAAACTTTAGACAATTCAAAAAGCATTTTAGATAGGGGTATTTGTGGGACAGGTTTACCTATGTTCCTACTTGGCCCAAAAGTCTCATAGGGTTAATTTTGTTAACCCAAACTAGACTCAATCAAGACCTGACAATATTTGGGACAAAATTTAGTTAACCGACTTGTTGGCACAATATATTAATCATAATCTTATATATAGTTAAATTATAGAATTAAAGAAGTATACAAATATAATTAAGATATATTTTACATTGTATATTTTAAAATAAATGATATCAATATAGATATAATAACATGTTAGACAAAACATTATTTATTAAGTCAAGAAGTTGTATTATTAATATATAATTATTTAAAAAATTATATTTTTTGAAAGAATATATAACATTAGATTGGGTTGGGAGGAGCTTAAGTATAATCCAAACTTGTTCTCAAAATGCATCGGGTTTAATTTCTTAAACTCGAACTCATCAAATGTCCCTTCGAGGTGGGGTAGAATAGGTCATGAATATTTCTAATTTTAGGCCTAATAGGTCGACCTATTTAAGTAAATATAAATAATAATTTTCTTGTTAATATAATGATTATGTTAAAAATTAAGCATGTTGAGAGTCAAACCTATAATATGTTGAAGGAAAATTTATGCATATTTAGAGAGCTTATTGCAAAATATGAGTTTAAATAAGTTATCATGAAGGTCAAATTAAACCTTAAAAATAGACTTATATTATATAAACAAGTTAGATTTGACTTTTATAAAGTTTAACCTACCTGTTTCCACCACTATCTCATGCTTTAAGTAGCCGTGATTTTAATTTTCATAGTTTATAGTTTGTTTCATATAGAGTTTTTCCTTCTTGGCCTATTAGCTTGATTAGTCTATTTAAAGATAGGATGGACCATTGTTTTAAAACTTGGATTGGTCATTGATTCAGTTAGGGCGTTGGGTCAATGGTTGAACCTGGAGGGTCATTAATTCAATTGCATGACTTGGTCTCTATCAAAAAATTTGAAAACATTCATGGCATATAAATATCATACCTATAAAATTTATTAAATTAAATTTCAATAGTGATATATAGCCCTATAAATAAATAAAAATCAACAATGGTATTTAAGATGAGGGTGAAGGAAGAAAGGATTGAAGCTTACGTATTTAGGTCAAACAAACAAGAGTAAGTGAATGAAGGTTATGCATTTAGGTCAACACAAGAGACATTTATGTCGTATGCATATGTACTTTTTGATTTACGATTTTGGTGATTATTATCATTTCACATGTGAATATTTATTTTTTATAATTAAAATTCACAGTAAATAAATATTTTTTAATATGTAAATTATATTATAAGTTGGGATTTCTATTTTTTTTTCAATAGTTGTAGTTAAAATGACGTCATTTCATCTTTAAAAAAAAAAGCAATTTTTTTTGAAACGGTCGGGTTAACCCATCGGTTCAACTGGAAAAACCATCAAGTCAAACCGGTTCATATTGGGTCAATGACATGTCCAATCCAATCACCCGCTTAGACCAATTGCACCACCGGTTCTTGATCCAATCGGTCTAACTGGCCGGTCTGAGCCAATTTTTAAAACATTGGGTTGGACTTATATAAAAGCTTTAATATGAAATAAGCCTTTAAGGGTTTGTTTGATGGTCAAGAAATGATATAATAAGATAGGATATGAGAGCAAGATAAGAACGTAGTAGGATAAGAGCAAGATAAGTTATAATCTTATCTAATATTTGGTGCATACTAGATAATAATAGGAAAAAATATAATTATGTTTAAATGAGAAAATTGTTTCATTAAAATTACATATAATTTCTAAAAGTAATTTATTTTTAATTTTTACAAAAAAATATAATTTTAACTAAAGTAGACAATATATTTTTCTTTATGAAGTTACTTTTCTTAAAATTATAAAAAGATATATAAGATTTTTAGAATTATAATTATTAGTTAAATAATTCTTTAAAAATATTTGAATAGCAATTATTAATTTTTAATATTTAATTAAATATATTTTAAATTTATATGTCAAAATTATTATATTAATATTAATATGTAATAATAATTTATAGTAATATATTATTTTATATATATATATATATATATTATATATAGCACCATATGCTACATAAATCTTATATATATTTTTCATAATATTCTATTGTTTTTGTATAATTATATTAATTTTGTTGTATATATATTTGTAATATGTTGAATATTATAACAATATATATATATATTATATATACTTATTTTTCAAGAATGGATATAACATTTGCCAAATGTCATAATGTCATTCAAATTTGTTGGGGTCGGTCATCTTTTGTTTTGGATAATCATGTTATTATGTGAAGTATTCTCCAACTCTGTCAATGATTAATTCTCACCGAATAATCTGACTGACTACCTTTAATAGGATCTCTCATCTCAGCTATCTTTAGTGGAGGCCGATCATCTAACTCCTTTTCATCAATTTCAAGTTTATCTAGTAATAAATAAAAAATTTATGAAGAAAGTTTTGCTTTTTTAATTTCTCACCCTCAATTGTGCTAAATACAATATCAAACCCATCACCCTCAATTACTTATAATTTGAAATTGATCTCAATGTTTACTATTGACAAATATAATCTAATATCTAATTTGAAAAATTAAGACAAATACCAAAATAAAATAAAATAGAGAAATGGTCACCAGGCACAAGTAGTCCCCACAAAAGTATCCAATACACAAATATTTAAATTTTTAAAGAGCCGTTGTCCTTTCAAAATCTAAACATTACATGCATAACCCGATACCCTCCCTATTTGGGGTCATGCAAACTTGCATATTGGCGGCAACATCGTGTGGGAGAAAAAAGAAATTAAAAGAAAATTTGGCAAAAATAAACTATTGACACCCCCTTCATCAACCGCGTGTATCATACCTACATTTATCATCACACAAATAACGGCTCTTGTTTCTTCAATCCACACCTAACAATCACGTGCGTACCACGCAATCTACACGCGCGTGTACAGAAGGATACAAATATCAGAGCAAAACCCCTCTTATTTTTCACTCTTACTACGCCCTAGTCTCTGCACAGAAAACAAATTTCAGAGAAGAAAGCACTGAAAAACGAAGAGTCTCAGGGAACCACAATACCCTGAAACCCAATCTTCACTGAAAAATGGAAAACTCCCTTTAATCGAACCAAAACCCCATCGAAGAAGATGCTTTACCAATTCGATTTCTAGGGTTTCGGTTTCTCTCCCACCTTGGACCAACCGGGGCAACGGCGCAGTTTTTCTTCCGAATCGGGGCTCATTCGGACACCCAATTGGTTGGAGAAGGCAATCGGCGAATGCCCATTTGCTAGTTTTTGAGAGAGCCAAAGAAGTTTTTCATTTTTCATTTTCCATTTTCCATTTTTTCATATAATTTTTTTTTTCTATTTTTGCCGTGTGGTGATTCTTACACTTTCTGGTCATGCGATCATCGCCGTCTTCATTGGGTTCGCCGTCTCGATCGGCTTCGCGGCTTCGCAAGAAGCACAAGAGATTGGATGCAATATGTGAGGAAGAGTACACTCGAAACCATGGTGAGTTGAATGAGGATAACAATGCTTTGAACCCTGATGGCGGGGTTCGTCGAAGCTCCCGGGTTCGGCGTGCCCCGGTGCTGCTCGACGCTTCTCCCCCTCCGCCGAAGAAACGGCGGAGGGTGGATAAGGGTGGAATTGGTCGTGGTGTGGAGGGTGTGAAGAGTTTAGAGGGGGAAAATAGAGGTTCCGGTGGGGCTTGGAGTTCTAGGTTGAGATCAAGGGTTGGCAATGTAAGTTTTAGGGTGAAGGAGGAGAGGGAATTGCCGCGTGGGAAGAGGAAGCTATTTGAGGGTGTGGTGGGAAGGAGGGATGACGAGGAGGTTGGTAGGAAGGAGGAGTTGGAAGGATTGATGCCTAAGGTGGTTACGTCGAAGAGACCGGGGAGGATTAAGGCCACAAAGCATGAGGAAGGGCATGAAGAGGATGTGTCTCATGGGAGTTTGGAGGAGAGTAAGAGTCAGGAAGTGGAGCTTGTGTTGGACAGTGGTGAGGAGAGTGATTCTGCTCCCGAAACCGAATTGTCGGGAGGCAATCGGATGGATGATTCGGATGGCAGTGATGCCCCTCCTGTGATAGGGAATGAGGAGGGAGATCGGATGGATGATTTGGATGGAAAGGTCCCTCCTTTGGTCGGGAATGAGGAGAGGGACTTATCCAACGATTTGCAAACAGAGGAGTGTGGTGGTGACATTGAATTGTTGTCTCCGGTGGAACGGGTAGATAAAGTGGATGATCAGTTAGAGAGTGTGAAGGAGAGCAAGAGTGTAGGTGATGTTGCTGAACATGTAGATAATGAAGGATCCGTTGGTAAGGAGGTTGACGGCGACGAAACTGTCTTGAAAGATGCTAATGTTGGTAAGGAGGTTGATGATGATGAAAATGTCTTGAAAGATGCTAATGTTGAGAGGACGGACGAGTTGAAACATGCTTCAAAAGACAAGCGTGGCCACCAACGTATCAAAGAGGGCAGGCGGTGTGGTTTGTGTGGCGGAGGGAGTGATGGTAAGCCTCCGAAAAGGTTAGCACAGGATAATGGTGAAAGTGAGAATGAAGCTTATAGTGGGTCGTCATCTTCAGAGGAGACTAATTATGATATCTGGGATGGTTTTGACAATGAACCTGGTTGGCTTGGGCGTCACTTGGGTCCTATTAATGATCACTATGGTATTGCTAGAATATGGGTTCATCTGCACTGTGCTGTATGGAGTCCAGAGGTGCGGTTTTAATATAGTAGTTTCTGAATCTTGGTTTGCATCTTGAAACTCTGCATATGTGAGCTTGAGGTTCATGTAAGACATCAGAGAATAGCTTTGCGGACTTGCTGATCATAGTGACATTTTAAGACCTATTAAAATCTGTGTTTGGTAGTAAAAGTCTTGCTCTGGTAATTGTTAATGAAGCAGAATGTGTTCTAAACTGCTAATAACTATTACATCTTAAGTTCCTAGTCGTGGCATAGATATGTTCCCCTTTTTTTCTTTGGGAATATAACTTACGTAAGGGATATAAGACAACCGTTTGCTTTTACAGTACTCCCCCTTGGATGTAGATTAACATTAGATGCAAGGTATGATGCTTTATACTATTGAAGCTCCATTGTTTCTTGAAACTTTTCATAGACTTCTTTCTTCAATTCTGTGTGCACCATTTCAATTTTGTCATCTGTCCCAAATTCCAAATGAACATGTAGACCTTTTTTTTTTTTTTGGACCTGAAGATATAGATGTTACGTACGTTAAGCCTTTTTAGTTAAATATGGATTTATATAATTAATATTGTCCATAGTAATGAGCAGACATTGCCAACTCATGAACCAAAAAGCTTTTTTTTTTTTTTCTATGTTAAAATTTATCAACTTAATAGTTTTGTTGCTCAGAGTTGACACACTCAAATTGTCTTCCTATTTGTAGCTTAATCAACTTTTATGTTAAAGTAAATATTCATTGTGACATACTTTTGCAGGTTTATTTTGCTGACTTTGGATGCTTAAAAAATGTGAGGGCTGCACTTTTCCGAGGAAGAGCATTGAAGTGCACACGCTGTGGGAGGCGAGGGGCAACCACTGGTTGTCGCGTCGATCGCTGTCCAAGAACTTATCACTTGGTTGGTTACATGTTCTCTCGTCAAGAATAACATTCACAAATATTTAGAACTCCCTTTATTTTGCTAACTACAAGTGAGGAAAGCATTTTTTTTATACCAACCATGATCAGAACTAAAACTCTATCTTTGTTTTGCAGCCTTGTGCGAGAGCAAGTGGTTGCATCTTTGATCATCGTAAATTTCTTATAGCCTGCACAGATCATCGGCATCTCTTCCAACCTCGTGGTAATAAATATTTGGCTCGGATAAAGAAGTTGAAGGCTAGGAAAATGATGTGGGAGATAAGGAAGCGATCAAATGAAGCTTGCAGAAAAGATATTGCAGATGAAGAGAGATGGTTGGAAAATTGTGGAGAGGATGAAGAATTTTTGAAACGTGAGAATAAGAGGCTTCATCGTGATTTATTGAGATTAGCCCCAGTGTACATTGGGGGTTCAGACTCTGCCAGTGAAAATTCATTTCAGGGATGGGAATCCGTTGCTGGGCTTAAAGATGTCATCCGTTGTATGAAAGAAGTTGTTATTTTACCTCTGCTATATCCTGAGCTCTTTGATAATTTAGGGCTTACACCTCCAAGAGGCGTTCTTTTGCATGGGCATCCTGGAACAGGGAAAACCTTAGTGGTCCGGGCATTGATAGGTGCATGTGCCCGTGGTGATAAGCGGATTGCATATTTTGCCCGTAAAGGTGCAGATTGCTTGGGGAAGTATGTTGGTGATGCTGAGCGTCAACTGAGACTGTTATTTCAGGTTGCGGAGAAATGTCAACCTTCTATAATATTCTTTGATGAAATAGATGGGCTGGCACCCCGCCGCACTAGGCAGCAAGATCAGACACATAGTTCTGTTGTGTCAACATTGCTTGCTCTTATGGATGGTTTGAAATCTAGGGGTTCAGTTGTGGTCATAGGTGCAACAAACCGTCCTGAAGCTGTTGACCCAGCGCTTAGGCGCCCTGGTAGATTTGATCGGGAAATTTATTTTCCATTACCATCAATTGAGGACAGAGCTTCCATTCTCTCACTTCACACCCAGAAGTGGCCAAAACCAATTACTGGATCCTTGCTTGAGTGGATTGCAAGAAAAACACCTGGCTTTGCTGGTGCTGATCTCCAGGCTCTTTGTACCCAAGCAGCAATCAATGCATTGAAGAGGAATTTCCCTTTGCAAGAAGTCCTGTCATTAGCTGCTGAAGAAAAACATTCTGGTTGTAAGCACATTCCTCTTCCGTCCTTTGCAGTGGAGGAGAGGGATTGGTTAGAGGCTTTTTTTTCTTCCCCACCACCTTGCTCCCGGAGAGATGCTGGAAATGCTGCTAATGATGTAGTATGCTCCCCTCTTCCCATCCAACTTATTCCTTGTTTATTGCAGCCATTATGCACTCTTCTTGTATCTCTTTATCTTGATGAACGTCTATGGTTACCACTTCCCATATCTAAAGCTGTAACGGTGATAAAGGATGTCATGGTTTCTGCTCTAGACAAAAAGCAACAGCCTTTTGATCGTTGGTGGTTGCACATGGATGATTTTCTTCAAGAAACAAATACTGTTTACGAGTTAAAGAGAAAGCTTACTTGTTCTGGCATTTTATCTGCGGACGATAGCATTGCTGGTTCTTATGATACTGTGGATGATGCCAATGATAACAACTTGAAGTTAGAATCTGCCATAAGGAACCCTCTTGGCATGCGTAATGGTTTATTTGCATTGGCCAACAAATCAGGATTTCGGATATTAATTTCTGGAAATCCACGATCTGGCCAGAGACATCTTGCTTCTTGCCTTCTTCATTGCTTTATTGGGAATATTGAAATACAGAAGATTGATATGGCAACTATTTTACAAGAAGGGCATGGAGAGGTGGTGCAAGGGATTGCTCAAATATTAAGTATGTCTCTCTTTTCTAGTTTTTGGCTGGTAGTGTTGATTTTTGTCCTTTTGGAATCACTGTTAACTAAGTATGCTTATTAACAAAAACTCTGGAGATTGAATACGCTTTCACCATCTGTTCATTGTTGTTGAGATTATACTTAGGCTTGCAAAGGCAATGATTTTTTTTTTCTAGCCCCTGAAAGGTGCCAAGTGTGAGAGAGGAGTTGAATTTGTTGCTCTATACAAAAATGTTGATGCTCGACTTTTTCTTAATTGTAGCAACTTATAGATCTGACACTCACAGTTAGTTTCTGTGGCAGTGAAATGTGCTAGCAGGCAATCTTGCATAGTATTCTTGCCAAGAATTGATTTATGGGCTGTGGAGAAACGTTTCCAAATTGCTGAAAGGACTGATTTGTGTTTAACGTTGGGCAAGTCTTGTTTCACACCAAACCAAGTTATTGAGAAGGAAAATGAGATCAACACTGAGAAAAACTCAACGGAGATGACCAAAGGCCAAGCCAACACAAAGGCTTCATATGCCTGGATGTCATTTATTGAGCAGGTGGAATCCATTGGTGTATCCACATCCTTGATGATTCTGGTATGAATACTTTATTGCTTTTAATAATTAAAAACCTTTATACAATTGGTTCCTGGTTTTTTGCTCCTTTTTTTGAAGTTAAATGTTGATTTATGTTTTTATAGACTCAGCTATTTCTTAATTGTCGTTTTAGAATATATATAATACAATTTCATATTCATATTGAGTAATTCTTATGGCTTTTAACATTAAGATACAGTTGTTTGTACAGCAACGTTGTCAAGCAAAATGGTACTCCTTGGTTAATTTTTTTTATCCCTCAGCTATCCTTGGTTTTTGCAAGAATAGGTCATTCATTATAGTATTAGCTAGACATTTATGATATTTTATATCGGTTATTAGATCCTTATATTTTGTTTTTCATTTGTGGCAGGCTACTTCAGAAGTTCCCTATACAGAACTTCCACACAAAGTAAGAGAATTCTTCAAGAGTTACCAAACTAAAGACAGCCAGTCAACTCCTTTGGAGCAGACAGTTCCTCGATTCTCTCTGCAGATTGATGGGAATTTCAATCATGACTTGGTGATCAATCTTTCTGCAGTAGAGCTATTGAGAAATGTAGTTGAGCAGCAGGTTCAATTGATTCATCAGAGATCTCATGTTCATATGTGTGCCCAAAAGGCCCACAGAACCTATGAATCAATTGAAGTTTGTAAAGATAAGGTATGTCAAAGTAAAGAAGATGGATCGGCCAATGATAAGAAGAGTGAAATCCAACTTGAATCATTTACAAAAGTTCCACCAACACCCAACAGCAAGTCACTGAAGGGAAAGTCAACCTTGTTGTTGGCAATATCCACACTTGGCTATCAAATTCTTTTATACCCACATTTTGCTGAACTTTGTTGGGTCACTTCAAAACTCGAAGAAGGTCCTTGTGCTGATGTAAGTGGACCTTGGAGGGGCTGGCCTTTCAATTCCTGTATAATTCGTCCTAGTAATTCACACGACCAGGGGCTAGTTTCTTGTAGTTCTGGTGGCATTAAAAGCAGAGAAGTATCTGGTTTAGTCAGAGGCTTGATTGCCATTGGTTTATCAGCTTACAGAGGTGTTTATAAATCAGTTAGGGAAGTTTCCCTTGATGTAAGGAAGGTTCTCGAGATCTTAATTGAGAAAATCAATACAAAAATTCAAGCTGGGAAAGATAGATATCAATATTTTCGTATTTTGTCACAAGTGGCTTATTTAGAAGATATGGTCAACAACTGGGCTTACACGTTGCTAAGGTATTACTGCTTTTCCTTTACTATGCATGGCTGTTTACTTACTATATTTTTTGTTGGACTTGGTCTCTAACAGTAATTCCTTCCATTTTAGTCTGGAGCAGGATTCCCCTGAGCATAAAGCAAAGGTTATACCAGCAAGTGGTGGGTCATTAAACAGTCATCTCACAGGTGAAAACCACCAAACTGAAGGTGAGGACTGCCATTTGGTTGTTCCTGTAGATGGTCGTGATTTGGAGATATTGGAGGGAAGTCATAAGGGAATTCCTTCTGAAACAACTGGATGTCTTGCCTCTAATGACAAAAATGATAATTTGGATATTCTTGATCGTGATGATGGAAATGCTAGTCCTGAAAGATCTCTACAGAACCATTCTTTTTCAGATAAGCATATCAACAACTCTGCTGCTGCAAACCAGCCACTTTATCCATCCACAAGTCAGGAGAATGGAACATTACTTGGACAATCTGAATCTGGAACTGCTGGAAATATTGAAGTGGTGGGTGGAGAACTAGGGGTTTCAAAAGACTTGAACAAATCCGTGTGCACTCACTCTGTGGTCCTTTCTGAAAATGGAGTTCACACTGCTTGCGAACCGGAGACACAGAATGTCGAGATTGGTAACTTGCGGACCGACACTGATCAGCCTCTTAGCCTGTCCTCGGTAGAGACTGGTACTAAAGTCAGTGATGCTAAATCTGATACACATGAGAATGCTACAGATAATAATGTTTCTTCAAGTAATGGCAGGGGCCCTGTTGAATCTGGGGTTATTTGCTTGTATCAATGTTGCCCTACATGTCTCCAGAGTCTCCATCATTTGACAAAGAAAATACTTGTTGGAGAGTTGAGGTTGAACAGTGGCCAGTGGACAGTAGAAGATGTCCATGATGCTGTTGCATCATTATCTGTGGATCTTATTTCAGCAGTTCGAAAATGCTTTATGGCTGAAGATTTCATTGATTCATCAAATAAAACCTCAAGACATGAAAAGAATGGAGCATCTCTTGACTGTTTGAACCTGAAGACGTGTGATCCTGGAAACCAAGGCAAGGATGTTGTGGCAGCTGAATGTGTTTCTCACTCTGCAAGCCAACATGCAACTGCAATGGAAGATACGGTACTGAATGAATCCCCCAAGCTTGATCTTAAATTTGTTTTCAGAGATGGTGTACTAGTTCATATGGACCCAGACAAGGATGTCCCACTTCACTGTAAATTTGAGAATTTGTGCCTTTGTTCTCTTAAGAGACTTGATAGTAATGACAAAGCGCCTTTTTGATTAGGCTATTGTTTCATAGCTTGGATTGCTTAGCAATTTTTTGGTGCTGATGCGGCAATTTGTATATAAGTTTTTGAGATTGAAATATAGTTTTGACCAGGAAATTCCAATGCAGTTTCAAGTGCTTCCATCATCAAAATCAGACAACCTTGAATCCTCTTATATCAGCTAACTTGATTATTTCTGTAGAATCTAACCAAACGTTTAATAGTAAGGATATGTTTGAGACAGCTGCAAAAATCAAATTATTTTAATAATTAATTATATATATAATTAATTATTATTATAATTGATTATAATTAAAATCAGTTTTTGTTTGGATAAGTTTGTTGAAAAGCAATTTAAAATAATTAATTTTGTTTAGATATAACAAAAAAAATTAGCTTTTACATAATAAATAACAAAAAAGTAAAAGTTGTTGGGTAAAAGTTGGAACAGAAAACAATTGTTGAGAAATTTAGGGATAATTTGGGTATTATATTTTTAAAGAAAAAAAACTGTTGAGAAATAATCATAAGTCACAAAATTTTAGATATAAGATTTCAGCTTATTTTTCAAAAAAAAGTTTTTTTTTACAAATTTAAGCTAATATCTCAAATATACAGATTATTTCACAAACAGTATTTTTTGTCTAAAAACAGCTGCTTTCCCAAACATGCTCTAAAGTGTACTCCCTCAGTGGTATTTTATTTGTCACTATGAAGATGAAGAAAATATTAATTTTTTTTTTTTTTGTAATATTACTCTCAAGAAATAAATGCATTAGTAGATGTATAGTTGTATTGTATTGTAGCTGTACAGTGCAGTTAGTCATTTATGGAAGAATATTTTAGTCAAATATGATTATTTTATCATGAAAATTAGTATAATCAATTATTTTTTTAGTATGTGTTATCTTAAATGACAAATAAAATGAGACACTATTGTTTTTCTTAAATGTCATTGATAACTAAAATTTATGTAATCAGGTAAGTAGTGGGCCTTGAGCCTTGCCCAAAACTCCTCTTATAATTACTAAATTATCATTTACCTATTAGTCGGTCTTGCATGCTTTACCGTTTCATTTCATGATGTATATTCTTTCAAATGTTTAAAAAGAATCCCTTTTCTTATTCACAGTAATCAGAGATGTTACAAGTCTTAATCAAAATTTTGTGATACAAATTACTTTTTTTTTCGATAACATTGTGATACAAATTACTTATCTAACGAAATGACATTTATAAAAATTAAATCCATAACGCGTCCATATGAATAATGTATTTCTGCTTTTAACAAATAAAAAAAAAAAAAATGATTGTCGGCTGCAAGAATTGTAAGTTGTAACCTGGCAGTGGCTGGCCCAGTTTCTCCACCGTGTACCTTGCGGGCAAAAGCACTATTGCCAGAACAGGCTCACAGTACAAACCACGATATTGCAAAACTGATTTGATCCTCGACTTCCTTCCTTGCAGCTTCTGGTAATCAATGTGCATCATTATAAAAGAAGTACTAGCAACACACTTTCTTTTATTGATTAAAATTTATTAAAAATTATAAAATCATGAGATTTATTACATAAGATGTGAGACCTACAAAATTTTGTAATTTTTAATAAATTTCAACTAATAAAAAAAAGTGTATTCAAAAGAGTTTATTAGAGAGTGTGTTGTTAGCATTTCTCTTATTATAAAGCGCAAAATCATGTTTTATTGCTCTCAGTGCTGCCTCTTCTAGTTCAATTCATGTCTAATTCAAAGAGGTTGTTAAGACATCAAAAGGGGTGGGTATCTTTGATGCCAAGTGAGGAACTTTGAGAATGTGGAGCATGTACAGCTTTGGTGTTTATACGCACTCGTCATGGTTATTATAAACATATACTCACTTTATTTTCACTCAATTTTTTTTATATCTATTTTCATTTTTCATTTTTCATCACATTTATCAATTTTTCTCTCTACCTTTTCCTTTTTCTTCCTATCTGTCTCTTCTCTCCATTTCAAAGTGGGGTGAACGTTTATTTTTCTCCACACGCCAAGTAGCTATACATTATGATAACTCTGAACCAACTAATACAGTAATTAATCCAACTAACCAGTAACATATCCTAACTAATTTAACTGATTCTGAAATGTAAACAATGCTTTAGCTAATTAAGCCAAATAATAATTGTTATAGTTAGAGAGAAGGAAAGGAGTCATGTGACTCATGGCAAGCCATGAGTACATAGCAATTTGAAACTTGAACTCAGCCATTCTCTTCAGCATTGGCAATTGGTTTTATTTTTTCTTTTTTCGCCCATTTTTTATTGATATTGGCAATTGGTCTTCTTGGTCAAGGCATGGCCATTTTTTTTTCACATGCGACAAGTTGTAGACCTGGTGGAATGAAAGGTTTATAATCTCTTCAATTTAAGCCAATGAATCCGCCTATATGTTCAACGTGTCTACTGCCTATAGTTCCGGTTTTCTGTGGAGAAAAAGTGCGTCCTTTGATATTTGAATCTGCTAGAAGGTAAGATATAAAGATTAGAATGGTTTATTTTATCAAAAAAAAAAAAAAAAAGATTAGAATGGTTTAGAAATGTCCAAGTGGCTGAGTTGGGTGTTATGTCATGTGGTGTAAAGATTTGCGGGGACCAAGAATATAATACTCCTGTTTGTTACAAATGAGTGAAGTTTATCTTCTGAAATGAATGGTACTAACTTACATAGCATTGACCTATGTGGCTACATGTACATCTTCGTCATCCAGCCAGAAGAAAATTATTAACTTAACCAAGAAATCCTCTTTCAAGATTCTTTTCTTTATAATTTTTTACAACACAATACCAACAAATCATTTGAAGAATTTTTAGTTTTCCAAGAAGCTGCTGTTGCTTTAGTATTTTATTTTCATTTTAATAAGCATATTTTCACCAACTACTATAGAAAGATTACATTATTTTTACTTTATTTTTTTTAAGGATTTACAAAAAAAGTAATAAAACACCAAAATCTTTTTCTGTTCATTTTCTTTGCGAATCAAACTCAATAATATAAACTAGCTTAACAAACCAATTATTTCAAAGTAATTTTACCTAATCAGAAGAAACTTACAAATTTAACCAAAATTGGTCAAGATTCTGGAGTGGTTATTCGATAGGTTAACAACAATTGCCACAAAACAATTCAGAGTCTTTGGTGTCTTCCTTAATTAAACCAAAACTATCAACCTAGATTGATTAAATAATTGGTTCCATTCCTTATTAAGATATATATATATTAAATCAAACTAAACCAAAACTAAATTAATAGTTTAATTCAATTTCGTTAGTTTGCTTTAATATTTTAAACGCTCATAATATTTAGACAGCTAAGAACATTGTTGTAGTGAATTGTGATAATGGAACGTAGCAAAAGTCATAAACACTATACACACACACCTGGAGAAAGGAATGAAGGTCTTCTGCAACTGCATGCTAAGATATGACACCTTTGCTGCCTGCATTACGTTTAGCTGTCACCTTGCAGCCACAAAGAGAAAAAGAGCTCGGAGAATTGTATTTTAGAGGCTCAAAAATTATTTTTATTTACCATAACTTTTATAATTATTCAATTTTAAGAATTTAATAATTTTTAAAATATCCATTCTCAAAGAAAATAACATAATAATTAAACCTTTTCACACAATAATCCAATTATTTGTTGTACTAGTCAGACAAACCACCAAACATAATGATTAATTAACTTGTTTTGTGATGTGAAGTGGCAGCATAAACAAAAACTGCATCACATGGGGATGTGCTGGCATGACAAAGCCAATCCCAAAGATATCGTCCCTACCAATTATTTTTGTTGTTGTGGAGCTTAAATGCCGTATGACCCCACTTGGCCTCTCTGCGCTCATCCATCTCTAAATATTATTCCACTTCATGAAATGCCTTTGGGAAATCCATTTCTGTATTAAAAAAACACTTGGTTTTTGGACAGTAAGCTCGTTATGGCTAAACAATAATAAAAGGACATCTTAAATCACATGGTGCCATATCTCACATGGCTTATCTAGAAAGCTCAGCTTCAGCATTTTTAATAGTCAATTTTTTGGCCCGTGCACAACATTCAATTAATTTAATCAGAATTCAATGACAAGAGATGCAAAAGACTCCATATAAATTCAGAACACATAAAGGGGTGACAAAGTTGGAAAAGTGGAAACTCATGGAGCCAATTGGCAACTCTTGTGAGTCTTCTTTTTGCAGAGATGAAAAAATGGAAGCTGTGGATCTTTTGGAAGAGTGCTGGTTCTTTGATAACTTGTTAAAGACAAGACCAAGGATGACAAGGTGTCACTCTGATCCTTGCCCTTCCACTGGCCTAATCAGCCCCCCTGATTTTTTGGTGAAGGACTCTGATGTACCCTCTTCTTACTCATCACCAAGTAACCCACCAAACAATGGTGCTTTTGTTCATCCTAAGAAGATCCAGAGAGCACCATCCATGCCACCATTAAGATTGAGAGAAGAAGACCAAAAAGGAAGCAACTCTACTAGAAGCAAATTGGTGCACCAACCAACAGATCCTGTTGTGTTTCAGGCAGCTAGTAAACCTCATTGTGCACAGATGAAAGGACACCATAACAGTGGTTGTAATAGAAGGAAAAGCAAACTGCTAAGAACACCATCTTTGCCTCCATCCATAGGGAGAGAAGAAAAGTTCCAAGTAAATGATACTAGAACTGGCAGATCCCACAAGCAACCATCAACACCTACCCATATTGATATTCTTCCCCCCAGGCAAACCTCTAAGGTACTTCAATCATCTGCTTTTATAATATATTAAGTAATAGACTCATTTTTCATTTATATTTTAAATTCATAAGATTCTGTCCCTTCTAGAGTTTATGATTGCTTTAGTGTGGCCAGCACCCGGAATAGCACCAATTACAGCATGGCCAAAAAGCCCGAAAAGCCAAAAGTTTTTGGCATAAGTAAGATCATATAATTAGAAAAGGACACGCAGCATATATATATATATACATATATATAGCTAGCTGCTACAATGCTACTTTTTAAGAAAAGTCAATAGTCCTTTAGAAAGTAAAGTTTAAAACAAATATATACTTCCAAAATCAGATTGATTAGAATGTTCGGAAGTTAACTCCTCACATTATGTCACTTTTGTTTTGACTATGGATGACAGACTTGTAGCATTCCAAGATGTAGACTGGCTAGAAAGACTGAGGTTGAAAGCTTCAACACAGAGGGTATTACGGAGATGGGGCGCAGGTACCTGAATCAGAAAACAATGAGGAGAAGCCTAAGTGATCTTGAATTTGAAGAAGTTCAGGGGTTCAAGGATTTGGGTTTCTCATTTGAGAAAGAAGCCTTAAGCCCAAGTCTAGCTAACATACTGCCTGGTTTGCAAGAGAAAAAAAGAGATGAGACAGAAGAAGATAAGGCAGCAAGGAGACCATACTTATCTGAGGCTTGGTTGGTGCAAAGTTGTGCTCCTCCTATTCCAAATTGGGCTTCTCAAAAGTCTGCAGCTGACATGAAAGAGCAAATCAAGTTTTGGGCTAGAGCAGTGGCTTCAAATGTACACCAGGAATGCTGAAAAATGCCATTGATTGCATTCAAGTGTTGAACATAAGGATCATAATCACACTTTATGATCAATTCTTTGTAACGATTGCCTAAGAACAGCCAAAAATAATGATAACAATAGTAATTCTTGCTATTTGTTCTGCTATTTGTCATTTACAAGAATTCTTGGGTGGCTTTTTAACCACAGTAGTAAAAAAAAAAAAACAATTTACTTAAATAATACTAAAAAAAATAATTTACCGATTTTGGTTATTTTAAAAAAGGGGCTGGATACATTTATACATGAGACACATACTCAATTGGCGACGTGTATATTTTAACAGGAGGCGCCAACTGAGTTAGTGTCTCGCATTTAATAAAATTTTTTATATGTAAAAGTTGGCGCTTTGTGTCTAAATAAATTTTTTTTCTTACTATAACAAGAGGTGCCAATTTCATGTTTAAATATTTTTTTATATATATAACAGGAAATTGGTGCCTCACATTTAAATATTTTTTTTACTGTACCACCTCGTGTTTGATAAAAAAAATTTCATGTTAAATAATTTTTTTATATATAACAAGAGGCTTGTGTTTAAATAATTTTTTTCTTTTTATTATAACAAGAGGCACTCGCGTTTAATGATTTTTTTTTTACTATAACAAGAGGCACTGACAGTAATTTTTTTTTTATTAAATGCAAGTGCCTCCTGTTATAGTAAAAAGAAAAAAATTATTTAAACACGAACCTCCTGTTATATAAAAAAATTATTTAAACGCGAGGTGTCAAATCCTGTTATATATTAAAAAAATTATTTAATGCGAAAAAAATTATATAAACGCGAGGTGTTAACTCTCTTGCTATATATATAAAAAAATTTATTAAATGCAAGGCACTAACTCAGTTAGCGCCTCTTGTTAAAATACACATGTCACCAATTGAGTATGCGCCTCGTGTATATATGTATCCGGCCTCTTTCCTGAAATAATCCAGATCGGCAAATTATTTTTTTGTTATTATTTTAGTAAATAGTTTTTTTTTACTACTTTGGTTAAAAAGCCATTCTTGGGTTCGATTCTCAGGTTTCCTCTGTTGATAGGCGATATATAAATTTCGCTAGAAATTCTCGTTAAAGTTGGTGGTATTTTCTGGCCTTAGAAGGGGGTTTGCCTTCCCCTAATTTACACTCTTATGTAACAAAAAGATGCTTTCAATCTCAAAGACTAGAATTTTAATTCTCAAAATTCTGATTAAAAAATAAGCATCGAATTCAGGAAACAAGAAAGTTAAGTAAAGGATAAATGTAACAAGTTTTGTTAAATTTTGTAGGACTTATTTTCTCTATTTCTCTCTTACGCACACATTATCTTTTCATGTGACTATATCATATATAAAAATGGTCACGTAAGAAGAAATTCATATTTACAAAGTTAGGCATGTAAAAGGTTAAATTATATGATATGTTTCATCTCACTTGAGCATAGTAAAAAATCATATAATTAAACCATACAATGTGTATCATCACATTCATCTTAAAGTTTTCCCGAAGGTAAATAAACTAATCTAAAAACCTTAAATCTCACAACAGAAAAAAAGAATTTCCAGAATAATACTAAGCCAAGTCTCTTCATATACTGTGTACACAAGAATTTGTTTAATATATATTTTAGTAGGCAAGAAACAAAAGGAGATCATTAAATTATGAAGTTCCAAAACATGGGGGCAAACTAATAAAAGCAAGGCAAACCACAAATATTAAAAGAGTCGGGTGTGTTTGATTGTGTTTTTTATTTTTTAAAATTTATTGTATAAAACAATTTTTAAAAGTGTTTAATAAGCATGTATGTACTATTAGTGTAAAAGTTTTTACACTATCAACTAATTAGACATGATTGTTGGTATGATTTTTAAAGTTGTTATTATTAAAATCAACAAATTTATCATACATTGTAATTTATGATTGGATGACAATATAAAAAATTAATGCATATAATATTTATTCTAAAACGAATATTATGTGAAATTGAAATTGAGTTATGGTTTTTTTAAGAAAAGTGACGTGTGGTAGAAAGATAGTAGAAATAAAATTAATTTTGAAGTACTATATATAATAAAATGTGTATTCAAATTGAGTTTAAACTATAGATGAAATATGAATTGAATTATGTTATTTTTAAAATAAAACAAAAAACAAAAAAACTGGGGTGTGGTGGAGAGGTGAGGAGGAGAAGAGTAAATTACGATAAACAAGCCCAAATTTTAAGACTAGAAATAAATGATATTTTACAACATTAATTCAATTTATATACATTATGGAAAATTTTTTATATTGTCATCAAATTATAAATTGTCATGTCTAATAAAATTATTGGTTTTTCTTCAATAATTACTTAAAAAATTATACTCAAGATGACTACTATTTTTTAATTAAATGATAGTATAAAAGGTTTTTGCATTAAAAGTACACATAAATCAATCTTTTAACATTTTATACAGTTTAAAGAATAAAGTAAAAGAATTATAAAATTTAAAATAAAGTAAATTACACTTGTAATCAAAATAACATAGGATATATAATTGGTATGAAGTTGTTCCAGTTAGTACAAAGTTATTTCAACTTAATCAGTAGTTTCGAATTTAAGTTTTAAGTATATAATTGTATTAAACTATTCAAATAAAGAACTTTATCACAAATAGTAATTCTACTTGATTTGAACAAAAAAATTTCCAGTAAAAAAGACATGTGGTCTTAAAAAAAAAAAAAACTAATATGGGTTTTATTTTAAGAACTCAGGGTTTTTCTTTACTTTGACATTTAAAAAAAAAAAAAAGATAAAGAAAAATGGATAACATGCGTAATGGATATGGGACAATTGGCTTTTCCCATAAAAATGCCATAGTCCAGACGATATTTTACAGAAGAGAACCCTCCATTGCATACCATAACACAACAGAAGCACAAGCACAAGCACCATTATCAATATCATCCCTGAACTGAAGCTGGGAACACTAGTCGAATGTTGCACTCTCAGTGCCACCATCTTCTCTTTCCACTCCCACTCACGCACCATAAACCCCCTCTCTGTCTTCTTCCGCCATCATCCCCTCTTCACCACAAACCCACCATTCTCCACTCACTTTCAGCTTCAGCCATTCCTCCATGGCTCGCACAACTCACCAATGAAGCAGACACAGAGGGCCCCGTCGAACTCCCTTCTCTTCTACTCCTTCCATTTTCGCCACCACCGACGACCCTTCTCCCATTCAAATCGCTTCCAGTGTTCTCCTCACCGCCGCCATCTCCGTATTCCTCTTTCGCTCCCTCCGCCGCAGGTCTCAACGTGTCAAACAATCGGTAACCGCACTCTTCTCTCTCTCTCTCTCTCTCTCTTTTTCCTTTTCCTTTTCTTTCAGAGTTTCTGTGTAAGAAAAATAATATTTTTAAGGTTATTTTGTTATATATAATTGTCACTTGTCACTTGAGTTTCAATTTGACTTAGGATTATGTGCCATGCGAATTTTCTATTTATTTTCGTTTAGAAAAAAAAAATGTAAAAATGTCAATTAATTAGAAATCTTGTATTAGTTATTATAAACGTCAAAAAATTTATCATACATAACGGACATCTATGATTAGATGATAATGTAAACATGCATTTTAATTAAATTCTAGATGTTGGAGATCTCATATTGACTAGTGATATAGCCAAGTGTATATAAGTAGGAGACAACTCTCACTCCATGAGCTAGTTTTTTGGGTTGAGTTAGGCTAAAGTCCAAATTTTAAAATGGTATTAGAGTTTATCCTAGTGGTTGTTATTGGGCCTATCGGGTTATTATTGGACCGCCCACAGAAATCTAATCTTACAAACTTCACGCTTGAGAGAATAGTCTTTGGCACGAGGGAGGTGTTAGAGATCCCACAATGACTGGTAATACCGTGATATGACCAAAATAGTATATATAAGTGGGGGACAACCCTTACTCTATAAGTTAGTTTTTGTTGTTGAGTTAGGCCTAAGTCCAAATTCTAAGACTAGACGAAAATGATTTTCTTAAAAGGTTATTTGCATTTTGTATAATTGTCACTATTCGTGTTTTGCTACTCTTGGATTTTAATTTGTCTGTAGGATAATGTGCATAGTTACCCTTTTGCTTATAAATGTTTTGGTGGAAAATGATTTCAAAGATTGAATTTTTAGTTTTAAAAAGTGAATTTGGATGTATATTGTATTGGATTGTTTGTGTTGTTATGCTGTTCACATTAAGTTTTAGAGTGATGTTACTGATTTGTGCTGTTATGGTGCAGTCTGTGTATTCATTGAAATGGGTTTTGTGGTTTTAGCAATTCAGGTCTTCAGGAGAGAAGTCGATAAAAGAAGAAGCATTGGATAGCTTGAAAGCTCTGGGGTCAGCTTCAGTCGATGCTAAGGGTCCACCTTCACCTGCTCAGGCATTGCTTGGGGGAATATCGGCCGGTATTATTGCTCTTATTCTCTTTAAGTTTGCCACTACCATAGAGGCAGCTCTAAACCGACAAACAATTTCAGATAACTACTCTGTATGTCTCATCTCCTGTCCTTCTATGTGTATTTATTGTTTTTGTTGCACAGCATGTTTGCTGGAATTAGATAAGGCTGTTTCTTTTATTAATTTAACCAAAGAAAAAGATTGGAGTTTGAGCACTATATATCATCTATATTGTATATTTGAAGTTATTTTTCCTTGTCTCTAAATCTTGCGATTTGATACAAATTATAATTCATGATTCAAAAAATAGCTTTGCGATTCACGATTTGAATCTTGATTTGATGACATTGGGTTGGACAGCTAGGAATTGGAATCTTGTTACTTACTCTTCTTCTTAACTGTGATGATGATAAAATTATAATGGAAGTGTGTTTCATCTCTTGATATTTTTCTTGGTTACTAGGCTTAAGTAATTATTCTGGACAATTGTTCCTTGGGTGGCTTATCATTCATCTTTAGTTACAATTTTGAATTTGAGTCTCCAAAATGCTTGTTGCAATAAGATGGAAAAGTGTTAAAACATTTCAGTTTAAGAAACAGAGTAGCTTCAGGTAACATGAATCCAACTGTCCAAGGAATATGTATGTACTTTGTTTGTGTCATGTCCTTCAGGGCAGAAGTCTCCAAATATCTGGTTTTGTGTTTCTTTCACCAGGATATATTTGATTGAAATGATTATCTTAAAACTGCTAATGTTTTCCTTACCCTCTAGTATTTTGGTTGAAAAATATGTGTATGTTAAGTCATTGCTGCTTGGTGTAGTTACACAGTTTGATTGAAGTTTGCAACATTGTTTATAGTTACATGGATATTTAATGTTGATTTATATTACTTCACAGTTATTCTGTATCATTGATGAGCCTATTGAATATACCTTAAGTCATAGCTGCTAGGTGTATTGACGCAGTTCGATTGAAGTTGTCAACATTGTTTACACTTATATGGCTATTTAATGTTGATCTGTAGTAGTTCATGGTTATTCTGTATCATTGATGACTGATGAGCCTATATTGAATACTTAACCGTGATGATCAGAATATTCAATTTTACTGAAGTTTAATCATTGGAGATTAGTAAGGCAATCCATTCCTAGGTTGAAACTAGAGATTGTGCTAAATATGTATGAATCAAATGAATCTTTGGACTGGATACTTCTGTGTTTCCCATACTCATACGAATGCAAACAAAACTAATAATAGAAGAGAGAAAACAGAAATGAATCTCATGCTAACTGAGTATATTGAATGAAAACCCATATTACAGAGAGAGTAGAGTCCTTTTATATACAAGAGTCCATCCACCTAGATCAAGGTAACCTGCCAGCTGTATGGTCAACACCTAACAGCTATACTAACTACCGTTTTAACTGTCCTAACTGCATTGCAGTTTATACTAAACTGTCCTAACTGTATTGCAGTTTTATACTAACTCTCTGTACAAAGGATCAAGTCTTAACACCCCCCCGCAAGCTGGAGACTGAGAAAATGTCCAACAGTCCCAGCTTGTGAATGTGTCTCCGAAAATGCATTGGAAGCAAGGCCTTGGTGAATAAATCTGCTGTCTGGTCTTCGCTTGCTATGAGCAGGAGTTTCATGAATCCAGTTTGTAACTTCTCCCTCACAAAATGGCACTCAATTTCCAGATGTTTAGTTCTTTCGTGGAACACTGGATTGCTGGCAATATGAATGGCACTTTGATTGTCACAATAGAGAGTAGGGAGCTTAGGACAATGGATTTGAAAATCCTTGATCAAGTAGCTTAACCAAAGAAGTTCGCAGGTAGCAGATCCCAATGCTCTATATTCGGCCTCTGAAGAAGATCTAGCCACTGTGTTTTGTTTCTTTGACCTCCAGCAAATCAACGAATCACCAAGGAAGAAGCATAAGCCAGAGATAGATCTTCTGGTATCTTGACATCCAGCCCAATCCGCATCAGTAAACCCTTTGATATGTAGTGTAGAGGTTCTAGGAAAAAAAAGACCAATGCCAGGACTGCCTTTTAAGTACCTAAGAACTCGCTGAGCAGCTTTATAATGGGTCATAATGGGCTTGTCCAGGAATTGACTAAGCTGCTGCACTGGAAAACAGATGTCAGGTCTGGTTGTGGTAAGGTATAGAAGCTTGCCAATGAGTCTTCTGTATGAGCTAGCGTCTTCATAAAATGGCCCATCATCCTGATATAAGCGGGTACTTGCATCAAAGGGAGTAGATACTGGTTTACAAGCAAGCAAACCAGTTTCAACTAATAGTTCTAGACAATATTTCCTATGACGTAAGCTGATTCCTTTCTTTGAATGAGCAGTTTCAAGTCCCAAAAAATATTTTAAGGTCCCTAAATCTTTGATGCCAAAAAGAGAATCCAATGTACCCTTGATTTCACCAATTTTTGCATGACAATTTCTTGCAAGAACTATGTCATCCACATAGACTAAAAGCGCTGTAAAAGAGCTGCCACATCGTTTGGTGAACAACGAGTAATCTAAAGATGCTTGAACATAACCAGCATTCATGAGGACCGAAGTGAGCTTTTCATTCCATTTTCTACTAGCTTGTTTAAGTCCATAGAGAGACTTTCTAAGTTTGCAGACTTTTCTTCCTGTTTCAGTTTTTAACCCTTGAGGGATTACCATATATTGACATCAAGCGTTATTGACATCAAGCTGCTTAACTATTCACTCATTAACTGAAGCTAGTGCAAGCATAAACCTGACAATGGTCATTTTTGCCACTGGTGAAAACGTTTCAAAGAAGTCTAGCCCCTTGACTTGATTGTATCCCTTAGCAACTAACCAGGCTTTATATCTTTCAACACTACCATCAGCTCTCCTTTTAATTTTGTAGACCCATTTACTTCCTATAGGCTTCACCCCATTTGGTAAGTCAACAAGGGACCACGTCTTATTTTCTTCAAGAGCCTTCAATTCCTTTTGCATAGCATCAATCCAACACTTATGCTGGCAAGCTTCATTATAATTTCTTGGTTCATGTTCAGAAAGTATAGATAAGGCATATGCTTGGTGAGTGAAAGATAGTCTTTGATAACTCACATGGTCTGAGACTGGGTATCTAACGTTGCTGGATGCATTATTGCATTGATAATCCAGTAGATAGGACGGTTTCCTTTTGACTCGAGTAGACTTTCTTATTTGCTGATCAACTTCTTCATGAGTGTAAGGACTAGATTGTGTGTCCTGCCCCATAGATTCATGTAATTCAGGTCCACCCGTGGTGTCTGTTTCGTGTTCTGCTGTATTTGAAATAAGACTAGTTTTAGGTGCAGCTTTCTCATCAAACAATTGATTATCACAATTAAGCCTTGCATTCTGATCCAAATATGTCCATCTATGAAAAACTGCTCTTTCATCATACGGAAACACTAACTTGCAGAATTGTACATTTCTGGATGTCACAATTTCTTTACTATTGAGATCATAGGCGACCCAGCCTTTGACACCAGGCCTATGACCCAAATAGATACACTTCCTGGCTCTGCTGCTGAACTTATTTCTTTGTGTACTAAGCATAGACACGAAGCATAAGCATCCAAACACCCTTAACTCATTTAAGTCAAGGTGTGTTCCATGTAGGAGGGTAGAAGGTATTTGATTCTGTACAGCTCTTGTAGGCACTTTGTTGATCAAGTGCACAGCATGGACAACTGCATAGCCCCAAAACTTCGCTGGCAAGTGAGCTTGAAATAAGAGTGCTCTTGCTACATTAAGAATTTGCTGGTGCTTTCTCTCCACTCCCGTTTTGTTGTGGAGTTTCTACACAACTCTTTTGGTGATATATTCCTTTCTTAGCATAAAAGGAAGGCAGGGAAAACTCAGGACCATTATCACTCCTAACTGTTTTTACTATTACTTTGAAATAGTTTTCCATCAATAAAACAAACCTTTCAATCTGGTCTGGAGTCTCATGTTTACCTTTCAATAGAACAAGCCAAGTATATCTACTGAAATCATCAACAATAGTCAAAAAATATCTGTGTCCATGTATAGTACTGCTAGAAAAGGGACTGCATAAATCCATGTGTAAAAGCTCAAAAATAGAACTAGCTCTACTTAAAGTAGTAGAAAAGGGAATTTTCTTCTATTTTGAAAAATGGCATATATCACAAATCACATCTTTATTAATATGAATAGAGGGACATATATTCTTCAAAATTTCAAGTTTGATAGCAGATGTGTGACCAAGTCTAAAGTGCCATAAAGCTGACATAGGAATGGAAATTGAACTATAAGCAGACTTATCTTCTTGAACCCGAGAAGTCGTCTTTGAAATATGTCGCTGTACTTTATTTGTATCCAGTCAGTATAAATCTCCATCTAATTCACTCAAACCAATCATCCTCTGTGCTTTGTCTTGTATGATACGGTTTGTTTCACCAACTTCGAAATAGAGAGCAAGTTTACACTGAATGATGGTAAATACAACACATCTAAAAGCATCATAGAATCCCCAATATATACTTTTCTAGAAATTCTAGCTAAAACGTCATTGCCATTTGGTAATCTAACTGAAACAGGTCCAATCTCATTATACGAATAGAACAAGTCTAAGCATGAGCAAATGTGGTCAGTAGCAGCACTATCTAGAATCCAACAATTTGAATAACTCCTAGTATTGAAACATGAAAAATTACCTCCTCCTTGAATTTCTTTACTGCTTGCAGTTGATAACGAATGAATTTGACTAATGCTATAAACAACATCATCAATCTTCTTTTGCCCATTGGATTGCAGCAAAGACATCAAAGCCTTATACTCTTGAGTGAATGTAGCAGCCGCGGATGATGATTGCTTCCTGTCACTTCCAATTTCAGATTTAGAATCTACTTCTTCATTTCCCACAAAGTTTGTTGTAGAATTATTGTTTCTGAATTTGAAACCGGGTGGAAAGCCATGCTTTCGATAGCAAGTTTCCACTATATGTCTTATCCTCCCACAATAGGTACAGACTTTTCCACCATAACTGCCTCTGCCTCTACCATTGAATCTTCTCCCATCTGCAAGATTCACAGCTATTGAATTTTCTTCCACAAGATGCATACCACTGTATCTTTCTTGTTGAACAGCCATCGAAAAGACGTTTGCCAAAGTAGGCAATGGATTCATAATGAGGATCTGTGATTTAATCACTCCAAAGTTCTCATTAAGTCCCATGGGAAATCTAATCACGTAATCTTCTTCCCTAAATTTTCTGGAATTTTTCATCGCATCACAGGTGCACCTCACGGCACAAGTGCATAAAGGAATAGGTCTATAAATTTCCAATTCTTCCCATAGAGCCTGTAATTCAGTAAAATAATCGGTCACTGACATCGTATTCTGTTTGAATTCGTATATTTCTTGTTGCAATTGAGCCACACGTACACGATCTCCCTTCGAAAAACAATCTTTCAGATCTCTCCATACTTTCGATGCATGCTCCATATACATGATACTAGTAGCTATCAAGCTTGAAACTGAATTCACAATCCATGAATATACAAGATTATTGCACTTGTCGTACGCTTCATAAATCGGATCAAAGCTGTTTGGTATCTCAATGCTTCCATCAAGAAAACGCCATTTGTTCTTCGTAATTAGGGCTCTTTTCATCGATCTTGCCCAAGAATAGTAGTTTCCGCCAGTAAGAGGACGATTGACAAGAATCGCCACTGGACTTTCTCCTAGATGTACGTAGTAGACGCTCGTAGGGTTCTGTGATGGATCCGTTGAAGGTTCACCATTGTTGTTCCTAGGCATGGCGGATAGGATGTGCAGCAGAGCTCAATGAATGAGCTCTGATACCATCATACGAATGCAAACAAAACTAATAATAGAAGAGAGAAAACAGAAATGAATCTCATGCTAACTGAGTATATTGAATGAAAACCCATATTACAGAGAGAGTAGAGTCCTTTTATATACAAGAGTCCATCCACCTAGATCAAGGTAACCTGCCAGCTGAATGGTCAACACCTAACAGCTATACTAACTGCCGTTTTAACTGTCCTAACTGCATTGCAGTTTTATACCAACTCTCTGTACAAAGGATCAAGTCTTAATACATACAACACTGTTACCTGATACTGAAATATATACTTTTAATTCAGTTGTGTTTTGATTTTCATAAATACACAAGTAAGCACCTAGAGTAGATATTAAATGAGAAAAATAGCTAAAATTAAGATTTTATTCTTTCATTTTAATGCATTCCTGGACTGTGTAGAAAATTCAATCTTTAATGCTGTTCATTGGAGTACGCAGCAGCGAAGTTATTAAAAATAAAATTTACAATTATGTGATTTGTTGAAGCCAAATTATCAACTTTTACAAGCATGCCCGTTGTTATACTCATCATAATTTGGCTATATCTCTTGGCACTCCTCTATGTACATGTACTAACTTGTGCATTTTAGAGAACAGGATCAATTTTAGCTGCTATAGCCTATAATTGTGGTTATGGATTGTATTAAGTACAACAAGCCCAATTTTGCATTATTATTCTGACAAAGGAGAAGTTGCATTTTTTCTGTGTACGCAATAAGCATAAACCCTTTACATTGTGTCATGTCATTCATAGAATTGTTTTGTCACAATGATAGAATTGATACACAAAAGCTTGTTATTGAATTAGTAGAGGAAAATGACAACAGAACAGATGTTCAAGTTCTTGATGCTTTTAAATTGTATGCTTTTCAGGTCCGCCAGATAACCATCACCATAAGGTAGCTTCAATCGCTTTTTCTATCTGGGGCCTTGCTGTTCTTTTTTAAAGCACCTGACCTGACAACCATATGACAATTTTCACAGGACAATAGTGAATGGCTTGACATACCTTGCAACATTTGTTTTTGGCCTAAATTCCCTTGGTTTATTCCTCTATTCTGGCCAGCTTGCCATCAAATCCATTATGGAAGGTTCAACTGAAAAGGAAACTGAAAGTCAAAGCACTGATAAGTCAAATTTATCAAATTCATCCATTGAGAGTACCACAGATAACACTGAATTGAGCAGCAGGAAGGAAGAACAAAGTTCAAATGATGCACAATAGTTCCTAGGTGTAAATATAGTGAAATTAAAATGGAAGCCAGCAAATTTTATCCACTTGTAAAAGTAGTATATATCCTTTCACTTTTGGGAGTAATGTAGGTGGCAAGTGATCTTCAAAGCAGTTACTAGTCTTAATGCTGAATTTTTGAAAGGTTATGAAAGCTATATTCTCCTGTCCTCTCCTTTACCCTTTCCGATTGCCAAAAAATTTGTCAGTTTTGTTTTGATAGGAAGAAGCTGAGGACTTGAGGTGGCTCAATCCATTCAATGTAACATCAAACAAGTTTACAATTTCCACTTGCTGCATTCACATATCTGTGGCCTTCACCAAAAACTAGTGTTTTATTATCATCGCTTATTTGAGATGCAGAGCAAGGTGCATACCCCTAGTCTATCCTTTGCCACTATTGGTATTTTGCCTTATATGTGCGTGCTCCTGTAAATGTAAAAGTGCACTGTGCATCATAGCAATGTTGCTGATTCTCCTTTGCCACCAAATCAAGTTACACAAATCCTTATAATTGGAACCTTAAAACCATCCCCCGCAATGTGATTTTGCAGTGCATACACACGTTAGACCGTTGTGTCTAGATATAAGGCATGTATTGACTCCAAGTTGCATGTATGGTAATATCTTAATTAAACTTAGAACTCCAACACTCTTGACTCGTGCCTTGAACCTGTAGTAAATGGCCACTAAGACCAGCTTGTAGTGAACTTGGAAGATCAGCTTGAGTACACAAAGTTAGAGGTGCTTGTGTGTTTGTGAGATTCATAATTGTGCACTATCATACAAATGACTCAATAGTTCGAATGGGGAGTATCAAATGAATAATGCTTGGTGTAGATCACCCTAAAGAAGGTAAAATCAACTGTAAACAAATAGTGAAAATTGTGTAAATGTGCGAAGTGTATGTGATTAGTATTATTCATATCAAATAAGATCATCCGTACAAAATTGTACATGATTGTCCTTGCAATAATTAGGGTTAGGTAAGTTCTCAGACACACATCTGCTGCATGTTAGTAGCCCAATTCACATCAGCACAAATATCACATAGCTAGGTGGAAACTAGAAATTGAAGAATTTTATTTATTTATTTATTAATTTATTTTTGTGATCGATGTTATTTGGATTCATGATGCTATAGGAAAATGGAAATGGGGAGAAAATACTTGCATATTTTCTCTTCCTCCAAAAGTGGCGAATCAAGAGTATACAAAAAGCTGGTATTAATTATTATTCAATCTTATATAAATGATCAAAATCACATTTAAGTAAAATAAAATTTATTAATTTAACTATTCATAAAAAATTGAATAGACAAGATTAATTTATCTAATATTCTCATTTAATGTACTCTTGTGTATACACTTACACGTATAAGACAAGTACCGAGATTTTTCTAAAGTAAAATATGAAAGCTATGTCTTAAAAATAACTATGTGATTATGAAATAACTTTTAATGTTAACTATTTTTTCTATGAAATAAATAACTGATTATATGTTCAATATTTCTACCTTTGACTCTCAAATAAAAAATACTTCTCTTCGTACATACGATATTGCTAAGGGGGCAAATACTTTGCTTGGTTGGTTTTCGCGAGGCCTCCATTCATTATTGGTTCTGCTATCCATGTGCCAACTATCAATTTTTGTGGGTGCCAGAATGTCTCTCCCCCATTCCCTACACCATTTCCAATCTGTTCAAAAAGTTTGCAGCAAAAACACTTTATGTTACCAGCTTCCTTGGTGTTTTTCTCTGTTCGTCCTTTTTCAAGTCAAGATTCCTAGTCAGTCCGACCTTTTTTTTTTTTTTTTCATATAATAAAGCAAGTGAGATCATGAAACTTCTTAGGCAAGAAACAAATATCTCGTTCTCAATGTCTTAACCGTGGTTTTACACCTCATATTCCATCTTCACAATTAAAGATTTAAACATGCTTCCGGTCACTTCCCATTCATATTAACGCATAAAAAAATAAGAGAAAATCAGCTATATATTGACACTGTAAAGTAGTTTTTACACTATCATTTAATCATAAATTATCATGTATAATAAGTTTGTTGTCTTTTACAATGATTATATTAAAAATCATATTAACGATAATTTCTGATTGACTGACGGTGTAAAAGTTTTTATACTACCAACATATAGCCATTAAACTCTCAAAAATAATTAGTAAACGTAGCTAAATAATTTACTTTTATGAAATCACGGAACATGAAAGCTATAACTATTAACTTCTTAAAATCATATCTGAGATGCAAAAAATCAGATTCGAGATGTGTAACCAAACACTCTAGACATGTCTTAAACTTCAAACATAGTGAGGTTAAGGAGAAGCTGCCTCAAAGACTGAATCCAAGGATTAAATTAAATAAATAAACATGATTTGTTTCCTTCTCGGCTTTTCTTTATTGTCTTTGGCTTTGTCTCTATTGCAAAGAAAGAGGGGAAAAGCTTGTATAAGATAATCACACTATAGTTTTGCTGCCTTGGGAATTGATTATGCTTCGCAGTCTATTATTGACTAAGGAAACGCTTTGAAATTCTGCAAATCTATGGCAAAGGAATGGGAAAACAAATGGAAACCCTGCGATGGAAATTGAATCAAGTTATGGAGAAAGACAAAATGCCAACTTTACAGCTTATCCTCGGTGTAGTTGCTTTCAAGGTCAAGCTGTGTCACTAATATTTATCTCGAAAGTCATTCGAAATATGAGTTAAGACCAATCAAACACGCAACACACTTTTACAAACCAAATGCTTGCTTTGCTAAAGATCAAAAAGACTTTGTTACTATTTCATAAAGTCCATTAATAATGTTGGTCTTTAGCATATGTTAATAGGACTCCTATTAACTAATATTCTAAAAGTATTGATTAAAGAATTAATAGATAATGATATTAGCATAAGATAAAACCTTTAGTATTCACTGTTTTTCCAACCGTCTAGATTTTATCTTAATTACTTACGCGGGTTATCTGCGCCAAAACTTTAGAACTTACAAGACTTGCTTTTATTATGTGGTGAAATTTTCCACATGATTAATATTATAATCCGTAGACTTCTCTACTTTCCATTTTGGTTCATAATTGCTTTTTAACCGTTAAATACAACTACTACTACTACTAACAAGTAGTCCAACTTGTGCTGACTCTTTTCCAAGTTTCAACCTACATTTCACCTCCTCATTTTACACATTCTCCTGCTTCGAGCCAATCTTGTAACGGCTCATGAAGAGTTGATAATGACAACAACACATCACACAAGCTTAATCAGAGAGTAGTTCTTTAAAACGATGAACGACCATTGACCACAACAACTCCAATCTAATTTTGCCATCAGACAACCAGACACAACAACCTTGACGAAATACCCCACTCTATTTTTCTACCCTTCAAAGCAAACACCGCAAGCCTCCAACCACTACCAATTCAACCCAAACTGCAAGTAGGGACTTCCATTATCTCCCCCATAGATTCCAACTTAAGAAATATAATAACCATTATAAGAGTAAATAGCACATTCATTGAAAATATATAAAAAAAATTTTACAATGTCATCCAATCATAATTTTTATAATAAATACTTACCTATGATTTTTAATTAGTTAATAATATAAAATTTTTTCGATTACAATGCATAAAAATTAAACTCTTATTAGAAACTCAGTAACAAGTAATGGACCCCAAAACAAATAGCATCGCTAAAGGTATTTATACAAAGGATTACATTCTAAAACCAGTAAAATAGTATACAGAATCCTAACTTACCAAAGCTGCCCAAAGTTAAGCAATAATCTACACATAATAACAACAATTAATTATTCTGTTAATTAAAAAGAGAGAAAATTTTGAGATTTCGAGAAAAAGAAAAAAAAGAAATGCAAAATCAAAACCCAACACCAGCCGGCGCGCCGACTCCAAGCTGAGCCGCGGGAGGGTGCGGCTCAAGCTTCCTATTATTCCAGAAACAAGCCTCTGGAGCGAACTTAGCCGAGGACCTCATCGGCTCGGACTTGCAGCGCGTGAGCACAAACGGCTCGTACCCATTGTTACCCGATTTGGAGCCCGCCAGCTTCTGCTCTATCATCGTCGCCATCGACATTCCGGCGCCGCCCCCCGCCGCCGGGAACGAGCACGACGACCTCGGCGGCTGCATCAGCGGTGGCGAGGGCTTCGGTTTCGGCTTCGGCTTGGTACACATCTCTCCGGCGACCCTCTTCTCGGCGCCGGCGGGTCTCTCCGGCAACCACCGTATGAAGTCGGTGCTGCACACCCACGTTTCCTTGGACACTTCCATCGACAGCTTCGGCTCGCACATCATCAGCAACAAGCACTCCGGCAGCGTTTCTCTTTCTCTCTCTTCGCGCTTTGACCCGTTTTCTCGCTCCTTTGACTCCGGATCCGAATTCGAGTTTCGGGTCGGGTCCGGTTGTGAATCCCACTCCGCAGTTACTTTCTCTTCTTCCTCCGTTGACCCTTCTGAAGTTTCGGCCGTTTCTGGTTCCGCTTCGTCGTTTTCTCGTTCTGAAACTGTGAAGGTTTCTGGGGAGGAAGAAAGTTCTGAGCTTTCGTCGTTTTCTCTCTCTTCCCCTTTACCCTCTTGGAGATTAGCCTCCTCTTCTTCGGTTTTAGGGTTCTCGATATCTGAATGAACTTCAGGGCGTGTTAAGGTTTCACCTTCTTCAATGGCTTGCCATTTGCTTCTTCTTCTTCATCACCCTTTTCTCTTCCTCTTTTACTTCAGGAGATTCATTGCTTTCAAGGTTTTCTCTGCTTTCAATCTCATGGCTTTCTTTTTCACCTTGTTTTGCCGCTGCTGCTGCTTCTTCACTGGCCACAACAGCAGTTTCTGTTTCTCTTTCACAAATGTTATCTTCTTTGGTTGTTTCTCTTTCAACTTGTTCTTCTTGTTCATCTTCTTCCTTCACTTGGATGTGTTGGTCTTTGTCACCTTCTTCTTCTTCTTCTTGTTCTTGTTCTTGTTCTTCATCTCCACTATCTTCTTCTTGTTCTTCTTCTTGACATTTGTCTTTGTGAACAGGTGATTCCCAAAAGCGGTTAGCCAAAGCTGCCATCTTGACAGGATCAGATCTGCATCTCATCAACAAGAGAGCATTTTTGGGAGGGATGCATATGCTAACTCTTGCTTTCTCCTCTTCCTCTCCTACCAACTCCTCATGCTTCTTCTCTTCTTCCTCTCCTACCACCAAATCAACATCAATGTCTTCAAACACATGCCTTCTCTGACTGTGACTCCTCTCACCACCTCTCTCTCTTCCATCCTCCTCCTCCATAACCAACTCAATCCCCCTCCCCTTCCCTTCCCCTTCCTGCAAGGCCACCAGCCACCTTCCAAATGCAGCCTCTCTCCCATGTCCTCCCCCTTCCACTCCACCACCCTTCTCCTTCTCCTTCTCCTTCTCCTTCGCCTTCTCCCTCTCACTTGACATGCAAGAAGACCTGCAAGGAAAGAAGCAGCTGAACTCTCTCAAGGCCTCACATATTGTCAAGGGAAGATGAACCCATCTCTGGTTCCTATGCTTCAAGCAGTTCTGGTGATGTTGAAACCCTTGGCTGTTTTGCCTGGTGAGATCTGGATTTGCATTTGCATTAACCCCAGCTTGTTGTTCTGCCTTCCTGAAGCTAGCCTCTCCTCTCCTCTTTGACCTTGCCCTCATCTTCTTCCCTTGCTTCTTGGTCTTCACCCTCACCTGGCCAATGCATGTGACCTTGGGAGAAGAAGGTTCGGGGTTCTCAAAGCCGCAGCCTCTTCTCTTGCCACCGGTTGGGAACATGGGAGAGGCTTGCCCTCCCTTCATGCTGCCATTGCCCTTGAGCCTCCTGCTGAGGGAGGATGAGAGGGAAATCTGAGGAGGGTCTCTGCTGCGGCTTGGGCTCAGAATGGACTTGGAAGACAGCTTCATGGATGAAGAGGACAAACGGGAAGTGAAGCAAACAAACAACTCGCTTGTGCTGCTGCTATTGCTACTTGTGCTGCGATGGGGTCTCTCTCTTTCTGTTTCCATTTTTTTTTTCTTTTTTGGGTCTCAGAATAACACTTGCCAAGTCATGGCCCTTGAGTGACACAACCGGGATTTTTTGGTATGGTAGCTCTAAGTAAGCACAGTCAATAAATGAAAGAGCTTAGCTTAGCTTAGCTTAGCTTAGCTTTGCTTGGCTTGGTTGTGAGGCGGGGTGGCCTATTATCCTCAGCTACAGATTGCAAGGTGGCTACTATATGTGAGAGTGTGTTTGTGAAGAGAGATAATGAGAGGAAATGGTTTAATGGAAGATGACGAAATGCTGTTTGTCTTTAGCAAATTGTAACCCGCTGTGGCTGTAATGTAGGGTAGGGTCTTGATGCCAACTGGTGGTTTTTTCCTTTTTCCTTTTTTTTTAATAAAGGGCATAGTTAAAGACACAGGTAGATATTAATCTCTTAATAGAGTTTCTAACCTTAGTTTAGAATGATGGGATGATTAACTCCTTATGCTAAACTCAATTGTAGTTATAACTTGTTTAGAAACATGTTAAGTTGTAGAAATTATTAATTTCTTAAAATCACATCCCACATGTTAAACCAAACACGTTATTAGTTTACCGGTGGTTTTTTCTTACATGACAATGATGCCCTTCTTTTGATGTGAAGGAGCACTAGGTATTTGAGAATTGAGATAGTGTGGTATGAATCATGTATTTGGTCAAGGGGAGTTGGGGGCTGAATCTTGGATGATAACTTGTTATTAGTGAAGTACTCAAGTCTCAAGGTTCGTCTCCTTGTTCAGCAGAAAAGGGAAAAAATCATCTGCGTGCACGAGACTTTAGGCAGATCAACAACTTTGGTAAAGACAGAAAGTAGTGGGAAAAGAATAGAAAAGGAAAGGTGGTGAATGAGTGGAAAAGAAATTTGTGAGTAAGGAAAGGAAAAAGAATAGATAAAGGCATTATATTCTGGTAAGTCACTGATGAAGGAAATTTTGGGCTTGTATCATGCACAATACATATCTTTATTAGACATTTCAGCAAAATTATTGTTTTAGAGAATGATTGTTGAAATTTCTAAAATTATTTCTGGATATAATGTGATTTTTTTTTTCTAAATATAGATAAGTTTGAACCTCAATATATAGAAAACTATGTCAATACACTACCAAATAATTGTACGAAAATCTTAACCAACAACTAGCAACCACTAATAAAACTTACAAAACAAAACCTACCCAACGGCTATTTAAGGGGAGAAAAGAAAGAGAGAAAACCCAACCTAACGGTACTACTATATTTGTCAAAATCAGCAGTATTCTCAGCCGCAATGAAAGAAATCTCTCAAATCCAATTTGACAATGTTTGTTTGTTTCTTGTATTCTTAAAACGCAATTAATGCCTACAAACTATAAGTGTGATGAACTATGAAGGATACAGTATTGAATTTTTTTAGCAAAATATTCCATGAACACCTAATATTAATCTACACTTAGAGAAAAAAGAAAAGAAAAAAAATGTAATAAGTAATATGACGTGAAAAAAAGATAAAAATAATTAAAAAATGTCAATAAGGTGTTTAGATTGTTAGGTGTCAAAAAAAATATTACTTTATTATTTTTATGATGGTATTTGTGAATATAAAACTATTGAATACCGAGTGCTTAACATGCAATCTAATTTCATATATACTTCATCAATTTTCTTAATCCATCCGTCAACATTTCCCATTTTTATAAGATTCATGTAATGTGTATTCTACAATAATGGACTTTATTATAATTCTAGATAATCATATGTAATGTTGTCGCATGTTGCCTCATGGGAAATGGTTGGAACCAAGGATAACACCGAGATAAATATATACATAGACATTTATAATATGAGTATGTGATCCCATTTGAGATGTAATAAGTACTCTAATAGGTACCGGGCAGTAAAATAGTGTTATGTGCAGGAACGTGGCCAGATCATAGAAGGAGGATGCAGAAGCAGACGAAGGAAAATTAGGGACAAAGTTTTGGTCTTGGGAATATCAAAATTCATGCCACTTTCACAGAATTCATGTGTCCATCCGTGTGGTGCGATCGTGTGAGAACTGAGAAGAGTGCAGTAATAGTATTACTATTGTATTGTAAGTGTAAATGTAAATACCAAATAACCAACAGTGTACGTACTGTGTACTACAGTGCCTGTCTTTAACAAATGCTTGCTTTTTCGGCTTTCCCGACCTCTCAGGTCTCAGTTTTTACAGTACTTCTCACAAGACGCTATAATTATTCTTTGTTGTTTTCTAAACTTTTTTCCCTGCTAAAAGTTTTCACGGCAGATTAAATATATTTAAATGAATATTACATAAAACTTTATTTTAAACCAACCCACGATCGTCTCAAAATTAAATGTTATAATTTATACGAACTGGTATTATATTTCAGCAATAATTTACTTTGCTGTTAATAATGTGTTTAAAATAATTATCGAAAAAAAGTAATGTGTTTAAAATGTGATGGTAAAAAAATGAGTAAATTATTAAGGGCATCTAGAAATGCCAAAAATAGTATGAAGGTGTTTGGTTTGAGATATCATATTATATTTTTAAGTATCACATTTTTAGAAATATTATAATTAAAAATGTTATTTTGGGATATTTTAAAAACATGTTTAGTTATATTTTAATATTCTTAGGAATATTTTGAAAATTCAAAATAATTAAAATAAAAACAAAAGTTACTGATGTGTTAAAAAATAACTACTCATATTTCTATGGAAATACTACTTTTCCACGTCTTCTCATGAGAATAGAAACGTAAGAAAATATAGTAAAAAGGAAAATTATAACTTTTTCAAGAATTAATATTACTCGAGAATAATTTTTCAAAATTTGTAATAAATATGGATATATTGTATTCTCATGTTTACATTCTTAGAAATTAACTTTTAATCATAGATTGGGCTTATGAAATTTAGAGGGTAAGTGTACCCATTTCAATTCTTTATTATTTAAACGGTTTAAATCTTTACACCTTATATTTAATTTAAAAGAATAAAATTTTATCATTAAAATAAAAACAAAATTATCATTAAAATAAAAAAAGCAAGAAACGTCGTTCACATGTTCACGATCAAATCCTCTTGCAACGTCTGCAAACAAAGTAAGGAGACAAGTACCCAAAAGACAATATTGCAACGAAGAAGCACCAAAAGAAGTGTGGGCATTTTTCAAAAAAGACCAAGAAGGAAAAAAAAATAGAGCAAAGATCACTTGAAGAATGGAGAGCAAAAATAATTTGTTGGCGTGTCCTTGAGAACTTAGAAAACATCAATTTGTATTCTTGTTCTAAGATTGTTTTCGTAGACCGAGAGCTCTTGTTTGGTAACTTGATTTTCCTTTTTTATATTTTTTTTTTGCTAGTTGCATAAAAGAGAATCATAATATTAAATCAACATATGATGTTGTTGGTTATCCAAATTACATTTTATGAGTAGTTCTATTTTAATGATAAAATTTTATTAAGATTTTATTCTTTTAAATTAAATATGAAATGTAAAGATTTAAACCGTTTAAATAATAAATGGTTGAAATAGATGCATTTTATCTTTTAAAGTGCATTAGGGGGGCCCAATTCTTTAATCATATCGAAATTAAAAAAAATAAAAAATATATATATTTTTATTTTATTTTATTTTATTTTTATTTTTTTGATATTATATATGTATATAGGGTCAGAGTGGCAGTTAGGAAATAAAAGGGAAAAGTAAGGGTGGTTGTGAAAGATGTCACATGGGAAGTAAAAAGGCGGTAGAGAGGAGAACACGACAGGGACGAGGTGAAAAGAACAAGGAGGAAGGTGCACCGCACGTGACCACAGTCTAAAAGCTTTGCAATTTCATGCCTCCAATCATCGTGGTTGCTCCCCAATCATACTCAACACTGCTTTTCTTTCACGCCACGCGCCTTACTACATTTTATAATTCTTTCATGTTGTTGCATGTGTCCTGGATTATTTAGTGCGTGTTTGTTTAGTGTGTTTACATGTCAAATTATTTAAAAGAGTGATACATTCTTTATTATTATTTAAAATTTATTAAAAATTACAAAATTATGAATAGATCTTATTAAATAAAAAGTGTGTTAAAATATTAATTAATGTGAATTTAGATAAATTTTTGAAAAATTGATTATAGGTTCAAAATTGATTTCGAGTTAAAGCAATTTTAAGTAATTTTTATCTTAAATCAAAAAATATATATTATTTTTTACCACTAACTTGTTTTTAGATTAAAAAATATGAACATAAATTGCTTTATTTCAAAATCAATTTTAAACAGAATTAATTTTACAAAATCAATTTTATTCAAAATCAATTTTGTAAAGACTCACTCAAACGCACACTTACACTATTGCCATTTTTTCATTTGTTATTATTTTAAAAATTCATTCTTATTTAATTTTTAAAACTTCTGCATAACTTTTTTTTATTACAAAACCTGAGTTGTTGACTGTATAATTTTTAAAACCTCAGCATAATTTAAAAAAAAAAGTATATCCTTATCTAACATATATACCCATGAATGTATATATGTTAATTTCAAGAAAAAAAAATTGAGTTGTTGACTGCCTTCAGCGAAGGCACGGTAGATGATGGTGGTTGCAATGAAGTTGTTGACATTGATATATCTTTGGTGGTGATTAAAGCTATGTAGACCAAATATGAAAGTAAGTATAAGATGTTTGTTCTAATGCATAATTATAAGAGTTTAATTTTTATATATTTCCAATGTCATACTATCAACAAATTAAAAATTATCTTATATATTACTTTTAAAATAATTATTACAAAAGTCAATAATCTTATATGACAATCTATTAATAAATGATACAATAAAAAATATTTAAATTAGCACATTTCAATTAAATTCTAATTATAAATGACTACCACCTAAAAATTTAATCAATCTATAAGGACTTACAAATTGATGTAACAAATTTTTTTTTAAAAAAGTAATATTTTTCATTTAATAAAAAAGAAGACTAATAAAAAAGATTAAATTATTCTTTTCGAAATATTCATCAAACAAGATAATGTGGACATCGCCACGCTTTGACTGGAATAAATAAACATGGACCTAAGAATTTAAGCTTTGTTTGATAAAGATGAGGGAAATAGATAGAAAAAAATAGGTAAGAAATAAGTTAAGAGATGAAAAATAGATAAAAATAATTTAAAATTTTAGATTGTTTGATAAAAAATAAATAAATGAGAAATACGAGAGAAACAAAGAGATGAATAAAAGTATGTAAAAAATAAAATGAAAATAAGTAGTGAAACTTAATAATACTCACCAAAAAATTTTAAAATTTCACTTATTTTTACTCAACCAAACTACCTAAATTTTTAAAAATTCAAAAAAAAATTCTTCTCTCCTCTCTTTTTCACTCAACTAATCAAAGCATAAAGGAGAAACCAAGAGGGAAAGGGGAAAGAATTGATAGAGTGATAGTTGGCCGAGGAAAAAGACATAGTAACGCATGAGAAGTGTGCAGGCACGCGCATGAAAAGGAGAGTAGATGCAAGATTCTGAAACAACCATAGGGACCCTATGCTAAGGACTGTGCCGTTTCCTATGCTTCCCACGGATACCATAGAAATCTGCGCACATGTGACGCGTGGCAGAGAAAAGGATTGGCTTTGCCAAAATGTTATCAAGAGTCTTGGATTATTTGAGAAAAGAGAAAGAAAAAAAAATTGATAAAAATATTTTTATATTAAATTTTAGTGCTATTGCATTCATTAGTTTAAATTTTAGTGTAAAGTCCCAGATTGCTGAACACCCTTTAACCATCTCAACTCACGTCACATGCACCAAGAGAAGCATTTAATACGTATAGGTTAGAGGTGTGGTCCAGCTACATGAAAACCCACTAAAAGAGAAGCACGCACAACACATCGTATGATCCTAACTCCAAAGTTAAATGATAACCTAATTAATAAGTGGGTCAAGGTTACTTAAAAAGAAGGGGTTTGACCATACACTTACACAACTTGACAAAACTGATACTAAGAACGCATCATGGAAAGACGTCTACGAAAAGCAGATTGTGCAATAATATTTTTATGGACTTACATTATAGAACACTTTAATATTGGCACTTTGGGCTTTTCCTCATGAGGCCCGGTTTTGAGGTAAAGCCAATGCCGAAAAGTAGCCAATGAGGCGTTTTAAGGTACCTTTACATTTTTTCGAACGATGGTAATTACTCAGTTGATTAGTGGAATATAATACAAGAAAAACAAAAGGGGTGCAGATCTAATTTAGTGCTACAAAGTACAAAATAATTGTTTACTATTCCTTCCTCCCAGCTGGTTTGGTGACCATTTGTAGGGCTTGTCAAAGTGCCTATACAGTCCATGTTAGATTGTGTCCCACCAGACCGTAAATAATCGAATAGTTGTATTCAAGTGAGCTTACAAGTTTTAATTTATTAACATTTGAATCACGAATGCCACACGTGATCAAGAACGAAAGTTAGCCTGTTCATAGACGTTCAAATAATTAAAAAGTAAGCAGACAAATGCTGCCCGATAATGTTCCTAAGATCTGGCCATTTCAACAACAAATGATGCCTACCTCTCCGCTCCCTAGTAGTACTATATGTTAATACAATGAACAAGTTTTCTGCTAATAATTCAGCAATGTTCTCTTTCAATGTCATAATTCAAGAGAACATGGACTGGCTACTGATTGTAAGTGCAACTGACACATGGGCGTTATGGAGGTATAACGTCTTATCATCACCTTCCACAAGTGGACATGACTAAAAATAGAACAGTTGTAAAGGTAAAGGTCATGCGTCACACAAACTTCTCAATCAATTTACAGATTTTTCATGACCGGATATTATATTCTGAATCAAAAAAAAAAAGTTCCACTTTCTATCATACAGTGAAAACCCAGGAAAAAAAAAAACACAATCAATTTCTCAATTAAATGTGGAACAATCCATTGAAAAGAGAACACCCCCCCCCCCCCAAAAAAAAAAAAACTAGTTTAAGCAACTCCGTGTCATGAGCTTGAGGAAGTCAATCAAGTTCCAGTACTACTTTACCTGGAATGAGCTTCTTGTCTTTTGCCTCATGAGCCTCCTTTACTTGTGTTATGGGAAAAGTTTTATCCACAGGTATCTTCATCTTCCCAGATTCACATAGCTTTCGAATCTCAATTAAACCCTCTAAGTCAGCCCTCATGTATGTCCATGAGTATTCTGTATCACAAGGAAAAAAGGGGATTTGGCTTCACACTTTTTTAAAAACCTTCACAAGGCATTTGTCAGCATGGATTAAAACAAGGAAATGAACACCACCCTTGGTTTCTAACTTAAGAAGGAACCAATATACGAAATAATAATTATGATCAACAGGGAATACCATGCACAGAAATCATTAGTGAGAAAGATTGAGTCAACAACTGTTAAATCATAAAATAGATTTGTGTTTTCAACTTTATATACAAGAAGGAGGTGGGCATGCAAGACAATTTGATTTCAGGATATTTACAGTCCTGCTTCATTTTCATAACAAGCTGCAAGAAAGCTTGATATCAATGTCACAAGCCAAAATTGATGAACTTCTTATAGATCCCTTTTTCTTGCCACAAAAAATGCAAAGATATCAGAAAAGGCACACCTTAAGCTACAAGGTTTCACAAAGGCTTAATCTGGTTATGCTCATATGCATCATAATAATTCATAAGCATCTTAACTTGCATAGTTGTATGTAAACAGTTTAACTACAGAAAACACATTAAGCAAAGTTTGGGCATGCCAGTAAATGTTTAAATCTACTTTTGACGTCTCATTTTGGCAATAATAGAAAACCCTTCCATAGAGTCTACAGATGCCCAATGTCTACTTGTATGATAAAATACTCATTGTTAACCTTTTCATTCGAGTCTCCATGGCCATCTCCTTCAAAATCAAGTCACTCAACTAAATGGCATTAGTTGGGTTATGTCTATCCAGTTACTGATCTTGATTTCATTGCAGAAAGTTTAGTTCTAAGACAATGCGCAATTGTACAACACTGAAGGTTATTGCAGCTTGTCTAGTATAGGCTTTTTGCCTCAAAGGGAATAATAGATCCATCAAGTATAAAGAAATTACAGCACAACCCGTTTGCACATTCCTATTTCTTTGGTTCAGTTGGTTCAGCTCCAGATTTTATCTATGCTTTAGAGTTCTACTACAAAACCTTTTTTCCCCGAGGTGAGACGGGCAGGAGGAAAATTCCTGTGACACTTTTTTAGATTAGGCACAAGCATTATTTCACTCAGCACAATAAATAATAATTTTATCTCCACCTCAGTCACTACTTTAGCCTACAACAGAGGAGAGGCGAATGGCATAAAATATATATCAGGCTTGGCAAAAAGACTATGTCAAAGAGAAGATAGAAATCACAAAGGAAATAAGTGACATACTTGAAGGTGCCAAAGCAAAGTAACATATGATAGACTTGAAATCTCTACCTATTCCACGAGAGTATCGATACAGGAGCTGTTTTTTCAATAAAAAAGCTGTAGCTGCTGGAAGCCCAATAGCCAGTCCATACCTATCAGCCAATGATGCTGCCTCACCCTTCAATGAAATAGAAAAAATAGAAGATTGAAGCACAGATATCACTTTCTACGAAAAACATCTAAAAGGCCATTCTGGCAATGAGTTGAGAGTACATGTGCAAGTATGATAAAGATGAAAAGGTTGATAAAGTTTCAGATCCTACCTGAAGTGTCATGTAGTATCCACCTCGTTTCAGAAAATTAATGCCCATCCGTTCAGTCTCTGGCACACCAATAGTGTCCAAAACAGCATCAAACTTCCCCTTTATAGCCAATTCAACATCCTGTCAATCAAGAATGAAGTTATAAGACAGATCAAATCTTGTGCAAGATGAACTAGAATCAAGAAAGCATACACTTAAAGATCAAATTGTCTTTGAATTTTGGTATATTTTTTATTTAGGGGCTAATTGTACTATTCCATCAACTTACTGGATGTCTATAATATAGGGTTATTAGCTTTAATGCTATATTACTTTTAATTTTATATTCTCAGTTAAGAGGTATTCTACTAATTTTTGAATATCTGGGTTTTGGGTTGCATTTGGGCTTGGGGTTTAAGTTAGTTAGGTTTTATTGGCTCAAATTTTAATCCCCAAGTTTCATTTACAGGTTCAAAGGTATTACCTAATGGAAAAAACTTAGATGCAGTTCCTTAGGTACTTTTAGTGTTGTTCTCCAATTAGAATTGAAGTTGTACCTCGGTAATCCACGTGATAAAAGTTTGCATTAAATGTCAACGTAGATTACCGAAGTAAAACTTCTAATTGGAGAATAATACCAAAAGCATCTATAAAACGGTATCTAAGTTTTGTCCTTAGAGTCTCAATCTGTATGGGATTAGGGTTTATTTTAATTTCTTGGAGAATAAGTTAAATTAGGAAAAAGGCTTAATTGTCGTTACTGTTCTATATAAATGTAAATGAACAATTAAAATTAAATAAATAAATTTATTTAGATGATTAAATTTAACCCCAGTTGCCTCTCCCATGTCCTCATCCCCATAATTGTTTTCATTATCTTCCATTCTTCCCACTTACTATAATTTTTTATTTTAAAAAAGAAATAATTCATTCTACCCATGAACACATGCTGACAGTCAGTTATTTGCCACATTCATCAAAGGCCAGCCATCAACTCTTTCAAAATCTTTGTGTTGTTTTCCCTCCTACCATCTTATTTTCCGTTTTTTACAAACCAGTATGATAAGTATTGTTATTTTCCCTTTCATGAAATTTTATTTCACAACAAAAAACTTGAATCGAAATGTTCATCATAATTGACATATCCTAATTAATGAAAGGTAAAATGATACAAAAGAAGATTCAACACTACCTCAGCAACATAATCAACAGCCTGCTCAGCACCAGCAGCTAACATTCTCTCAATGCTTTGACTTCCACAAGTAGTTACAACAGAGCAACCACCCACTACTGCAAGCTGAATTGCAGCAAACCCTACTGCTCCTCCACCTCCCACTACTAATATCCTTTGTCTGTTTGAGATAAGCTAAAGGATATAAGTGAGTGGAACGAGAGTCATTACAATGCTGAACATTTAGTGGGTGATAAAAATACAAAAAATGAAAACTTTAAATGTACAGAAAATATATGAGCAATAATTAATTTTCACCAATGGAAATCATAGTCTCCTTAATATAAACATACCCCTCACTTATTCTGGCTGTACTTTTTAGAGCACGCCAAGCTGTCAGTGCAGCAAAAGGAATGGCACTGGCTTCCTACAAGATTAAAAGCAAAAAAAAAGGCAAAAAAGTATGCCTTCAATGGTCCAACGTAAACAAGGGGAAAAAATCGTGTTCAATTGTTAAATATAGAAACCACTATTTTGTAACAAGTAAATTATGAAAGTGATGGTAAAACAATGTATTGGACATACCCAGTCAAAGATTATTGTTATATCTCTCACTTTAGAGAGTCAAATGGGTATAAGACAAAAACATTTTCCTCCAGTAAACATACCAACCTATAAGAAGTTGCTAATCACATTCTAATCATCTCCCACCGAATTTGATCAGGGGAAGAAAAAGAATAGACAATACGAAATCAGTCTATAGAGTAATCCAAAATATTGCATGATCTATATAGTATGGTTCATCTCACCAAACAGACTTTGAAATGTTTCCTTCTAGCAACAGATCTTAAAATAATGTTCCTCCAAGTAGGGGCAGATACATTGTTATGCAAATATAAATGTTGCATTTTTGACAGACTGGAATAATAAAAATAGAAGTGCAGTGCAGAGACTTCTCTGATCACTCTGCTCGTCCCGTGATCTCATCTCTCTCTCTATTCTGTTCTATTCTCTTCTTCCCCCTTCCCCACTGTCTTTTTCTTTCTCACCTAAATCCTGTATCATACATAATGAAAATCTAATTACTGTTATGAATTAATCACAGTAAATTAAATCCCTCACAATTGCAGAACCTATGCACATATTGACAGCAATACAGCTCTGTAGTCCAACATATTCCCACTTATGTAATAACCATTTGTAGCCCTTTTTTAATCCATGCGCATTTCATTCCCCCACTCCACGCAACCCCAAGATATTGGCATAAGAAAGATACATATACAACAATTACAAAGAGAGCAAGAGCTGACACTGCAACTCATTCAAAATACACTTTCATGATTTGGTGTCATTCACTATATACGGTGACTAATCCTGACAACAGATTGATTCATCAAATTAAGAGGTTACAAACAGCTGGCCGAAAAAGGCTAAAGGAAAGATAGCACACACGCGTAACTGGAATGGAATAGAAGGCTCCTATTCTATTATGCTCAGCACGGAGTTTTAACCGTAACCAATATATACCACTTCTTTATCCTCATGTCCTGTTCTGTTCTATTTTCAAAATGTGCGATGCAAACATACAATAACAAGTCTACTACATGCATTCAATGTTACATATAAAATTTGGAAACACACCAAGTCTTACAATTTTGAGTTTCGGCTTAACTCAACTCCAAAAGCTAGCTCAAGAGATGAGGATTACCCCTCACTTATATATTCTATTTTAACCGTATCACTAGTCGATGTAGGACTTAGGTTTTTTCCAATACATCCCCTCACGCCAAACACTATTGGGCTTGGTGTGTGGATAATATGATAGATGGCCTGTTAATGGATTTAGGATAGACTCTGATACCATCTTAAAATTTTGGATTCGGGCCTAACTAGTTGACATTGGACTTGGGTTTTTCCCATTACCAAGTAAGTGGTCAGAGCAGAATTAAGAGGACACCAATTCACCAAATATTAAATTCAATAGACCTAACTAATCAGTAATCACGAAGCTACAACATACCACATGAGTAAGTGAATCTGGTTTCGGAGTAACCTCCTCCTGCGAGAGAATCGCATAGTCCGTGTAAGTGCCCCTCACAGCAGTTGGATGCAGAGCCCCAAAAACCTGTTCCCCCACACTCACCGACCTCACCGAAGCTCCGACCGCCGCAACCTCGCCGCTGACGTCGCGCCCCAAAATGACGGGCAACAGCCGCTCGAAAATGGAACGCCCGTAACCGGCACGAATCTGAAACAGTTAAAGAAACTTTCAAAACAGTTCAAGAAAATTTCAAAACAGTTCAAGAAAAGCAATGCAGCAGAACTCACTCGTGTGTCCAAGGGGTTGACGGAAACGGCGCGCGCGCGAACGAGGACCTCGTGCGGCTTCAGAGGCGGGACCGGTACGTGCGAGCGAAGCTCGAGCACGTGCGGCCCGCCGAAGGAAGGAAGAAGCACGGCTCTGCAGTCGGACACGTAGGACTTGAGACGGCGGTAACTGGAAGCAGAGGGCGTGGGCGTGATTCTTGTGAAACGGCGATTGCTCGGAATCCGCATCTTCTGAATGTTAGTTTGAACTTGAGAGCATTGGGATTGGGTTGGGTGTCTATGGTATATAGGGTTTAGGGTTGTTGAATTTGAGGAGTGTCAGTGTGTGTGCATGTGAAAGTGAGAGAGAGAGAGAGAGAGAGAAGGGGGAACGTGTCTGTGTTTAGGTCCGCAGAGAGAGAAGAGGTGGTGGTTGCGTTGCGCTGCGTTTCGTTTCGTTTAAACTTTTCGTGTTTAATGGCGCCGTTGGTCGTTGCGAATGCTATGTGTAAGAAAATTGGAACCGGTTGAGACAATTCTTTCACCTCATCCAATCATGCCTATTAATACGGATTTTTAGAGTGTGTTTCTTTCACCGATTACAAAACTTATTTATGGGAATATGATTTTGGAAATGTAATATTTTTATGTTTGTTATGAGTTTTAAAAAATATTTTTTAAGATATTGTTATTCTTAATAAAATAGTTACACCATAATTTAAGTTATTTTTATTTTCGTGGTGAAGGATAGAAAAGTTATATTTTTATAAAAATATAAGAAGTTATTTTCTAAATCAACTATAACTTTCATTTTAACTCTTAATTTTTATTTCATTTATTTATTTTAAATTTTAAAAATATTTCTAGAAATGTTAAAATTTAACCAAACATACATTTAAATGTTCACAGGAATAACATTTCTAATTATAATATTGCCATAAATGTAATTCTTGAAAATATAATATCATTCTGTGAAAACAAACGTCCCAAAGTTAAAAGAAATCAATAAATAATTTTTTTCATTAAAAATTACGTTATGAATAAAATAAGATATTATATTTTTTATGAATAAATTTTATTTTTAATCTTTTAATTATTGTCTCTATTAACCGAACTGTAATTCAGTCTCAAGTTAGTTAATTTCAGTTATTACCGTTAATGGTAGTTTCAAGTTAGTTATAGTTTCACGGCTTATTCAATTCATTTGTAATAGTCTCTAAATACTCGTTAGCAGTCATTATATTTTTTATTGTTGAAAGAAGGTCAAGTATACAAATTTATCCTTACAAAATTTGTAACAAACACATTAGTCTTACAATTACAAAAATTTCCAATTTAGTATTTTATAATAATATTAACCATTTTAAGGGAATTAATATAACAAACATTTATGATTATCATAGATCAATGTTAGGATTTTTACATTTTCATAAAACTAATTGTCGTCAGATTTCTTATAAACGAATTCAAATTTAAGGTAGAGAGAGACAGAGAGAGAATGTGGCAACAAAAGAAAACCCAAAGTAGCCTAACCTGATACAATTCATCATCAAGTAAAGAATATGCGAACTTGTTCACCTTAAAAAATATAGAAACCAAGCAAAGAATGAAAAAAAATTGACATTCCTCGCTCGATTCGTGGAAGTTCTTTGAAAGCTGCATTTTCTGTAATCTCGCTCCTTTTGCGTCAATTTTATGGATTAGACGTGGAAATCTGTCAATACGTACATTGCAGAAGTGCAGCCACACACGCGCTTTATTTGGATGCCCGTTCATTATTTGTTGGGGGTAAACAAATTACTAAGTGCATGTTTGTATTTACGTTACATTCAACGTAATACTAATCCATCCTCCCACTTCTTTTTGCATTAATGTCTTAGAATGTAAAATTTTTCAGTTCAACGTTAGTACAACAAATTTCCAAACACACCCTAACATGTTAGCAAAAGCAAAACTGACGTTAAAATGGGAGTGTATGCATTCTTCTGCTCGTGTTTTGATATATTTGGTGACCATCATGGCATGATGATTGATGATCCATCATCCATGGGTGACCAATCTTACCTTGTTGAATGTAAGTTGAGAATGAAATTACCATTTCAAATATCTAAGGTCAATGATGTTTAGGGAGTAGTTTACAAAATATTTTGAAATCAAGAAGTGTCTATTCTTCTATATGCTTAATAAACATTTGGTTAGTTGTAAACTACGCAAAAAAATTTGAGATTTGCCAATACTTAAAAGGTGTAAGTGAGGCCTTTGAGAACACGAGAGGCCTTTTTTATAGTACGGTCATTTAAACGCCTAACTATTGCATTGGTGTGTATTTGAGTGAACATGTGCAAAATTAATTTTGAATGAAATTGATTTTGATTAAAATTAATTTTGAAGTGGAGTGATTTAGATTTAGATGTTTTTATTCTTAAAAAAAGTTAATAACAAAACTCTAAAAAAATTTAAATCCAATGCAAAAGTAACTTAAAATTACTTTTTAACTAAAAATCAATTTTGAATCTAGAATCAATTCCATAATGTGAGACCAAACGTGTTTTGCATTAAAAATCATGTTAACCGATATTTGAATGTGATTTTAGATAATCCCCCGTGAATCAGCATCTCAATAGAAAATAAATTATCAGTCACGATAAAAATTCCTCTAACATGAACTTTTCTCTAAAACGAGCAAATAATGATACATACACTCTTGATATAATTTAAAGTACGTCATAACCTTTACCCACCAAAACTGACAAGAGCTTTTTCCTACCAACTATATTTGGACGGAAAGTGCAAAACAGAACAAGAGTGTGTGAGCTACCATGAATATTGATCTTTTATAACTCTGAAAAAACTGTTTCTTTTAACTGCATTTGGAATTCAAATTCAAGCAATACAATAACCATTGAGGGAGAGGTCACCTGACCAGATTTTTTTAAAGGGCAGCCAATGCTATGATCCAATTCCAACGTGGTTGGCATTTGAAGCATCTTCATTCTTCTGCTTCTTTTTCTGCTTTGATTTCCTCCGTTTCTGTTTGAACCGAAATTGATCTTTCATGCTCTTCTCCCATTCTTTTTTATTTCTTTGGTAAAGCAGCATAGCAGCACGGGCATCTTCTATCTGAAACAATATGGAATATGGATATGTTAGACTTCTGATACCACGTTTTACAGGTTCAGCTGGGTTTTCACCAAGCTGACACCAGAACAACATACACATAAGCAGAGATGAAGAAAATAAAAACAAAAAATTATAAGAATGGCAAGTTCAAGTACTTAAAGCTAGTGCAATTTTTGACTAGAAAGACATTGCCATTTACCCAACACACTGATGGTTTTATTGGTCAAGTGATCAAATAAAAGAAAAAGGGGGGAGGATCAAAAAGGTAGATAGACTAACAGGGCAGTGCTCTCCTGTTTGGATCTTAACACCAAGATGTTCTGCAGCAAGATGCCGCAGTGCTCTTCTGCTACTTGACCTGCTTAAACCCAAAGGCAAGTTTATAAGAACAAATTACTGGGACATTTGGAACGTAAAATTAAAAAACAAAATAGCTAGAAGAAGAAGTAAGGTGACAGCACTTTAGAAATGGTTGATACTCAGAGGTATCCCGTGTATCCTTTTTGGGATGACTTAATAATAATGCCTGCAAAAGTACAGTCTTATTCTCAGTTTCAAACACCAGACGCTGATAAGATAAATATACATGCATGCAAATCAAGAAAAAGAAAGAAAATAACCACTCAAATGCAGACCTTAAGGTCATTGGACAAGGCATGACCAACAAGGATCCTTCCATTCATCAACTCTGCCACTTTCTTCTGAGCAGTCCAAAAATCCATTGCTACAAATTTTATCATTGTGTTGAAAATTGTATTAGTTTATTGACGTAAAAATCATAATGCTAATCATAGAACTGGTTAGGAAAAATCCCAATCCTCATAGTTACAATAAGCTATTATGGCTGCTTTTAAGAATTGAGACATGCTAATAGCTGAGCACCTGAACCTTAACTGCTAATATTAGTGTAGACATGGCTCTTTTTGAACAGCTTATTAAATTAATCTATACATCACATATTCGTGCTACATTTAGGTCGAGCATAATGGAAAATTTAATGCTATGACTGGAGCATTTTCTACACTCTAAATCCCACCAAATAAGCTAGATCACTACTAGTTAAGGAGTAATACAGGACAGCTCCTCAAAGTTTTGCCCCAGCAGCATGACTAGGACCAACTAAAACACTGAACACATACTTTGTGTAAAGCCACTGAAGAACTTAAATCAAAGATAAAAGAAGAAAGAAGAATCAAGAGGCTCTTGAAAAATGTCCAACTTTATCAATAAAAGATACATCCAAAAATTTGAAACTCAAAGCTACAAATGCCCAGAGAAGTCAAATCATATTTCATAGCCAACCCATCCCTGTTTATTCAAGACTAGCAGTATAAGAGGCAAAACATTTTCTCATACTCCATGATGCATGCAATAATTCAATAAATTGTGACTGATAGAAAATTTAGACTTTCAAAGAATAAAACAAAATTGATGTTTCTATAGGGAAATTGAAATTTGGTATAATTCATTCTAGATAAAAGTTTCTCAACTTGACTATTAAATGTCAAACCATCTCGTATCTTTGTAATTTTTAAGTTCCAATACTGTCAATTATAATTTAAAATTGTAGACAAAAGAATATAAAGAGAACCTTTTCTAAGATCTCGAGGTCTTATGCCACTAATTTTAGTGCGGAAGTCAACAACCCGTTCAATTGGCCGGACAAACTCGTCATAAATAACATTTCCCCACTTATTGACCTGCCATCAACTGAACTAATATTAGAAATAAAAGACTTAACAAGGCAAGAGGAGATGAAGATGTTAATGATAATTGCAATAATTATTTATGCCAAAGAAATTTGGAAATTAATATCTGGTCATTTAGTATTTGGTTTTACTATAAAATGTGAAATTATAATTCTACTATTTAGAATTAGGACCACTTGAATCTTAAAGTTATGATTTCTTACTCTAGTAACTTAGGATTGATTTGGATTCGCAAATATACAGGGTGTAATGTTCTTAGGGCTTTCAATCTTATTTTTGTTGTAGGAAAAATAGACCCCCAGTAAAAATCACAAAAGATTTTTATAATGCTATCTAGCATGAGTTCTGCATTGCATGGATAAATTTTAAAGCAGTATCATAGTTGTTAATAGTGAGCTTTCAAAGGGTCAAATAATGCTTATCTAACACTTGAACTTAAACATTATGTTCATATAAGGTGATAAAATACAAGAAACAAATTCTTATGGTCTCATTTTTTATTTTTTTATTTTTTTGGTGAAAGTTATGGTATCCTATAGTAGACAAGAAACACAGAAAAGTCTGGGAGAAGACAGCCAATGATGATATATCTCCAAACAACATTTAATCTTTTTTTTCTTTTGGGTCTCTCCAAACTCCACTTAGGAGTCTGATGGTGTAGTCCCGGCAATTTGGTAATTCCAGTGGTATTCAAAATCTTGCACTGTAGGTGAAGTCCACTCATATGGAACTCACACCAATTGAGCAACGCCTCATGATTAAACAAGACACAATCTTAAGTATATATAACTATAGTATTACTTTAGGCAAAGGCATGTTAGTCTACAAAATCATCAGCATTGTATTGGGACCGAAGAAGTTAAATGCAATACTAAACTACTAATCCATAGCCCATAAAAAATTAATCGGATTAGGGTGAAAAGGGAAAAAAAATATTTTAAGTGATTAGTTAATATTCGCCAATCTGACATTCTTTGTAGTTATATGAATTCATCAATGTAGTAACTAGTAACATGGGGGAAAAATTTGAAAGATAATAATCACAAGATGGAGAGGAACAAATTAATACCAGAGTCACTCTTCCAAGGGCACTCTTGTTTCCTTGACCAACGCCGACCATTTCACAATCCATGGCCACCGTATCTGTCAGACTGCCAAATGGTTAATAAGTTAAAGGATAGTGAACTTTAAAAAGAGTAGAAAGCTCCATAATAACATAGCAAGCCTAGATAAAATGAAGATACAATACAAGAAAAACAAGTTCTAGCTCAAAATAATGTTATAGTATCAAACCAGCAATGGCAGTGTAAACTCTTATTCGTATAGATGCAGCTCAAACAGAAACACACACACGCAAAAAAAAAAAAAACAATATAAGACAATCCCTTGTCCGTATATTACATAGCAACACATAAAAATCTGTAGTCACCTTGAATCGTCATTTACAGGAATAAGAGCATTAATCTGACAATCATTGGATTCATCATCTGGTCTCTCTTTACGTTTCCCTGTCAAAAAAAATAAAGGTCACACACAGCTGCATTATTTTCAAGGCTTCACCTCTTATATCCACCACACCAAACAACGCAACCCCAGAAGGAAAAATCAAATTTTTTACCCAATACTGATTCTGGGGTGTCGTCATCTGAATTTTTAAAGGTCCTTGAAGCCTTGGAGCCATTCAGCTTCAGCTTCTGCACAAGAACAAATACCAATAAATTGATGTAAAAACATGAGTGTGTCGAAAATAAGGAAGAAGAAGAATAGAGGAGGCACTTGTTGGAGTTGAACCCAATTGGGGTTCAACTGAGTTTGCTTCGGTTTCTTCATGTGTTCGCCGCAAATGTGAGTCTTCTGCGCGCTCCACAATCAGGGTTCCCGTGTTCGAAGTTTCGAGTTGAAACAAAAGAAAGAAAAGAAGAACACACAACGACGTCGTTGGTTTCGAAAAAGATCAAATACATACTTATCTTTATATATTACTTTATTTTTAATTCGATTTTATTGAGAGGTTAAGGAAATAAAAATAAAAAGGGGTTTAAAATATTTAAAAATATTTTTTATTTGTTAATAATATTTTTTTTATTCATCACTTTAATATTAGTTTTTACGGTTGGTATTAACAAAAACATTTTTAATTTAGCTTTTACATGAAAAAGTTTAATGTGATTCTCCTACTTACGATTATTCTCAACTTTATTCTTATTATTTCTTGTGGTCCTAACTATGTCTTATTAATACAGAATTATTAGTATTTTAGTTTGTGGATTACACAAGATAAATATTTATATAATTAAAATTTATAATAAATAAATATAATTAAATTTATAAATTATTTTTTATTTATAATGAATAATTTAAATTGTGATATAAGATTATTTTTAATTAAAAGAGTACTAGCAACATATTCTCTAAAATCATTTTCATTAGGAGGTGCTTAGATTCATTTTGCTTATTAAGAACCTGTCCTTACTAAAATATTGCATTAGAGCTTTATCTTATTAAGAATCAATCATGCACAAGGTGCTTATATAAGCACCTTTGCTTAACTTTTTTTTGGGGGTCATGCAATAAACTTTTTATCAATATTAATAATAATAAATTTGGTAATAATTAATGTTTAAAAAAATGTAAGGATGTGTGGTTATTTGTAAGATCCATTTAGTAAAAAATTTTAAGTTGTTAGGTTGGAGAGAAGAGTTGTTTTAAGCTGCAAAAAGTAAAAATAAGTTATATATAATGATAGAACCCACTTAAGATGTTAAAAAAAAAAAAAGATATCAAGATGGAGATGCTCTAAGAGCACCTCCGATGGGGATAGTTCTTAATAAGTATCGATGTTGAATTAGAATAGTCCATTGGAGTAGTTGGTTAATAAGAACTTGTAAGGCATTAGGTGTTCATAGGTGCTAATTTTTGTTATGGGCCCAATAATGTATTTTTTTATGAAATAATAATAATAATAATAAAAGTTAGTAATAACTAATGTTCACAAAATATAATGATATGAGGTTACTTGTAGAACCCATTTAGTAAAATTTTTAGAGTTGCTACATTCGAATAAGTTGTTAAAATTATAAAAAGTAGATATAGGTGTTGTGTAATTTTAAGAATCACAAAAAAGTGGAGGGAGGGGGGCAGGTTGTTGGGATGGAGATGACCAAACACACTTTGTATTATTGGTGAAAATTTATTAGAAAATACAAAATCATGAATAAAGCTCTCTTTAAATAAAAAAGTGGGACTCACAAATTTTATGATTTCTAATAAAATTTAGCATAGTAAAGAGTGTGTTACTAACATTTTTTTTATAATTATTGTTAATTTATTTTTAAAAAATTAATGAAATTCAATTTAGAGATAGAGATAAAAAAAAATGTAGATTAAAAGAGATAAATGGTCAAAAAAATCAAGTATACAAATAGAGATAAAATAAAACATAATAAAGTTATTAATTTATTACTTTATTTATATAATCTACATAGCTTGAGTGTGCTCTAAGCATAAATTAATTTGATTTTAAGTATTAATTTGAATGTATTGAGTGCATAACCACATGGTCAAATCTATCAAAAAGGTGATATATATATATATATATATATATATATAAAAGGAAGGATGAAATATTAAAATATATTAAATATAAATAAATTTTTTACATATATTAAGATTTAAGTCTAATTCTTTTAAAAATCAACCAATGGTAACTTTTGGTTATCTCTGCGATGGGTCTTTAACAATAGTACATGCATCATTTACCCTCACAGCCTAGTGTGATATACCAAGTTGTGCACATCTTTAATCTTTAAGGAAAATGTTAACCAATGCCCTTATGACACTAATTAAGGAATCAAAAATAGAAAATTTTTATTGAAAAGTGTAGCAGTGCACTCTCTCATGATTTTTGTAACACTCATTCCTTTAATTATAATCTATATTAACTTAGTTATCTAATTATTATGACTAAAAAATTTTCAATTCTTATAATAGAAAAATTTTAAAATTAAACATAATTTGAAAATGACAGTAGAAGGTGAAAGATGGAAACTATATATACATATCCTCAAAATATATATCATGATTTGGGTAATACATAAAAGTCATAAAGTACAGAAAAGCAAACCAAAAGTACATTGAAAGATAAATACTTCCTAACCCAATATATACATCAAAAAATCCTATACAAAGCAGTGTCAATCTACCTTATTTCTTATACAAAAAAAATACTATAAATTAGGTATACAGATCCTCGCTTGTCGAAGTATCCTTTGACTCGTCCTTAGCATCACTGGGAGTTACCATCATCTTTAATAATCCCAATCAATCATACAAAGAAGAAAAATAATGAAGTAAGATGTTTAGTTCTAAAATCACTTTAACATGTATGGTAGAAAGCCTACCATAAAACAAAGATAAAACACAACTGACAATAGAAGAGAATTTAGGGTTCATTTTAAGTTGTATCAGGCTACCCTTAACTCGGTATGGATCTGCACTAGGGATGGCAAAAAAACACACACCTGCGAATATTCGCAGATAAAATCTGCCACGGATAGAAAATAGGAACTTTAAATGGGTACCCGCGGATATTCTAAACGGGTATATCCGCTAACCGTTATTAACGGGGTGAGTACGGGTATCATGGTACCCGTACCCGCGGATACCCGCTACTTGCAATTATATATTTACTTAAATACCTTTATATATTAATATGGATAAAATTAAATAAATTTATTCAAAATTTTCAAAATGATTGTTTATTACGAGAGAAATCTTATATAATTATATTACAAAATAAAAGGAACATAAATTTGTGAGCATTTAAACTATATTTTTTTAGAAAAATTGTTAGAATAATTTAAATTTATGTTCAAAGTGATTATTTTAAACAATAACTCTTTAATTTATAAATTTAAATTTATAAATTCAAAGTGTTATTTGCAACACTTTATAATTGTCCACAACATACAAAATAAATTTGTTATTTTTTTATTTTTTTACTTTTTAAAAATATTCGCAAATATCTGCGAATAGGTATCCACTTAACAAATACTCACGTAGGTAACGAAACGAACACGGGTATGGATTTTATCTGGCGGGGTGAGTAGTAAGTAGCTACTACCCGTGCCCGCCCTTCCCTGCCCCGCCGCGCTGACATGCCTAATCTACACTCTCCATTAGTGAGTAATAGTTATCAATAGAACCAGGAAGTAACTAGGAGTACATATACCCCTTCAACATCATCACATGGTACAATCCTCATCATCAATGAGGAACAAATAACAGTCAAGACGTCTATTTATAGATGTATACTCTTATACCAATCCTGGAATGCTAAGCAGTTGCAAGGATTATCAAGCTTAGTTAGGTGAATATCCAGGCTCATGGACACTATCCTGGCCATTGGGACCTGCACCACTCAATACCTACTCTCAAGAACTTTGCAAGTGGGTCCCTACATTTCATTCCTCAGTGTACCAAACTGTAACTTACCTAATAAAGTGTCATGCCACTGTAGTCACTTCTTTACACTACTCATTAAACTATCAATTCCTAACTTCTCAAGCAGAGGTTTCCTTGGTCTCATATAGTTTGAACACCAGTACAATCAACATTTCTACCTTATATTATAGAAACAAAATTTTAACAGAGTAATAAATTAGTAATCACATAAAATTTTAGCAAAATAATAACATAGTAATTACTAAAATTTTAGTAGAATAATGATGTAGCCATTATAATTTAATTATTAAAACTTTGGCAAAATAACAACAAAATAAATACATTTTAATTTTCTAAATTTTAGCAAAATAACAGCTTAGCAATTATAATTTAATTTTATAAATTTAAGCAAAGTAATAAATTAACAATTATAATTTAATAATCTAAATTTGAGCAGAGTAACAACTTAATAAGAGCATTTTAATTAAAAATTTAAGTAGCATAACAATTTAGCAAAAATTAAATTTTAGCATTAAAACATTATAACATAGTAAATTTGTATATTGAAATGTTTAAGGGAAAACCTTTTTTACTAACATGCAAAGTGACAATAATTTAGAACCAACCCCACTCTTCCTATTACCTCCAAGGTGGTTGATGAAGAGGATGCAATTGTTGGTGAAAAACTTCTAAGAGGAGAAATTTTACTAGTTGAAAACTAGCAAAGTTTTGACATAAAAACAAAGTTAGAAATTCTTTTTTTTCTAGAGAGAGAAGCTCTCTAAATTTTCAGCCAACTTGAGAGAGAGGGAGTTGATAAAAATGCTGTCCAATAATGGACTATTTATAGAGGAGGGTGGGAGCATAAGTGTCCAATTAGTTACATCATGCAATATGTCATAATTCTAATTTTTATTTATTTTAAAATTTGATTTAGGGACACATATTCAAGATACGTGTTGAGTCATCTAGAAATAGGTTGGACATGTGTCCCATGAGCTGTCCCAATTTTATTAATGTAAATTTTATCTACAGTTAAATTAATTAGTACTGATAAAATCGCCTAAACTTGAATAATTTAGCTTTTAATTTCAAAATAATGCATTTTAATGAAAAAAATGAACATATACATTATTTCTCATCAAAAATATTTTTCTAATAATTAATTTTAATTTTTATTAATTTATTTCAAATTTATATATATATATATATATATATATATATATATATATATATATATATATATATATATATTGTATTTTTGAGTTAGAAAATTCATATTAATTCCATTTTAATTTTAAATGCAAACTCTAAAATTAAATATTTTACCTATAAATAAAGTGGGGTTACCATTTTCACCATTTATGGATGTCAAACCAATATTGGCTAGGCTTATTAGACACTTTGGGACATTTTGGTTATTTTACACAAGAATTCTAGAAAATTCCCAGCAAATTTTTAAAATTATATTTTAATATTTATGACATGATTCTAAGGTCAAATTGACATTTTAATGTAAATTGAATCTTTTTCTCATGTCAATCATAAATGTTGAGAAATAAGGGCAAAATCTTTATTTATAATTTCTTTAGGTTTGACTCGAAAAAATTATTAAAAATTACAATTAAATAATTCTTGAAATTTGAGCATAATGGTGGAGATCAGAATTTTTGAAAAATTTTCCCAATTTTTCAAAATTAAATTGTCAAATATTAGAAAAATAGTTGAAAAATTGAAATGGGGTTGTTATATTTCTCACTCTTTTCTTTCAAAGTAAAATTTTTATAATGAAATCTACTTAGTATAAATTTTTCAAAATATTTTGAGGTTAAAAAGCCTCTGGTTGGTTCTCGTAGTCAACTAGGGGTATTTCTGTCATTTCACAAAAACTATCTCAATAAATTCCTGAAAATTTTCTAAAATTATTATTAATTATTCTAAGTATATTGATGATTTAAAAATATTTTTAAACACTTTTAACTATTTTTGTTTATTAATTATGTTATCTAACGAAATAGTTAATTTACCAATTTTCAGGCTCCATTTCCCTCCAAAAAAAATCTAAACAAAGTATTATTTACTAATACGAACGTAAACGTTAGGACCAAATTTTTGAGATTCTCATCCTATTCTCATAAATGAATACAGAATATTTAAGAAAGCAGTTTAATAGACAAAAGTAGAGGTGTTACAACTTTCAATGCAACACTTCCAATAAAAACTTTCTATTTATTGATTCTTTAATCAATGCCCTTAGGGCACTGGTTAGTAAGACCCAATCTTTAAAGTAGAAGAACATTGTAGTTCTATTTTTAAAGTAGAAGAACATTTATAATTCTTGTTTTCATATATATATATATATATATAAAGAGAGAGAGAGAGAGAGAGAGAGAAAGATTCTTTAAATCGAAATCAAATTTAAGGAATATATCATCAATTACTGACACCGATAAACGGCCCAAAGCAATTTGATTATAATTCAATTCATGGCGATCATAAGTCGAAAGTTCATATTCTTCAGTCATATTCTTAAGTCGAAATTTGATTATCAGTTTTTCTTTTTGGCTAACTTTTCTTCCTGTTCTATTGATCAAAAGCAACCAGTAGCACAAGTTTGTTGGCTATGGTACTTGCATAAACTGAGGAACCTTCACATATTTGCACCACCACAAAAATAATCATACTTTTTGAACACAAAAATACACACATATATTAGTTAATACACACACATAACATGGCCATTTCTACATACACAAACCTTAGCATTGAGTAGATAACTGTAGAAAGCCAGAAATCGCTAATGTGGCCACCAACAACATGTTGGAGATGTAGGTTAAGTTCCTTTAGAGCCTATGAGGTATGCACCAAGCAACTGATGTTGTTCCTTTGAACAAGCTTAGTTGTTACCTTGTTGACAACAATGGGCACATCAACCTCAATGTCTTTGGATTTCCTTTGTATCCACAAACTTCTCAAGCTTTCACTATAGGAATGATCATTTAGGTCACCAATTGTTTTCAACGTTGAGTCACCTTCAATTTCAACGTTGTGCCTCTTCATCATCCTTTATCTCTTCTCTACCAATAAGTGGAGTTCGTTCACTCCGCTTAGAATAAGTTATCTAACATAGTTAATAGGATCTCCCACCATCGATGTTTGACTAGTTTTTGTTTCCTAAACAAGGAGAAAATAACCACTTGTTTTCATTCAAAGAAACATTAATAATGTTATGAGGGAAAATGGTGGTACCTTGGAAGGGTTTAGGATGAGTTCTTTCAAAGCATTGAATTTACTATTCAAATCCACTCCCATTTATTTCTTAGCTACAATCTTTTATTATTCGATCCATTTCATTTCTCTCCTTTTCTATACATAACTCATGACTTGTTGGCCATTTCCAACATCATTTTTTGTAGCAGTTGACATGTGTGGAACTTTAAGTGTAGGTGCTTGTAGGTTTAAAGGAGGTAAAGGATCAAATGAGTTCCTAGCTAGACTTATTGGCAAGTAAAGAGGGTTAAGGAGATCTAGTGTTGGTGTGGAATAAGGAAATCATTGATCCTGGTGATGGTGACCCCTCCCAAGTGTAGAATGGGGAAAGGAAAGCTCCTAACTTGAATTATGGTTTAGAAATCCTTTGACTTGGGTGTTGGAGTTTTTGTTATGATTATATGTATTTTGTTGGGGATGTGCAATGATCTCCATTGTAGTAGTAGCAACAACTTTATTTGAGAAAAGGGTACTAGTACCAATTGTAACATCTTCGTTACAAGAATATGAGTAGGGTAAGTTTTCCATGGAAAGACTTGCAAAGGTGTTGTAGGTCTAGGGATGGCAAAAATATTCGTACTCACAAATATTTGTGGATAAAATCCACAATGGGTAGAAGATGGATAGTTGGTACCCACGAATAATTTAAACGAATATAACCATACTCGTTAATAAACCAGGGTGGGGGTAGGTATCAAGGTACTTGCCCTACGGGTACTCGTTATTACTTGTTATAGTGAAATTACTTAAATGCCCTTGTTTAAATATATATATATAAACATCATATAAAATGCTCTCTGTGTAAATATTTATTGCTCAACAACTGTACCATAGTTTATTTGGTTCATTCATCAAATCCTAAACGTGCTTACCCAATAAAGTAATGTTAACAACTCTAGACTTGCAAATACCCAAGACTCCCTTATTCTTGGACTTTGTTATTGTACTCTAATCAACCCGGTGACACAAGTGACTTCCCCAAATGAAATTTCAGGTGGTGGAATCAATTTTGTCACAAATGCCTTATGGAATCCAAAAATTCTACATAGTATATGTTGGGATAGCAGATAAAACTGATTGCACATGCTCAATTTAACAACTTGCATTTCCAACCTGCTAGGCACCCATACATGCAATCTAAGATAAAATGGAAATCCTTTTTCTTAACATGCCCAATCAAGAGTGGAAAGCTAAGGTATATACCTGGGTTTATTGTGTGGTGGAAACCAACAATGGAAGTGATTTTTTTATGCTTTGGGCAAGAGGTATTATTAAAGGTAAAAAAGTGGGATTTATCAACACTCACTTTCAAACCTAAAGCAAGACAATTTTTCAAGGACTTCTTTGACAAGTATCACTTGTGAGCAACAGGCTTTGGTAAAGAGTAGGCAATCATCTATAAAGAATAAGTGACTAATCATAGGTCCATTCCTAGTCATAGCTATTGGTTGCCATGTTTGGTTTTAGATCTATTCTTGAATGAGGAGGGCTAAGTTTTCCATGCATAAGAGAAATAAGGTGATCAGGGATAACCTTGACGTAAGCCTTTATAGGGGGCGAATCCAGGCAGCTTCTCATTATTCTATTTTAAGGATAGATTTTTGGAAGTCATACATTTCATGATAAGATTAATGAAAGTTAAGGGAAACCAAATTTAGACATGGTAAGCCGAATAAAATTCCAATCCACTCGGTCATAGGCTTTTTCAAAATCAATTTTAAAAAAGGAGAAATCTTGTTTTACCTTTCTTCTTATGCATATGATGAATGATCTCCTATGCAATGAGAGCATTATCTGAAGTGCCACAATTAGGGATAAAGCTACTCTGAAAGGGCCAACAAGAGAGCTAAGTAAGGTTGAATTTTGTTCACAAGAGCTTTTGAAACAATTTTAAAGATAATGCTCTTTGGAATAGGAACCATCAAAGTCTCCACCAAAAAAGGGTCAATTAATCCCACAGAAAAAGCATGGTCAACCATTTTCCAGACTTTTTCCCTAATGATATACCATTATGTCTTATAAGATATAGGTTGGAAGCCATCTAGCCTCAAGGCCTTGTAGAGGTTCATAGAAAAGAGCGTCTTCTTAACCTCCTTCATAGTAACAAGTGTTATAAGTTGATGAGAACCTGTTGTTCAATTTAAAGGATGGATGTCAAATGTAAACTCATGAGGTCACATCTATTAGTGGTTTGGAAGATTTTCTATAAAAAGAGAGTGCTTGTCTCTAAAGAAAGGAGCATCAGTGATCTATGTCCCTTCAATAAAGAGGCTTGTCACCTTATTCTTGTGACGTTGGACAATTGTTTGGGTATGAAAAAATTTGGTGTTTTTCTTACCAAATTTTACCTAGTTCTCCTTAGATTTTTGAAACCATATCATCTCCTCTTGATCAATAGTTTGATTGTATTAGTTTTGCAACGCTCTTTCTAACTGGATCAGGTTAGAAGTAGTTGCAATATCAAGCAAACAATAACTAGCATTTATTTCGTAATTTTTTTTCGAAAACATGTCTGTTAAAAAGAATGGATTAGTCTCGATTTGGCTCCCTTTAGTTTGGCAAGAACATCACCCTAAGTATCATTCCAAGTATGGGTGACAAGATTATCATAATTTGGATGGTGAATCCATGTCGCTTGGAAAGGAAAGTAAGAGATCTTTCTAGCTGCTAATTTAAAACAGTGGAGAAGGATGGGGTTATGATTTGAGTTACTAATGGGAAGAATTTCTGCCAAAGCATGCAAAAAGGATAGCCTCCATTCTGAATTGGCCATGTAACGATCCAGATTTTTCCTTACATGTCCGCCAAACTGGATATTTTTCCTCCACATAAAAATGCAACCAATTGTATTAAGGTCCAAAAGGCCACATTTAGAAACAATTCATGAAAAAAATGGCACAAATTGGGTGAAAAAAGCCACTAAAGACCTTAGTTAAGTGAAGGATTTCGTTGAAATCACCTATTAAACCCAAGGTTTAGTAATAGAACTACCAATGGCAAGGAGATGATCTCATAAGGAATAACGAGTTGAGGGAGTGGGGGATGCATAGATGGTAGAACAAGTCCACTAGAAAATTGAGCTTCTAATAGAGAAGGTTATGCATTAGTACATTGTATTAATCAACATGAAAGTAACATCCTCTCTACAAGAGAGCACCTAGATACCCCCAACGTCGCCCTTAGCCTCTTGGATAAAAATTGGATTATAGCCAACCTATTTCCAAAGAGGTTCAACCCAGGTATAAGGAGTGTGAGGTTCATACAATAGAAAGATAGATAGATGGTGAAGCTTGATTAAGTTGCGAACATGTCGTGTAGTTCCACGACTTATGGCTCCTATTCCATGAAATTATTGAAAAATATTGAAATAAAGTCACGACTAAACTTTACGAGGAAGTGATAGAGGATATTCCTCTACGTTCTCAAGGTGTGAAAGTTTGTTGGGGGTTGTTGTCCAGACCCCACCTGTACTTCAACATGTTGTGGGCCTTGCACAATGTCCATGCCATTCTCATTTTCTAGTATAGAATATCTAATGTTGGTGATAAGTTGAAGGTTCAAAGTGTTTTTTACGCCATTGCCCATGTCATAGAATTTAGGTGAAGTTGAGGGGGATGGAGGGAGGCCTTGGGTGGTGGTGTAGGATTGGGGCTGGTGGGTGGGGTTTGGGGGGATGGTTTAAAAGCCTGTTTAGCATTCTAGAGTAGCTGCCATGATTAATTTTTATGCTCATTGTGGGGTGCTTATTTTTTAGGAAGGGACCTATGTGATATCGATGAATTTAGCATTATTAAGGTTTCCTTTGTTGGATGTGTTGGGCTTTATAACATTCAAGGAGTAGGCCATACTATTTTGCATGTTTTTCTCTCTCTTATGCAACACATCCAATGATTGAGCATTAATAACCTTGCCATCTTTGTATTTTTTGGATGATTGGTTGTTACCTTTTTTATGGTGCACTATAAGCCATTCACCATGCAGTGGCTGTTCATTATTATTTAGTGCAATAACTATGGAGTCTGTAATCGAAATAGGCACCATTCTTTCCTCCATAACTTATGTTATATCATTAATTCCATGGGTAGCCGAAATTGGCATGTTTAGCTCCATCATTGTGGTGGCATTTTGATGGCCAATGGCGACGTCAGTAGTTGTATAAGAACAATTACATCCACTAGTTGAGGTATTCAGGCACTCCCTTGTAAAATGATCATAGTAGCTGCATAAACCACATATTCTATGTAATCCTTCATATTCAACTTGGTACCAAAAACCTTTTGGCCAAACCCTACCAAACATTGCTTATTTAAGTCAATCTTTATGCATACTCTCGCAAAGCGACCTTGTCACACATTTTTTGTATTACTATCAACTTTGACAGGGTTCCTCACTATAGCAACCAAGGCTAGAAGAATACTCTCGTCATAATAGACAAGGTTAAGACCTAGGACATATATCCATTGGTTTTATCAATTTTAGCTATTGGAGAAATGAAATCCGGAGACGATGTTTGAACCATCAAGTAATGGTCAAAAATCATCCAAGAACCCTCCTCCATGACCTATTTATGATCTGCCTCATCATCAAATTTCACCATGAAGTATCTATTGCCATTATCAAGGATTTCAAAACCTACGAATAGCTTCCTTAAGCATTCTCGTATAACATGAAGCCAATACTTCTATCTAGTAATTTGATCACCAAGAAATCTTCCCAAGGGGCACATAATCCTTCGAAGTCAAAGTCCACAATATGAACCATAGGCTTCAAAGGGTTGTCATATTCATATTCTATATTGGCTAGATTTTGTTTCAGTAGATCAGCTCTTATTTCACCTGGTAGTTTTTTGTTTCTCATTACCGTATCCTTGAAGGATGCACGTATTGGAGGAGTTCCTTTGCCATCAGGTGGTTCATTGTCGGAGTCTGAGCCATTCATCAAACCTGCGGATAAAGTAAAATCTTGAGCCAGAGCCATCAAAGTTAAAATATGACCTCTATTGTACACTATCTTTCAAATTTATTTTCTAAAAATAGACAAAACAAGTGTCTTAATTATGAGGGAAGTTAAATTAAAATTTTAAAAAATCTAAAAAAACACTTGTCATATTATTTTGAGTGAAAATAAAATTCAAAATAAGACATATGACTTAATTATATTTTTAGTCTTTTAAAAAATTGTAATTTTTTATTTAATCTTTTTTTAAGTTTTTTTAATCGAGTCATTTGTAAAACATTTTTCTTTATCAAATGATTCTTTTGTAGTTTTTATTTTTGACTTTTATTTGATTCTTCAAAATATCATGAGTGTTTTTTTTTCTTAAATATTTTGACCTTTTTTTTTTATTTGATCCTTCTTTTAAATGAGTGGAAACTCGTAGTAGTTAGAGAGACAAAATGAGAAAAAAAATTGAAAAAAATAAGCGGAGGGATCGTTTAGGTAACAAAAATTATTTTCCAAAAAACTCACTTGAAAAAATATTAAAAATTAAGGATCATATGAGAACATTGCAAAATTTTTAGGGACAAAAACTTATTTAAGCTTATAATGATTTAATAAAAATATAATAAATTAGTTCAAGCAATATTCTCAATTTCTCATTAAGTACTTATAAAAAAAAGTAAAATGAATTTAAAAAGTTAAAAAAAAATCTAATTTTTTGTCTAATTATGTACACTTTAACTTTTTCACAAACTCTATTATATAATTTCCCTTCAATACTTATAAACTTAATAAAACTTCTCATTATTATTATCAATGGGATTTAACATTCTAATCTTAAAACTAGAAGCTAATCCAAACTGGTCAATATGACAAAGGAAAATTATTGTAGTACACTTCATTTATTTTGTACGAAGTACAGATAAAAAACATAAAAAAAAGAAAACGAACTAACGGAGTTCGGTATGGTAGAAGACACTAGTTTTTTACAACGTGATGAATCAATGTTTGAATTTTCTCCCGAAGTGGTACCCAACCGTGTTTCAAACAAGATTGTCTCTAAAAGAGAAGACCTGTGAAATAAAAAAGAAAAGAAAAACGAAAGATATAAGTGAGAGATATAACATGTTAGAGATTCCACATCAACTAGTGATGTGGTCAAATTATAGTATATAAGTGAGAAGCAATCCTCACCTTCCAAGCAAGTTTTGTGACGTTGAGTTAAGTCCAAACTCATATTATAAAATAGTATTAGAGTATATTTTAATGAAAGTTGTTGGCGTGAGGGAGGTGTGTTAAAAATCTCATATCGACTCGTGATGAGGCCAACCAGTTTTGAGAGTTTGAGTTAGGCTCAAACCAAGATAACAAGTGATATAATAAAAAGAAAAATAAAAAAAATATTAAAAGTATTCCATGTTATGTTATGAATAGGACTGAATCTTGCCAAGTTGCAGTGTTCTTTTTTCATATTTTAGTGGCTTTTTTCATTCAGTTTTCAAGTGACAACCCGCACTTTCTGCTCTCAACTTACAATTATCCTCAATCAAATTTAAACTATTGTCTGTCTCACCTTTTTTTTTTTTTGATATCATTGTCTGTCTCACCTTTGTAACATAGCCCAACTTCTGTTGTTCATTGTTTCAACTTCGTTACGGCCAAGGAGCAATTAAATAAAAGTTGCTTTTGCTTTAATCAACACAAGTCTGTGATTGCTGAAGAACGCCTAACACTGTTTCATCAACAGAGGACACTGACTGCTCAAAAGGGGGAAGAACTGAACGCTGGTAAAAATATTATTGAGACTTTTGCTGTACTCAGGTAAGTACATGAATTAAACGTGGTGATGCTCTTTTTTCACTGTTTTCATCGTACGAAAGCATGAACTTTAAAATTAAATACGTGTCATATGTATATACGTATATTGGACAGCACTAAAAATGGGACATGGATTTTCTGCTATTACAACAGTGACTGCGTGAAATTCTAACTATTAAAAATAAATTATTTATATTAAATAATAAAAGAAAATTTATTTTAAAAAAATTTGAACTATTGATCATAACTGCAGGACCTGCAGTTACTTTGAACCGCAGGGAATCCTGGTCCAAATGTTGATGTTTGTGCAATTTGGAACTAATTTAATGTCATAAGCAGTTAAGAACTGTTATCTAAGAGAGCAGGGATTGTGTCACAGTTGTTTTGATGTGAAGGAAATGTTTGGCCTGAGAATGTTATGTGTATGATGTAAACTAATTATATTATTCGTTCCAATTGGAATTCAAGGTTTGGTATTTCTTTGAGCTTATGCTAGGAATATACTTTCTTGTATAGCCATACCTCTGCGTCCCTTGTACATCTTAATTTTGCATCATTTAGCAACTAGTTATAAATAAACAAATGGAAGACACGTATACTTGCCGCAGGAGAAGTTCCTTGAACCTTTCTATATTGCAGGAAGAGATTTAAAGGCGAAGTAATGGATTATTGAACATCCTCAAAATGCCAACGTATTGCTTTTTTATTTATTTATTTTTTTAATTTATGTGGCAATCTAGTCAGAAATATTACGTATGCAAATTGCAAACTGAACAAAGTGGATCATTTAAGAGAGAAGCTACAGAGTCTTGTAATCTTGTGCTTAAGGAAACTTTTGAAACATACCTTGGTTTAGTTTGCAAGCATGGATGGAAAACAATTTAATAAGTTGTATTAAGGCTATTCCAATAACTTGATTTTGTCTTCTGCAGCTATCAAGAACAAAATTTGCCAAATTTGGATTCAGGGTTGTCCTTATGGCCTTTCTGATAATTGACCATCAATTCATGCTAAGGAGAAACGTGAAATTAAAGTTTCTTTTGGTACTTTTTTGAAAATAAGGAACATTCTACTTTTTTCATTATTCATGTCCTTCTTGTATTTTGATTATGATTGGGATTAACGTATCTCATTTTTATTCATGTTCATTCTAATTGCTTCATCATATCCACTAGCTTTTATACACGTTTTTCATTTAATTCTCTTTATGCAACATTTTTATATTTTATGTAAAACTGATCACATAAAAAATTATAATCACAGTAAAAGCTATCGTTATTTAATTTCATATTAATTTCACCTGTCAAACAATGAAATGACATGAAAACTTTTTGTATTTTAAATGCTGTCAAGTTATACGATTTGAGAATGAAATTTCATTTCAAGACATTCTATTTTATCTTATTACATTCTGATTCCGGACAGCAAACTATACTAGTATTTCTTTTTCTTGTATAAAAAACGTGACAATAAGTAACGATAATCATAAATTAATAATAATAAAAAAAAAAGAAGCTTCTGGAATTGAGAATGATGTAGTCCTTGGGCGCACATGGGATGTGACGAGGGTAGTTAAAGGTCGAGAATGATGAATTATTATTGTAACAAAAAATTCAGAATTGAAATAAAACAAGGAACAAAGTAATGAACAATTGAAACAAAAATTACATATATTTCAAACAAGAAAAAAAGACCACCCCCTCTTCCACGAGAAATTATTAGGTAATTCAGGACTATCAAGTATCTATGGTCTCAGTCAATATATTTATAATACATATTCAACTTTTACAATTCATGAGAAAAAATTAATAATACATGATTACATGTCATATGTAAATTAATAGAGATCATGGTAATCTAAGATCACCTAATAATTTCTCCCTCTTCCACCATCTTTAACCAGGGACAAAGAAGCTGCACGACCATTGTGAACAAACCATCCACACTAATGGTATGTTTGGTTGGAAAAAAAGAAAAGAGAGAGAAAAAAAAATGGATAATGAAGTATTTTTTTTTTGTTTGGTTGGAGAAAAAGTGAAAGAAAAGAAAAAGGAAAAGTTGACTTTTAAATTTTTTTTTTTTTTTTTTCACATTTCTTTTAATTCAAATTTCAAGTTTTTCTCTCTGTCATATTTTTCATCCACCCAACCAAACATAATGATTCAAAGCAAAAGAAATGAAAAAGCATTTTAGGGACACGAGAAGAAAGAGAAGACCCACGTTAATCATTTGTTTGCGGCTGGGGGGAGAGAGGCCCCACTTCAAAATGTCGTGTCATCTTTCTACGTGTCATTTGAGAGAGCAAAATAAAATATAAAAAAAAAAGATAAAGAAAGAATATACTTTAGCATTTATGCTATACTTTTCACCTATCCTTTGTATATTTTGATTTGATTATGCGATGTATTCTAACCATCACGGACATACCTTTTCGTGGCCACTACTTGTTTAGATATCCCACCTGCCCAAGTTTCACCTTTCACGATTTTATTAGCGTTACATAACAATTTAAATTTATATAAAAAATACAAATTATTAAATATTAGTTAACATGACAAAATATAGAATAAAAATGTATAGAGAATGACATTATACATAGAAAAAGAAAAACATCAGCCCAGAAAAAAAAGTTTGTTTTGGTTTATAATATAGGAAGCGGGTGTGTGTTAATCACCGCCATGCCATACTGCATGATTGGATTGGGAACCTAAAGTACCTAATCTCGTCCGGAGGGCCATAGTCCGTTTCTTACAATTTCTAGATTATTTAAAAATAATTTCAAAACATAAGCAAACAAATAGTGGTATCAATTCATGTAATTAGATAATCAAATGCTTCAATTTATGCCAAATTTTCTAATCATACATATTACATGAAGTAGCAACTAGCATTTTTTTATAGTTTCCATGGTAAAGTTGGTTGTGAGGTGAGTACTTTGGATAGTTTAACAGAAACAAACCTATTAAAACCCACAATAGGAAATCAATTTTGCAAGAATTAGTTGATGAATTGTTACATACCTTGTATCTACACATTATTTGGATGTCATAAATTCTATCATGTCTCTTTTAGCTACCCTTCGGTTCCATAAAACCAACAAACCAGTTCGTTTTTCAAATTACCATATTTATTTAGCTTTCATAATCACATTAAAAACGAAAACCCAGCTTTCTTAGGTAACCACCCACTTTGCCCTATGTAATTGTAGGTCTACTGTCATCAATTTAATTAATCTTATTTTTTCTTTTTGGAAAAAATCTACCTCATATATCCATAAAAAAAAAAAGCAATAAATTTAGCAAGTAAAAATAAGTTTTTCCTTGTTAGAAGAAAAAGAAGTTTAATTAAATAATGTCTGCATTAATTACATGTCGTCCCTGTTACTTGTCTTGCATGTCAAATCATTTTTGTCTATTGCGTGAAGAAACCCGCGTAAGGGAAAAAAAGACATTAATTTACACCCAAACTACAATAAACTTTGATTTATTATATTTATACACTTAACTTTTTTACTTTTATTTAATTTTTATTTTTATCTTTTTTTTTAATTTTTCATTACATCATTTATCATATCTATTGATTTCTTTATCTTCTTTACTTTTTTTTCATATCTATTTCTATTTTCTTTTTATCTGTACATCTAAAAACTAAAATATAAGTCTAGAATTTTTCATAAACTTTTCAATAACTAATTATAATAAAAAAGAAAATAAGAAAAATAAAACAAATTAAATTCTTAACATAAGTTAATATTAATTTATACACTTCGCATTTGTATGTGCTTGGATGCACATTTCCAATGTAAAATATCAAGTTCAATTGGTAAAAAATGTAGAAGTTACAATTGATAGCTTTTCTAGAAACATAGAAAACTATGTTAAAAATGAGTAACTAGACATACATATTAACTTTTGAAACATAATACATGCATCATCGTGTGAATTTAAGTTGTGAGAAAATAGTACATGCATAGCAACTTTTGGTTGCATGGTGCTCATCCCAAGACCCAAATTTGGGTCACTTAGCAGCCACCTCCTCTAGGGTGGACAAAGTGCAATACAGAAAGCTCAATGTACAATACTAAGGTTGCTTGTGGTGGGGTGTTCAGATACCACAAAGGGTTTTGGTTTAAGGGTTTTAAACACAATTTGAGATCTACTAATAGCCTAATGGTAGAGCTATGGGAAATTTTATGTGCTCTAGAAATCGCTTAGGCCTCGAAATATAAGCTCCTCTATGTCAAGTGTGGCTCTTTTATAGTTATTCAACTGGTGAACCAAGGCTGCCTTATTAATCATCTGCTTTGGAATATTGTTTGACCCATCTAGGTTTAGAATTCTTTGCTAACTCCCTAGCCAACTTTGCTCATTTGGCCACCAATGGTGTGCAAATCATAAATATTGTCCTCCTACTGTTTCTTTTATTTTACTTCATGATTTGATAGGCCTTCATGTGCTCAAACTTATTTCTATGTAATTTATGTTTGGGCTAAGGCCCTCCTTTGAATAAAAAAAAATAGTTTAAATGTTTTTTATACTGTCAATTAATCAAAAATTTTCTTGTATGATAATTTTATTTACTTTTATAAATACCTTAAAAATTATCTATACCATAATTTTTAATTAATTGACAATATAAAATTTTTTACACAGTAAAAATAAGTTAAGCTCTTAACTTTTATAAAATGTTTCTTACTTAACTTTCCTAAAAATTAAGATAGTTTAATTTATTTTACCTTTTATTTTATTAAGCTAAAACTTTGTGGAAAGTGTCCCTAATTAGATGTTTATTTTCCCCTTTACAATTGCTACTATAAAAGAATTAGAAAAAAAGATAAATACCATTAAGTTTTTTTGTTTTTTTCATTACACGAAAAGATCAAATTTTCTCTCCAATGAAAGGCACGATCCTCTCCTCCATATTCATTCTCTTCCTCTCTCTCTTCACCCCTCGCGCTCTTTCTCTCTCTTCCTTCCTCATTCCTCCTTCCCCTCTCCGATCCTTCCATCACCGATTCTGATCATTCATCGCTCCCCTCGCATTCTCGCTCTGGTAATTCAATTTTCTTAAAATCAAATTTTCAATTTTCTTACCCGCAAGTTCCGTGCCTTTTTTCCTGCTATCTAGGGTTAAAATATTGTCATTTTTGTTTTCTGATGAAAGGCAGGAACTTGCATTCTGGGGTTGTGATCACATTCACCCGATTTTAATTTCTGACATTTTCCGTTCATAAATTTGCTTTTTTGACAAAAAAATTAGGAAAAAAAAAACTTAATCTTTTTGTGAATTTTCAACAGAGTTGATTTTGGGGGTGTTCTTCGTGAGTTAAATTGATCTCTGAAACTTAGAAGCCGCAAGCTCTTGTTTTGATGTTAATAAGGTACGGTTTGTTATCTGTTCTTTGGTATTTGTTTGGTGGGTGATGAATTTGGGAGGATGATATGATATGGGTTAGGTACTTTCTTGTCGACCCTTGAAAGTGGTTAAAGAAAGGATTTTTGTTTTTTATTTTAACTTTTTTGGTCCGATGATTTTATATCTGTTTATGTATGTATTTAGTGATTCTTATAATCCATAAGGCCTCTGAAATTCATTACTTTGAACTTCACATATTTTAATCATTATAGGGTCTCTGAACTTCACATATTTTAATTAATTTATAGGGTCATTTTTAACACACCTGAAGGGATTTTATTAGACATGGCTAGTTTTTAACTGAGAAGGATATTTTGTCGGTGTTTTGTGTTTGGACTTGGAATGTTTATACACCAGTTTGCTATCTCTTGAAAGATGAGGCTGCATCTTACATGTCCATTGAATGTTTCATTAATTATTTCACATATTTGTCAAAGGGATTGGTTAGCTACTAACTAATGTTGGAGTAAATTTTCAGTATTTACGTCATACCTATTCCGTTGTGATTAATAGGGTGTTTGTTTCCGTGTCAATCTTGTATGTTACGCGCGTTCCACAGAAGCAACAAGATACAGCTTTTGTGTAATTGAAGAAATTTGTCGTGATTATATTAGCGTAGGTGCGTATTGGACGCTTGTCCAAACACACAATAACTTTATTCATTTGGTAACTTTTTCTTATTTTTAATTTTAAAAGAAAATTAAATCTGGAAAAAATAACCATATAAAGGCGAGTATTGTTATATTAAAGGAAGGAGAATGTAACATGGAGTGCTGAAAAAATTTCCCTAATGTTTATAAGAAATATTAGAATTTGAAAACTGTAAGTTCTTGTGCAGAATATTTGCTTTGTTATTTATCTGTTTGGTTTTAATCTTTTATTCCCCTTATGTGTCTGACTGGTTTTATTCACTCTGCTTGGAATATTAGGATTAATTTGCATCGACAAATCTCTACATTATGGATCAGATGATGGATTCAGATATGGATCAACAGAGACAAGGCTATCTGCATCCTGAACCCTGTATCCTTATGAGAGGAACCACCAGCATCTCGCAGCCTAATAATATGCACTCAATGATGAGAGCTTCTGGGAACACAACTAATGTTGATTCTCACTTTTTGCCAGATGCTTATGACAATGCTAGGGTGTATGGGGTTACACAATACAACGGCATTCAACCTCCACATAATCTTGAAATGGGTGTACCAGCTGTAGCCAACTTATATTATTCTGGCATTAATCCTTCTTCTAGTACTGGTGTTTTCCCTCTTCCTCTAAATCACAGAGCCTCTGATCAGTTGCCAGGTTCAAGCACATTTGCAGTTGCTGGAGTGTCTTCAGATAATTTTGGGAGAAGTTCTGGTTTCATGGATGATGTTAGAGGTCCATACAAAAGGAAAATTGCTGAAGGGATCAGAGGAAGTTACCAGTATTTTAATGCTTCAGCTAGTTCTTCAATTGCTCCCCCTAATGCAAGACATGCTGATGGGGTTGCTATGATGGATACTGCATCATTTTCATTCCGCGTGCCTTCACTTGTGGAAGTAGGACCTCATGGTAGTGCATGGAGCCGGGCAGGTGAGTCTATTATGGTGCATGACCATAATCATTTGATCCATGGAAACTATTTAGGGCAGCACTTTCAGCCAGCTGCTCCTCCCTGGTTGGACCAGCAGTTGAGTAGTAATAATAATGATGGCCATCCTACACCCTGGAATCAGTCTCTTCCAATGCCTTATGTACAAGGTAAAGATTTTATTTTTTTTCTCTTCATGTGTTTTGTGGTTCTTTTAGCGGTTTAATATCATTACTTGGATGTTCTGTATGTGAATAATTTGTGATAACACATAAGAAGCTCTTTTCAGGTTTCCTCATGAAAAGTTGTAATTACAGCTTCTTGGATGTGGTATTTTCAACCAGCCAATAAATTTATGAGAAGTCTTGATTTAATAACACTCAGTTTGCACTTAAGATTGGAGTAAATCCATAGTTGTTATTTTACGTATGATTTGCCTCCTATGCTGTCAATTAAGTGCCTAATGAAGCGCCCAAATTTTTCTTTGAATTTGTTAAGTTGGTTATGAGTTTAGTCTGTCTGACTGTCTCCCCATATTATTTTCCAGCACCCAATGTAAATGCAACTTCATTAGAGAGTGCAAGTATGGGAATGCAGAGATATCATGATCCAGCTGGAAACCGAAATGGCATCAGGTTTCCTCATCCTCTTCCTGTCAACCAACAGCACCATAATTATCATCATCCACCACTGCTTATGCAAGGAGTAAGAGGGCACAATATCAACTTTCACCCTGCGGTAACTGCAGCGTCATTTAGAGTTCCGACAAATCCTTCACGCAGTGTTGTGATCCCGACGCAGACTGGTTTTGAGATGGGTCCTAGGCATGTAGGCCCTGCACCATCTGCTGGCCTCCGGATTTACCGACCTCATAGAGGGGTCGTGCCTGAGACAACTCTTGGACATCGAAGTCTTCCCCCTGTGGGCTTCCTCCAAGTTGATGTAATATTTCCTCTTGATAATTAATATTTTTCTCCTAATGTTGTCATTGTGTAGAAAGAATAATACTTTCTTTACATTATAAATAAATTGATTTTCTTATCAATTAAAACTTGTGTAGGATGTTGCTTTAATTGATGAAGTGGGAAATTTGGTTGACCATCACAGAGATATGCGCTTGGACATAGAGGATATGTCTTATGAGGTAAGTACACAAAGATTGATATTTGTTTTCCTAACAATGCAGGCATGTGTGGAGTCTAGGATACCAAAGTTTTACGGTTGTAGAAAATTGTAAATAATTTACACTTGAAATTCTCTATAGGATCTCCTTGCATTGGGTGAGCGGATTGGCAATGTAGGCACTGGTTTATCAGAGGAAACAATTAGAGCTCAATTGAAGACAAAAACTTATTTATCGCGTGCTACTGCTATTAATCTGGAGGAGGCAGCTTGTGATGATGATCAGGAAACAGATTCTTGTATAATATGTCAGGTATGAACTTTTAGCGACAGATTTCATTCAAAATTTCTGTTATTTTGACATTGATATTTCATAGTCTTTGTGTTCTAGTTCTGCCTTTGGATGTACTAACGAATTATCCCTTATTAATTTGATTATTTATATATAATTCCACAGGAAGAATTTAAGAACCAAGAGAAGATTGGAGTTCTTCGATGTGAGCATGAATATCATGCAGATTGCTTAAGGAAATGGTTGGTCGTCAAAAATGTCTGCCCCATTTGCAAATCAGAAGCTTTGACTCCTGGAAGGAGGGATGTATAGAAATCAATGAAATCAACATCTCTTTCTCTTCCTCCCTGCCCCCCATCTTGGCTAATTTATTTTTGAACAGAATTCATATTTTGTGATGTATTTTGTATATGTACTTGCACATATATAGACGGTCATACTGCCCAACTCATTTATTGTTGGCACCAGAACTTTGTATCTATCAACTTGTACAGACTTTGTTCTGTTTGAAGTAACTTCAGGTAATCATATCACCGCTGCTTTTCATTCATCATTTCGATATGTATGGTTGCCTAGTGTTTTATATATGGTGTGGTTGCATTGTCCCTTCACGTGGAATTCAATACCCGGTTTTGTTCTACTAGATTTTTGCATTTTAAACAAATTCGTGAATATCTAGCTCATAATTCTTTGTATTCTTCAATTAATTAATGTCTTAAATGGACGTGGTGCTACTGAGTGTGTTGGGATGAACGTTTTCAAAATTGATTTCAAATGAAATTAATTATAGTTAAAGTTGGTTTTAAAGGGAAGTGATTTATATTTGAATGATTTTATCTTAAAAGCAATTTTGTTATGAAATGAAGTATAAATATTTTAACCAAGCGTAAAATTATATTTTTATCATTTTTGGTCAAGTTGAGATTTTGCAATAAAATTAATTTTATCTAATAATAATATTTGAAGACTATAGTTAAAATTAATTTTCATTATTTTCACTATGAAATCAAACAGAGTGTTCAACAGTCATTGTTGACTTTCTCACCGCACATGGGAAATAGATAATTGTCACGTTTACAAAATGTGTAAACGCGCCTCAAGTTGAAGATTGACCGTGTCAATGAAAGGCTTCGCTGCCTGGTTTTGCATACAGGACATGGCATTTTTTGCCTGATGTTCTCATTTCTGAAGTTAGCCAAACCCTTTTAGTCCGGCAGAGGTATAGGTTATTTTTTAAGAGCATAATCAAAATAAGAGCAAGTGGCATTGTTCTAACCCTTGTTCTGATGAAACCAGGTTAAAACGGCCTGGTCAAGCTTTGGTTATAAATTGTGTGACCTGGTCACAGTTTGACTAATTGATGTGGTCAACAAATATTCCACCAATTTGTACAAAACGCTCCATCTGGGTTCTAAACCTAGGAATACTGTTGTAAGAATGAGTAAGTAACTACCGATCAAAACTTGATACGCTACGAGTAAATTAAAGAACATAAAATTGTTAGAAAGTTCTCATTTAACTATATAGACACTGATGAAATCAAATTATTAAGTTTAGAGTTTAATAGGATAATGTTTGTTAACGTAGTTCCCAAAGTAGTATTTTCTTCAATTAAATAATTGAATGCTTCGAGTCGGTTCTTCTACACAATCAAATTGAAATAAATTATACTGTCTCCGTTTCCTTTTATTTATCACTTTTGAAGAAATTTTCTGTTTTTATTTGTCATTTAAAAAACTTAAACATGGCATTAATTACTATTTTCTCACTTATATCCCTGTTAGAAAAGATAGAGAAACAATAGTACATATGAAATGTCAACGTAAGAAATAAGATTATATCCCTGTAAGAAAAGATAGAGAAACAATAATATATGTGAAATGTCAAAGTAATAAACAAGAGAGATGGACATACTAGAAAAATAATATAAATGAGGAGACTAGTTACTTTTTTTAATATATGTACGTACTATTACCTTAAACGACAGATAAAAAGAAACGAAATGAGTAATATTAGATGGCTATATTGAGATAATAATTGAAAGTTTAAGAACAATATTGAAAAATGTTGCTTTAGTGAAACTAAAAGAGTAATTTATGGAATTAAATCACCTGTACCATTTGCATGTCTCCTTTTTGGATTTAGTTTCTTTAAAGAAAGCAAGGAATATTTTAGAGAATAAAATGTAATTACAATCCTTGATTAAAAAATAGCATTTGAAATTTTAATAACTTCATAGTTTGTTATACTTGTACATGTATTTAATCAAAATCTCAACTGTTATTTTTTTAATGAAAGGTTATAAGTACACTTTATCTTCTAAAGTGTTCCCCATTTTAGAAAAATTAAATCCCTTTTTCTCCATCCATTTAATTATTTTTTTTTTTTAGAAAAAACACTAATTATTAAAAGAGAGAATTATCCTATTATATAAGAGATAAATCTTTTGATGATATATTATTTTTCAATTAAGGTCTATTTTGGAGCATTGAATTGGAATGTAATTTAGAATTCTTTGAATTAATAATCTTTCTAACGTGTGTTAAGCGTATCTCCAATTGACAACTAGAAATTAATATCTTTTGAGGCGCCTAAATCACTAAAGTAAACTCTACTTCTCTCAACAAAATCTTTTTCATACACATGATGAGGAATTGAAATATCAAATATCATATAGAATTTTTAAAAGATCAAAGAGCTTCGCCATTCCTAATACTTTACTACTGCTTTACATACAATCAAATAGAATTTTCAAAAGATCAAATAGTTTCCCCATCCCTAATACTTTACTACCACGTACTTTACATACACATGGTATACTTTACTACTATTTCTACTACTAATAATAAACTTTCAAATACTAGTGCAACCATATACAGTGGAGCCAAGTAACCAACAGGAAAACTACAACTAAGAAAATATGAGACACAAACACCAACTGATCAAAACCGAGGAACTGAGGAAGTGTGCTTTACATTTTTTATTCAAAGAAAAAAAAAAGAAGAGAGAGCATGATCCTAGCAAGTTCTGCAAGAAAGTCCATCCAAAAAACCTATATTTTGGGGGCTACAACGTTGACATAACAAACTTGACTTCATTGATAGTCACTCAGTACTTAGGCATAGCAGCAACCAACTTTCTTGAAGGATGAAACACCAACCATGGTTCCAGCATCTATGATTTGTCCTTTAGGCAATTCTACTGGATCATTCTCAAGTGCTTTTCTACTGGTCACTCCGTATGTTTTGGTTAGCACTTGAAGGTTGCGTTTGTTTCTAGAAATGATATTTTACTCCTAAAATAAGATTTTTGAGAATTATTTTCCTAAAAATGATATTATTAGAAATGGCTTAAATATGTTTTTAGTCCTCCAAAAATATGACAGAATTGATTTTAGTCTTTAGGAAATTTTTTCCTTGAATAAAGTCCCTCAAATATTAAAAAGAGAAAACAGGTCATGCACTAACAGTGTAAAGTAATTTTATACTGTCATCTAATCACAAACTACCATTTATTGTAAGTTTGTTGACTTTTATAATAAATATTTTAAAACTCATACCAACGGTGAATTCCAATTGATTGACAGTGTAAAACTTTTTACATTAACAGTGCATGACCATTAAACTCTATTAAAAAATACCCTAATTAGATATATGTACTAAAATCTATTTAACTTTTTTGTTAAATGACGGCTACATTAGCTTCTAAGTAAATTATTTTATTACCTAAAGTGTCCAGTGATAATTTTTAATAAAAAATCATGTAGTTACTTTTGTTTTAGGATTAAAAAAATATGTGGTTTAGGATTAAATATGTAATGATTTTATTTAAAAAGTATGTTACTAATCCGACTTAGATATAACAGTTGATATAGACGGCCACATAAGCAAATTAATGGTAACTGTGATTTTGATGTGGCCATCATTTAATAAAAAAGTTAAACATAGTTTAGCACAATGATTTAATTAGGGTATTTTTAATATTTGACAGACTTTATTCAAGAAATTTTTTTCTGGGAACTAAAATCAATTTTGTCATATTTTTGGAGGACCAGAAACATATTTAACCCTATTAGAAATCTATCAACCCTATTAGAAATCTATCATATGCTCAATATATTTGGTACGTTATTTGGTTTAAACTTTTATTTTTTACACATACACTAAGAATATTTCTTAGTCAACAAATATAATTAGAGATTAATTTTGTCGAGACATAAATATCACTAAAATGAGTTTAAAATTTTATTTTCAGGTATATTTGATTACAAAAAATCATATTTCTGAATGCAAATTTCTTCTTCTCTATTAATGTTCAACAGCCTGCTACTCATTTTGTAGGACCTTAATCATTTCCACGAGAGAAAATTATACCCTCTTCTCTCTATATGAATATGAATTGGTGTAAAAGAAACTCAAATATATGCTTGAGAATATTTTTTTTAGGGTTAAATATGTTTTTGATCCTTTAAAAATTGACTTGCTTTAGTTTTAGTCTTCAGAAAAAAATTTCTTTGAATAAAGTCCTTCAAATATTAAAAACATGCTAATTAGATCTCTATACTAAACTCTATCTAACTTTTCTGTTAAATGATGGTCATATTAACATCATAGTCACCGTTCATTTGTTGATGTGGTAGTCCATATCAACTGTTATGTCCAGGTCAGATTAGTAACATACTTTTTGAATAAAATTATTACATGATTAACGCTAAACCAAAAATTTTTTTAACCTTAAAGCAAAGTAATTACCCAATTTTTATTAAAAATTATCACTGGATATTTCAGATAATAAAATACTTTACTTAAAAGCTTATATGACCATCATTTAATAGAAAAGTTTAGCAGAGTTTAACACAGGGATCTAATTAGGATATTTTTAATATTTAAGAGATTTTATTCAAAGAAATTTTTTGTGAGAACTAAAACCAAAACATGTTAATTTTTGGAAGACTAAAAATATATTTAACCCTTTTTTTAAGTGGAAATTATTTTTCATAAGTTAAAAAACAAACATACAAATATTATATACTCATCTCAACATAGAAAATATTCTCCCTTTCAGCAAAGGATTTTGCATCTTCAGTGGAAATTGCTCTCGAGTCTCACGCAGGTGTGCTTTTATTACCAGCAAGCATTGATACAGTACTTGAATCTCTGTGGTCTCTCCACTCCTTCAGCCATCTCTCAACATTTTCAAATGTAGTATGCAATTGTGATTGCATGGTATCTGAAAAAATAAATGAATGTTATTTGATCGTGATTCTCAAACACAAAGGAACCTATCAAACAAGTTAACAAATTATATGATTTGGATAACAAAAAAGAAACATAATAAAGTTTATAATACTCCTACCAAACAAGGTTTGTCAGGGTTCTGATGTAGTCAGAAATTAGGTATTAGAAATAAGTCACTGCCAATAATTTTCAGAAAAAAAAGAATTGTTAATTTCAAGTAATGAATTTAAATATTGAACTATATGTTCGCAGAGTAAACACGCGTACCTAATTTCAAACATGCATTCATGTTGTGCGTTATATCACTCACCTATTGTCTTGTATTCAACAATATCATATCACCAATTCATCATCATAAGAAAGAAAAGAAAGTTCACTGTACACATTGCAGTACGAAGTATATGCCAAGAAAGTTTTCACTTCAAGAGAGAAGCTTTTGGCTTTTGTTGGACGTCAAGATAATGATTATTATCACTCCGATAGATACGTACATAATTAGGTGCTGTTTGGATGAAATTGTCAAAAATAGCTTTTGAAATTGATGTAAGCTATTCTGAGTTACCTTTTATGTTTAAAAAATGTAGAGCTTTGGATAAGTAAGCCATTACGAAAGCTAAAATCAGCTTAGGTTGTAGTTGTTATTATAATATATTTTTACCCCAAATATAAGAGCTTCTAATAAGAAAATGCTATTCAACCTGGAGAAAACAGAACTGTGTACACCATCTTTTTTTTTTTTTTTTTTGGATATATTTACACCATCTTTCTAATCAATAGCCATTACAAAGATAATTTTTTTCAAACTTTATATCCCTCTTACATGTGATAAAATGTAGAGTGGTGTGAAAAAATGAAAAGAGTAATACTACTTGGTACGAACAAATTGGACAAAAGAATATACGAACTCATTTTCTCATAATTTCAATGTGAGTATACCTTTTCCTTTTTTTAACTCTCAAATAACCAATAAAGAATGTGCACATATATTCGTTTAGAATTTATATTATTCTTTTGCATACCAAATAGCAGAATTCATATGAAAAAAAGGACTTCTTTTTGAATAATTATTAAAAAATTATATGAAATAATCAAAATTATACTTCTCATGTTGAGTCACATATCTACTTATTTAATATTTTTAAAAGATATTTTTTAAAGCAAAAATGAAACATGGCTCAACAATAAGAGGGGGGGGGGGGGGGGGGGGGGTGTTTAGTTAAAAATGTGGATAACATATTTTATATTGCGGATGTGGAATAAATAATAAGCACTTAAATAGTATGGTCTTAATTGACAAAATATTGTTTTAATGCTGATTTATAAATATCTTATTATGTATAATATTAATTAAAAATTTTAAATATTGCTTAAAGAAATTAATAAAAATAAAAACCTTATTTAATTAACACAAATTAAAAAAAAATCAATTTAATAAAAATGTTCATAAAGCGTGTCATAAAATAAAAAAGGACTAACGGGGATTAGGTTTAGCGAAAGGGGCTAGTCTCTTACAACTTGGTGAACTAAGGTTTGGATTTTTTCTAAGAGAGATATCCACACTTAGTGTTTAACTGTACCTCAAACAAGATTGTCTTTGAAGGAAGATATATGTTGAAAATAAAAAAATAAAAAAAGACACGACAACTCAAATTTATTTTACAAGAATGAATTATACTACCTGACTTTGCCCATGATTAGTGTATAACTAATTGAAAATGGAGTACTGTTTCATTTTTCTACACACGCTTAATGCTTTATATTTTACCACCGTTTCTCATCTATTTACACGGTTATAGATTCTTTTAGCAAGAGATATATAGGCATGACTGGATTGGCATTACACTTGCTGATTAAGCTAAAACAAAGCCAAGCTTTACTTCGAAAAAAATTGCTTGTATGATGAAAAAAAGAAGAGGAAGAAGAAAAGAGAATCCTTTCTTCTTTGGATATATGGAGGTGGATGAATGGAAATAGTAGTTTTATAAGGAGACAAGCCACATAGGTCCTTTTATTGCAATTTGTGCCTTCTAATATCAATCCTTTGTGGGCCATGTTACTCAAATTACAAATCTAAAAAATAAAGAAGCAATAAAATTTACTTCGTTTTAGGGTATGTTTAGTAGATAGTTAAGAAATAGAGGAAAAGGAAGGAAGAGAAGAGAAATGGGTGAGAAATAGAGTAAAAATTAAAGTTGTTTAGTTGAAGAGAAATGGAAGAAAAGATAATTTTTGATATTATTTTTATTTTAGCTATTATTATTATTATTCATTTTTATTATTAATATTATTTTTATTATTATTACTAATATTTATTTTTATTATTAATATTATTATTATTATTATTATTATTATTATTATTATATAAAATAGGTGGGGGAAGAGGGACGTATTAAGAACAGGGGGAGCTTCTGATTTGCAGAGAATCGATTTTGCTATTTGTAAAATCGATTTTGCTTCTTTCGAATCTGTAAAATCGATTTTTCATATTGCAAAATAGATGTTGCTATTTGCAAATAGCAGGTAACAAAATCGATTTTGTTACACAACAAAATTGATTTTGCTATACTTGAGTTACATTTTTGCGTAATTCTTTGCTATGTTGGGAAGAATTTTTTAATGGTGGATTCCACGTATTTTTTCAAATATTTCGTCGCTTTTCTTCACTACCAAACAAATGAAAAACAGTAAAATCGCTGCATTTCTTTTCTCTTTTCGGCTATTTTGCCGCTACCAAACGAAGTCTTAATGTTTGGTTTGCGCCATTTTGAAGTATAAAAGTAATTATTTGGGCTTTTTAAATAGACTAATATGACTATTATCATATCAAATTCAAATTGGGATGTGACCTTCGGTTTTGGAGCAATTCGGAACTAGTAACACGGTTGAAGGATTAAGATTTGACCAGTCTAAAATAAAGAGTTAAGGTAAAGTAAGGAGTTATAATTATTAATTAAAAATTGATGAGGTAGATTTCAACAACTTCATATTATATTTTATATGTATATACGCATTTATTACAATATGAATTATTGATTTTTTTTAATAAACAATAATAACTCTATCTTTAGAATATATTTTTCACTTTATAGAAATTAACGGCTTTTTTTTTTTATCTAAGAGAAGTAACTTTTTTTTGGTAATTACTGAAATGGGATATATTTGAAGTTTATCAAAATAAGGTAAGTCATGAATAAGAGACGTGACTTGTAATAGAAATGGTAACTCCATTTATGACTTTACAACTTAAATATTTTTTAGGCTTAAATATACTTTTAATCCTTTATCTTTTTCAGAAAATTCATTTTGGTCCTTTATTTTTTAAAAGCGTCAATTTGGTCATTTATTTTTTAAAATGCTTCATTTTGGTCCTTCCATCAGGTTAAAATTAACACTATTAGTGTTTTATGTTTAAAATAATTAATTTTAAACATAGTGGCGGTTTTTAATTGCCACTATTCGCAGAACCTTTAAGAACCCTAAACTTCTATGAATTCAATTACTCACAATTGGAGCAAATTTTTGAAAAATTGATTGAGGACTTTTTTGTGTCTCTTAGAGGCAATCAAAAGCCCTCAAAATTTGCAGCAAATCGTTTCTTGTATCAAGAAAATTTTACGAGTATTGGTTATGCATTTTTAAAATTTAATAAATAAAATTATTATAGTGGCGGTTAAAAACCTCCACTATGTTAAAATTAATTGTTTTAAAACTCATGCTCTTCTTCTTCTTCGTCTTCTCCCTTTTTCTTCGACAAATCAATCTCAAAAATGAAAACGTCCAAAATCAATTTAACAAATCCAACCCCAAAATTTATCTCAAAAATAATTTTGCAAATTAAAAATGAGAACAAATCTATATAGTAAGTTTGGACGTTCCAGAAGATTCTAGAGTTGGTGGGCTTCGCAGTGTTGGTGCGAAGGAGCTTGGTCCCCCCGAGCCAAATGGCAGCGATGTGGTCGTATTGCATGCCCTTGTACCAGAAGTGGAGGCAGAGGACAACGCAGGACCACTAGACAGGGCAGCGGGAGGGAGGGGAAGGGGGAAGACGAAGAGAGAGAAAGGAGGAAGAGGAAAGACAAAAAGAGAGAATGGAGGAAGAGGAAAGAAAAGAAAAAAAGAAAAAGTTTAGTGACGGTTTTTAACCTCTATTTTCTTTAAAATCTAACTTTTCCGTTATCAAAGTTAACATTGTTGACGAAAAGAACCCAAATGGAGCATTTTAAAAAGACAAAGGGCCAAATTGACGTTTTTAAAAGATAAAGGACCAAAAAGAATTTTCTTAAAAGATAAAGGGCTAAAAGTATATTTAAGTCTATTTTTTGTTTTTAATAAAGTCGTATGTATAAGCATAACTTTCTACTTTTATATTTTTTTATTATTTTTTTAACTGAAGTCGTAACTTCATGTACGATTTTTTTTTTAACAAAGTCATAACATGCACATGATTTTCAGTTTTTTTTACATTTTTTTTATTAAGTAGTAAATTAGCATATACGACTTTAATTTTATTTTTTATTCATTTTATTAAAGTCGAACAATGTCATACGACTTTTATTTTTTTAAAATTTTTTGTTTTAAAAATTTTATTTACTTTTACAAAAAATATATATATTATAAATTTGTTGCAAGAAGTGATCATTATAGGATGATAATTGATCTCTGCCGCTCTATCATAATTTCAGTACATCCTGCATGTAACCATGATATTTTTCATTGGTTGTGGTTGAATAAATTACCTTATTTCATTTGTTATATGTATAAGTTGTGTTGTTACTCTTTATATCATAAAAAGCAAATTTATTAAAGGTCGAGTCTAGGGTGAAAATATGTCAAGCTACCTATATGAAGCCAAGTTAAGTTAGATTTTTTCATAAAATAATCCAAGTCAAACTTGGGTCTTAATTTTTTTAAATAGGCAAGACCTATTTAATGAAAGTCTTATTCACCTCAGTCTGTTTTCACTCAATTTTTATCCACTTTTTACAAATGTTAAAAACATAAAATTAAATTCGTAAAAGTAGAAGATTTTAAAACATAAAATAAAAAAAAAAAGGTCCGATGACATCGTACAACTTCTATTAAAAAATAAATATATTTATATTTTTTTATTCGTCTAAATTTCTGTTGATATAACTTGAGCTATAAAAAAGATGAAATTGTTGATCAGTTCACAACTTGGTGTTAAAAGATTTTTAAAACAAAAATTAAAAAAATAAAATAAAAAAGTCGTATGACATTGTACGACTTTAATAAAATAAATAAATAAAATAAAATAAAAGCCATATGCTAATTTATAACTTAATAATAAAAAAAAGACGTATATAATGTTACGACTTCGATAAAAAATAAATAAATAAAATATAAAAACTGAAAGTCAAGTTTATATATACGACTCAAGTTTATATATACGACTCTAGTTAAAAAAATAAAAAAATATTTAATTGGCAAAGTTGTAAATGCAATTACGACTTCTATTACAAGTTGTGTCTCACATTCACGACTTATCCTATTTTAGATTAATTTTTAGAATGTGCCCCATTTCAGTAATTACCAAAAGAAACTTACTCTTTGATAAAAAAAGCCTACAGAAACTAATCTATAGAATTGTCATTAAAGTTAGAAAAAAAATAACTTGTTCGTGAATTGGTTTGGATCAGTTTTGAGTTAAAAAGTCATTTGATCCAAATATTAAAATAACTTGTAGTTTGGTTCGGTTTGGATTACTTTCTTAAAAAAAATCTAATTTGATTCAATCAAAATAAAATACGGCTTGGATTGGATTGGATGATTTGGTTTTTACCGACACATCCTTTCCAACATTTTAATTTGCTATTACTCTCTAAATATTGAACATTATTTTTAAAATAAGCATAAAAAAGTATATCTATCAATTAATTAATTATCCAATAACATAGTTTCTTTTTCCTAAGGAGATAGGAACGTATATATTCAAAATGAAAGTCAAGGAGAACCAAATATATATAATTTTGCTACGTTGGTTGGATACATGAAAAAAAAAACATAATAAAAACATTAGTGGAACACATAAGTAAAATGGAACATATAAAAGTTACATGTAAAAGTATAATAACATGTGTATTAGAAAATATAGGTTCGGTTTGAATCGATTTGGTTTTGCGAGAACCAACCGAAAACTGATTCGAATTAATTGGTTATATAAAAATATGGTTAAAAAAATTCAAAAAATTTCAGTTTACATAGGTTTTTGGTTTTTTGGGATCAGTTTGCATTTTTTTTATTGGATTGGATGTGAACACCTCTAAAAAAAACGTGCTTAAATAACTTTTCAGTTTGTTTTAAAAATTGAAGTAGATGTCGAATGAAGATTAACTTTTAAAGAAGGAAAATGCTAATGAGGACTTCACTAGGAGAGACGCTAAAAAATCACAAGACAAGTCTTTGCAAGAGATGAACATCCTGAAGTCCAATCTTGATGACATAGTTAGATGAAAGTGCTCTTAAGAAATGTTAGGTAGTACTAAAAAAATGAACAGGACACAAATTGTCGGTTTAACTTAGTATTAGGGGCGGATAAAAATTTCAGACTGCTTAGAAATTAACCCATTTTCAATTCAAGCGTTATTATCTTTATACTTTCTATTATTTTTCAATTTTATATATTTTAAATTATATTTTATTTAGTTTTGTGAGAAACAAATACTTATTGTGTTTTGTCATTAAAATTTAGGTTTAAATATATTTTTAATCTCTATAAAATAGGTAAGTTTTGATTTTGGTTCTTGTAATTTTATTTTTATTTTTATCCCTCAAAAATATAAAATTACTATTTGTAGTCCCTATTGTCACATAATACTTATTAACTGTAAAAATGTTTAACAAAAGATCAAATAACCATTGTAACCATATGTGACTTCTAAAATGTTATCTAAATTCTTAAAATGAATGTTACTTGTCTAAAAATGAATATTAAGAATCAAAAATAGTAATTTTAGAATTTTGAGAAATAAAAATAAAAAAAATTATAGAAATTAAAACAAAAATTCACACATTTTATAAAGGCAAAAAATAATGATTTAAATTTTTCAAGAGATGAAAAACTACAAAAAATTTTTAGGTGCCAATATTAAAACTCGCTCATTTTATAAAAATTAAAAAATATTCAAGCCTAAAATTTATTTTATTCTCCCATTTTTAAAGGTAAATTCTTCCTTTTTATAAAGTTGATAATTCGCCAAGCAATGAGCATATGAATTCCTACAAATAACAGACAGTGAATAAAGTTGAAACCATAGAAGCCATCCAAACTAATATAAAGAAAGTAAGCTAATAACGATTAGTGATTACTATCTATGCAATAAATAAGTCATATTATGTTATATGTGTAAATTTCTTTTGAAATTTTTGATAAATTCCAAATGAATTTCCCCTGTGCTCATCCAATAACAACAGCAACTCCTTATCGTTTTCTTTTTCTAAATGAAAACAAGCCTTCGCAACATAGCTGAACTCCCGTCCATACATATACGATGCACATGCCGCTTTGTATGCGAGTAATTGCAAATCACCTGATCCATATACAATTTGGAAAAACAAATTAACATGACTAAAATAAAACAATAATGGTTTATAAACATGTTGCAATATTTCTAGTGAAGTTGATATACACCAACATTGTAAAATTTTGTCACCCTGTCTTTTAATCATGTTACCAACATCATTAATAGAATTTGACCTCCTAGGTAAGTATTACCATAGTCAAACTCTTCAAATGATATGATTATACATGATTGGATAATAATGAAAATTTTACATTTATAGTAGATCAAATTAAACACTAAAAATATATACCAGCTTCAATCTCTGATTCAAGCTTGCTATTGCTGAAATGTCTTGTTAGCCACCACCTACAGCGAAGCCTCCAAGATTTTCCTGATATACCCTCCGTAAATATTTTAGGGGTTTTGTTAAAGGAACAATGTTGCTTACGTCCATCATCATTTTGAATGGGGCATGATGACATACAGTCTTCTTCGTAGGAAGACAGTCTCAAGAAACATAAAGAGAACACCCTCCATGTATTGTATTCTGCATCTGTAGCATCTAAATGTAAAGCAATCATTTCCAGCAGAGATTCAACACTATAGTCTCCTGTAAAGTATCACAAGAAACCAATTAAATTCATAGGCATAATGTATCATTAAGCATATAAAGGTATTGCTTTGTCTGTCGCAGAGGATAAAGTTAATCACTTAGCAAATATTTCTAAATCAGCAATGAGAGAAGCCAAGGTGTGACATCCAATCAAGGACAACTTATTCATATTTGAAGAGACTAATACAAAAGGTAACAGTTGAAGAAATAGGACCTATTAAGTAATTGCAAATGAACTCCAGTCAACTCTTTCCTGATTACTTATTTTTCTTTTCCTCCCCCTTTTTTCATTACACTTTTTTTCCACCTCTTTTCAAGCTGCCATTGGACTCAACTCGAGAGAAACAGAGATATAAATTATTTAAATCATATAAAAAACATGATTCAGAATGAACGTACCATTTTGGTGCATCTTGATAAGTTTTGCCAAGGCATCACCACATGTTGGATCCTTCTTCAATATATCCTCAAAACAGCTAAGAAGCATGAGAGAGTTGTTTCGATCAAAACGCTCCAAGAGAGCAGCCCTTACTCTACAAGTGTGTACATCAGTAAATTTAATAAACATAACAAAAAGCATTATGAGTAAAATATAACTACTTACTTATCTCAGACATTGCAGGTTTAATAACTACATTGCTGCTAATCATAAGATAGGGCCAATACCTTATTGGAAGTACAGAGGCTGAATTACAGCACTGCTTCTCAAGCCTATTTAGAGCCTCATCAACTTGACCTCCAATCAGCAACAGCTAAAAACAAAAAATAAAGTGAAGCCATTGTTGATATCTCAAGCATTATCCTGTGCAGAAAACAGTTGTCATATAATATAATGTCTATAGCAGATGCAAAATATAGACGTGCATGTGCATCAAGAAAAGGAAACATGGTGTGAGATTGCAGAACACAACGTAGTCAGTTGCTTTGTGCAAGTTAAGATGGATAATTGATTCCATATAATCCAAGCTACTGATATTTCCATAATATGTGTAAATAAAATAAGCATGCGGAAGAAGTAAGGGCCAATTAGTAACAGCATGCACAAAGGACCAAGCATTTCAAAAACTCAGATGCAAGGAGAGAATTGTGTGCTCAGGTCTACATAATCTTGTACTGAAATTTAATTTAATTATGAAGAAAGGGAATTGCAAGGATTGAACCCCTAATCATTTGATCGTATAGATGCTTTGGTACGATGTTAAGGACATCCCAAAAGCATCCATTAGGTGGAGACTCGAAGCCTAGAAACAATTAAATCTATAACAGTATCATATTTTAGATCAGAAACTCATTTATCAATGTCATCATTATCATCTAGCAACAAATATTATTATTGCTAAAAAGGGAGTATAGGACAAAAACTATTAGCTTTATTTGCTACATTGGGAGGCAAAGAAAGTAGCATAATATGCCAAATGCCACAGTACCAAACTACAGAGCTTGTACGAACAACAAAGAGCTCCTCTCAGTAAGGGTTTTGGTGTTTTGCAGCAAGTGACAGAAATTATGAATGTCCCATATGTTTCTATAATACAACAATAATACTATGCTATAGATGTATTAAAAGAGTTGGCAATTAGGTAAAAATTCACATACCAGCATTAGCACACATCATAAGGATATCCTTTGAAAGAGAAACACTAACACATCATTTTCCTAAAAGCAACAGAATCAAGGAATGTCATGTTAAATCTTTAGAATGAATTGAAACCTAGATGCACTCCATAGATTAGCATTCTTAAAGGATACAAGCAAAGTCACTACTTTTCCTTTTTCATTTCATCAATTTGTTGAAGTGGTCTTATGGTTTCACTAGTTTAGCTAAGATGAGGTACTTGAACAATAAAGCATACTGAAATATCTATGATGCTGCAGGTATGGTAGCAAGGCCATAAGAAAGGAAATTTATAACCAACAAATTGCAGCGCCAGAAGCAAAAATATGAAAAGGCAGCAAGGACTGATTGTTGACAACATGGTTTATTACAGTGCCAGTCCATAAAATTTTCAGGAATTATGCATTGATAATAAATGCATTGCACTGACCAAAAAAATAATAAGGCTTGCTTATTTTGGGCAACTTCTAGGGAATTTTACCAAACTCCAAAAATCGGATAATTAGGTACAGCCAGAGAGCAGAATTAGTTCTTCATTAAACTTGTGTGATAACCCCTAAAAAATTGAAAGATTAGTTCTTTAATCTAATCGGATTTTAAGTTCAAACAAAATCCTATATACAGTTGGTTTTTAATCCAATAAGTTTTAACTAGAACCAAAACTTTCCTTTTTTCTCATGCTTCCCCTTTCAAAATTATTTGAAATTTAAAAAATGGTACACTGGACAATAATTGATACTAAATTAGTTCAAAACTACAGGTAATACAAAGTTAATTATTTTGACCTGACTTCAAATTTATCTCTATTCAAGTAAACCAAAAAAGTGTTTAATTTTTTAGTGATGTGACACATGATTGGATGAACGATGATAGTGTAGAAAAGATATACACTAGATCAAAGTTAAACATTTTTAGGAGGTTATGTAACAATTTATTACTTCAATAGTTCTGAACCTGATTTTTAGGTTACCAAACAACTACTTAAAGGAAATACAAAATGAAGTTTAGTGGTTCCAAACAAAGTTAATTGAAATGTATGATCCATACTTGTATCAATGGAAGTAATGCTGCTGAAGCAGAAGGTTCTGAGTTGAGAGCTAGTTGTAAATATTTCACTGCATTTTTGTAATAGTCATTAGGTTGATTTCTTTGCAAATACATGAACTCCTCAAACCTGTTCTCATCAGAAAAACGCAAGGGCAGCAACGACAAATCAAGTCCCCCTAAGTAAATGCACAGAAAGACAATATTAAAGTTACAGGTGAACCAGAGAATAATCACTATCTAAACATAGAAATGATGAGTGATAAGCTCTGATGCCAGTTTGATAGAACTGGTATCAGAATATAACAATAAGAAAAGAAAGCATGATAGAATAGGAAAGACGAGAGACTATTTATTCACTGAATGGTGAAAGAATTACAGAAAACAGAATGCCCGGGTATTTCAAGAAATCTGGTCCCTCCCAACCAATACCCAAAAATCCTCCCCTCCCTACTGTACACCCTTGTCATAAACCACAGTAATAGGGGGAGGTGCTCCATCAAAACTAATCAGAGGTTGCTACAAACAAGAAATCATAGGAAAGAGAAAAATTACAATCTAGCCTTATCAGAGCAGTGAGAGAGACATAATCAATATTTTCAGTCTAAGAAAAAAAAATTAGGTAGGAAAATCCATATACAATGATATATGCATATACAATCTCATACAGGTGCGGATCCAAAAAAATAAGAAAAAGATTTTTCTCCTGTTCAGCAAATAAATAACTTACCAAGACCATACAAGATATCCTGTGTAAGACCTCCAGTGTTAGAAAAAGGGTCTCCAAATCCTTTATGCTCTTCAGAATTTAAGTAAAAACCTTCTGGCTGAAAGTTCTGATGTGGATTTTCTCTTTTATTAGCATCTACCTCCATGTCTTCATTGGAGACAACATTCCTCGATATCTGCTTATCATTCATGATAGAGGCATCTGAATCACATTGACATTGTGAGTCAGCCATGTGGGATTCAACTGAATTATACCTCTCTGACTGTCCAGTTTCATTGCTGAATGAGGTTCCCTCCATATGTGAGTTCTCTTGCAAGTCAAACAGGTCTGAATTTCTCCACTGGAATTCTTTGGGGATAGAAGAATACCACAACTCATAGAATGTCAAACCCATCATCATATTTGACACAGGATCAATATCAACTTTTTCTTGCTCAAGGCTGAAGGAGAAACCAAAAGACAAAAAAAATGAAAAAGGCTAGAAAGAGAAAGGTAATATGAAAGAAGAAAAGAAATTAGAGCCTGGTAAACCCTTATAACACTATTTCTCATACCCTGACATGTATTTTACTATTTTTGAAGTGAAAACCAACATTAATGAAGGAAAAAGAATGCTTTGTCAATGGAAGTTCATATTTGAAGCCATTTTATTTACACATAATGTATAAAAAAAACACGTAAATGGTATTTCATTCATATTTGTGTCAAGTTGCATTTATTTGAGAGCATGCATCTGGCAATTAACTATACCAGATTACCAGTACAGTAGTTACTTGGCAACCTATACATATTGATAGTGATGGTAGGTAATAAATGAAATAACTACAATTGTGATTGTCAGAGTATTGAAACTGTTACATTTCTTCCATGTATCCCTTGGGTTAAATTCTTGAGTGATGAGAACATTAACAGCCATGTATCTCTCTTGGGCAGCAGACAATTGCCAGTACCTTTAAAGTCACAGTGAGTATCCCTCCCCAAATTTCCAGGGTGTGTGATCTATCCCAAGTTCATCCTCTTCAGCATTGGGGCAGTGCCACTCAATCATTTGGAATATTGACTATGCAATATGTTTATGTGTATTTTTTTATTTTATTTTTGTGTGTGATAAAAATTTGTCAACTCTAAATGCTAGTGTTTTATCCCATTAATATATACAATGGCACTATTAAGTATCATAATTCATAATTAGTCTGCATTTCATAACAAGTAGTCAAGAATTAAGATATTATTCCTAAATGTCTGGAGGAATAGAACACCACTCATAATAACCATTAAAACCTTATCAACCATTATGAACAATTTAAGTTTTATTGAAAAATATACAACCCCCAATAAAAATATAATAACGATGACAGACAACCAGCTCACCACATTATATAGTAATGAGTAATGACAAGTTATGAAACAATCCATTCCTTGACATCATGATGCAACTCATATTACTCTACAGGGGTAAGGACAATGCATTAAAAATTAAATTACATACCATAGAGCAAGCTGGTATGCATCACCAGCATTGCCTTGCATAAGACAGAAAAACATGAACTCCAAATGGACTGCATATCTGCTCTGCTCCAAAAGTAAAATTCTACAATAAGAACTGAATCCTAAACAATCAAGCTGACAACTTAAATTCATAATTGATGTCTCAATGGCAAAATATAATTTCTTTATCAACTAGAATTAAAGTCAGCGGAGAGTTTGATGAGATTGTTTACATTGGATATGGTAGAGTTGCCACAAGCAAGTTCAAACATAACAAAAAATGGGAACAAGAATTTAAACGCAACCCTGGTTGCTCTCACATAGCTTGGACGTGCAATAAATTAATAAGAAAATTTAAAAATTACTAAGATAATCAGATCTAGAAACTCAGGAGCCTATTTGGTTTAAGAAAACATTTCTGTTTCCATTTCCTGTTTTCATTAATAATTAGAAAATTGTCACCTTATTTTCATTTTGTTTCCTATTCTCAAATATTGTTTTCATCATTTCCCATATAAATCTTTCAAAACAAGAAACAAAGTGACATTTTTGTAAATATCAAACATTTTCTCAAACCAAACAAGTCTCTAGGTAACTTTGAAAATGCAGCTTCAACACTGAACAGAGAGAATTCTGCACGTAAAACTCCAGTTGAATAATTAAGAATTGAGGCAAGGCTGAAGGAGAAGAAAAGTGAAAAAATACTGAACACATTATGCCATGAAGTTGGTGTGGTGACGGACACTGAACACTAAACTTGGAATGTGGTCAATATTCAATAGTACTAAAACTGTAACATTTAGGCATTTAGCAAGTCAGTTATGCCTTGATTTCTTCAAATAGTCCCAATTTCACCAAGGAGGAAAAGAAAAGAAAAGCAAAAGAAAAATATTACCTGTAGAGTACTTGATGGCTAGCAATAGACTCGCAACCATCAGGGTGAGATCTTTTTCTGTTAACCCCCCCCTCTTTCCTCTTTCAAATAGAGTCTTTAGAATCTATCTTTATAATTTTCAGGACTTGCAATTGATTTTTGAATGAAATAGCCTACCTCTCTCTTGTGAGTTTCCGTGGCTCTCTCTCTCCTCATTTTTGTTTTTCACATCATCTACTATGGTACATGATGATGTAATAAAACTCACAATTTGTTAGAAACTTTCTAGTGTACGAAGATAATTTACAATTCATCATCCCTACAAATAGGAAAACAATATTCCACAATTAAAAGAAAATGCATGTGCTTCTGAAAACTCCAATATTTTATCAAAGTTGTTATTTTTGTCTCTGGTTTTTTGTCACCCATAACAGTTTCTCTCAGGCTTAAATCTTAAAACTATTTTTTTTGCTGAATAAATCTTAAACTTTTTGTTTTACTAAGAATAAATTAAGGTGAAAAATAACCTTTAGGGACTTGAGAACAAGCTATAAGTCAGAAATAGTTACTGCCTGACAAAGCAATTTTATATACATTTAACATAAAGGTAGCCATTATAAAGCATTTGGGGGTGGGGGAGGTTTCTGAAACATACCTCTAATGGCCAAGTCTTCATTGATCCAATTTTCTTCGACCAAATATCATAGAGGTTCTTGATTCTAGTTGTATTAATAGAACGGTTTTCCACATGCTTAAGAAGCTCCAGTAAAACCTACACATATACCCGCATACATGCTGTTGTTCAGAAACTAACTTAGGATATCAGCAATAGAAGAAATTACGGCCATAAAGTATATAATAAATTACACTAACCCTCCTGAAGTTTCTCGACAAATTCTCCCTGATATTCTTTTTTTTTTACCCCTACACTAACCTCCTCAATTGTTTAAAAAGTATTAGATTGACACTCCTATAGTCCTATACATTACACCGCATACCCTTATCATGTTGTAAACGTTAAAAAAGCTTAACAGCTTTAGTAGGAGGAGTGAAAGGGAACAGAAGTAAGAGTGAGGCATTTCAATCACTTAAAAAAACTTGAGTAAATTACACCGACACACTCCCTGAAGGTTTCATCAAATCTCTTCCGATATCTCTCCTTTTTCTTTTTCTACGCTAACTCCTCTTAATTGTTTGAAAGGAAAACATTACAAACCGACACCGGCAAACATTAAAAAAGTAAGGCGTTATGTACAATTTCAAGAAACTTAAGTGTAATTTACTCAAAAAAACTTCACTTCATGTAACGTTGATTTGCAAATTTCAGAGAGGAGCACAGGCACAAACAACAAAGGGGGTACCCAAAACTTAAGACGGTTGGTGACGGGAGAGGTGTCATTAAGCGTTCCCTTCAAGTAGGCACTGAGAACGCCACTGGCCGCGACCCAACGGTGCTGGCTGACGAGCCGCCGCAGCAGGTAGCGCAACCTCGCGCGGTGTTCCACCCTCAGAGGTTTGGGACCCAATCCCAAAACGTAGGAAGGCCTCGTCAGAGACAACAGGGTTCTCTTCGCAAGCCTCTCTCGCGCCCCCGCCTGCCCCTCCTCGTGCACTGTGTACTCCTTCCTCTTACGCTGCTGCTTCGACTTCTTCGCCGCGGAACCGCCGTTGTCGCTGCCGTCTTCTGCGCCAGGCGCATCGACGTCCATCGTTTAATTGAATGAGAAGCGAACACCGCGGCGCCGGCTGGCTCGACGGCGGCGGCCAAGTTGAACTGGGGATTGGAACAAGTACGACGAGCCCGTTGTTGCCCCTGCTTCGGTGGATTAAGAGGCGTGGGATGTGAGGAACTATAGGGTTCTTGTTACGGTGCCCAATGGGTTTTAGGATTTTAAGTTCCAGGCTTCGCACTCTCGGCCAAAAGTGCTACTGAGACAAATTAACGAAAGGTTTACGGTGGATGTGTTTGGCAGCGTAGAAATCGATAAGAATTAAGTAGGGGATGGAGATGCGAAGGTGAAAAATATTTGAGGTTGTTCGGTTAAGTTGAGACGAAGAGGTGAGAAATTCAAAAAGAGATGGGTCTTACGGGTAGGAATTTTTTCGCAAATATGGTGAGAAATGGGGAAGAAATTAGACACTCTCGTTTGCTTTACCAAAATATTTGTGATAATTGCCTATTATTCTTCGTTACTCTTGAATAGAGCTCCTACGAGACTATTAATCTTTAGATATTTGACTATGATTTTTGCGATAGTCAGTAATAATTGACTATTATAGATTCACAATAGGTTATCAGTGTTTTGTAAAAGACAGACGTTGATAGAAGTAAAATAATGTTTTTTAACCTTAATTTAGTTTTTTTCTTCTCTTTTTGTTCAAATTAAATAATTTTATAATATTATTTTTATTCTATTTCATTATTATTTCTCTACAACTAAATAACTGATATTTCTATTATATTTTTCCTTTCTCTTTTTCTCTCTAACATATTTTCATTCATTTTATTTCTTTCCTTATTGTCAAACATAGTGTTAATGCATTAGTAAGTAGTTAAATTAAAAAAATTGTAATTAGATCTTTAATTTTTTTTATAATTTTTGTAATTAAGTTTCTGGAATTAGCTATAAACTAATTTCAAGAATTTAATTACAAAAATTATAAAAGATCAAAAATCAAATTATAAATTTTTTTAATTTAGATATCTAATTAAAAATTCTCAAAAAGTTCAAAAACCTACTAATAAATAGTTCTAAAAATATTAGAAATCATATTAAATAATGTCTTAAATATTCAAAAATACATTTTACTGAAATATTTCAACTTAGAGACTAATATCTTCCTTTTTCAAATGGACCTCCTGAATTGTAGAATAGTGGTTGTATCATGTATAAGTTAACAAGAAAACATAAACAGGTTGATGGCCTATAGAAGACGTGTGTATTAAGTTGATCATTGTATTTGCTGTATAAATAGTAGCTGGAATGATTTTACTTATATTTTGTATATTTGATTCACTAATTTCAGGCCATAGAGTACTTACTAAGATGCAAACAGCAAATTCTTGTCTGAATTTCAAAAGGTATCAACGTAATGCATTTTGATTTTCATGACATAGAGGTAGCAGAGCATTCTTTCCATTTTCCTTAGTTATTCACTCAAAATCTTCTGTATGTATCAAAATTGAATTTTTTTTTTCTTTAAATGATTTTTGTTTGAGTAAATCTTGGTTCACTAAATGTTTCTACTGGTAAAAAAGTATCCTATAAAGCAAGTGTTTCCTTTTTCTTATTTCCCCTGGTGACTGTTGTCTGGCATGGTTAGTTTGGAGTTACAACTTTGTTGATTCTTTGTAGTTTAAAAATCAGATTACATGAGAAATCTATAATACAAAGCATGTCCTTTCATTCAGTTTGAGAACTTTTAAGACCATGAGACTATGAGAGAATCTTCTCTCTCTCACTCTCTCCCTCTTTTGTGTCTAATAACCATTTGAGATCACTTGGACCAACAAGTGAAATGGTGTAGTAAGGAGTAGTGCTAGGTTGCTAGTAATACACTTTTTAATACATTTTTTTAACACATTAAATAGGAAGTGAGATCTATCAAAATTTGTAATTTATAATAAATTTTAGTTAGTAATAGTGTGTTTAAAAGAGTGTGTTAGAAAGTATTACTAGCATTTCTCATAATGTAAGAGAAAGCACTGCTCTAATTCTAAATGCTGCCTCTTCTAGGAATTTTTCCATGCTGGTTCGTTGCAAAATTTGTAATTTTGATCAAATTCTCCAAAACTTTGATTGGGCTTTTTGGTTAATGTTCTGAATATTGGTGTTGTAGTTTAGGGTTTGGGCTTACGAATTTGGTACAGTTGCTTTTGGCAAAGATAGTTCCAAAAATGTAAACTGTCTCCTAAATATTGAAGCTTATGTGTTAATTTAACATATTTCATAAACTTATTTTCTTTGAAATAACTTAAGAAATAATTATTTTTAAAAATTAATTGACTTAATTGTATTTTTCAGTCTCTTTACTTTAAATTATATATGATTTTAATCTTCTAAGTTTTTTTTAGCTAATTAAACCTCTTGATTTTTTATGTTAAATAAATTTAGTCTTCCCATCAATTTTCTTTTATCTTAAACTTTTAAATGCTTATTTTCTAATCAATAAATTAAATTAGTTAAATTGTTTTAAACCTTCCTTAACTTAAAAATCAACGTGGCTAGTGGCTCGATCTTGATCGTTAACTGAATATCATTTCACATTTTCTTGACTTCACCAATTACGCCCTCCCTTTAACTGCACCAAATTCAAATCCCTAACTTCCAAGGATATCGAGGTTCACTCGTTTTGTTGGATACGTTATGGGTTAAATGGTTTGTGAAACTTTTGTTTTTGGTTAACACATTTCCCTACTTTCTGACTTGTGTATGTTGTTGTATTTGGGCTGTCTAGGATTGCGGATCTGTATATGGGCTTTGCCTGCTTACGGGAAGTTTGAACGACCAAAACAAATGAGAAAAAAAAAAAATGAACCGACAGTATAAAATTTTTATCTTGTCATTTAATTACAAATATTTATGTATCATAAATTTTTAATTTTGATAATAATTACTCTAAAAGTCATACTAAAGTTAATTTTTAATCAGTTAATTACATAAAATCTTTTACATTAACAATATTAAACTCAAAGAAAATAGTAAAGTTGTCTAACACTGTATTTGGTAGGGAGGAGAGAAATAGAGGAAGAGAAAGTATGTAAGAAAGAAGAGAATATGCTATTTGGTTTGAGAGAAATAGAGAAGAAATAGAATGAAAATGTACTTTTTGACTTTTGGGTATTTTGAATAAAAAATTAAAATGACTTTTATACCCTTGCTTCTTCTTTTTTTTTTAACATGTTATTAAAATATAGAAATGGGTAAAGAAATGTAGAAGACATATATTCAATTATATGTTTGACACAATCGAATATATGCACCTCCAATTGAACGAAATGCTAGTATATTCAATTATAGTACTCACACAATCGAATATATGCCCATAATAGGAGTCATATCCCCTATATATATATATATATTAGAATAGTTATATTGAACGAGAGTGTTTTAGCTGTTATTTTTCAATGAGAACGTTTTTAGCTATCATTTTTCTACGAGAGCGTTTTTAGGATTTTTTTTTTTTTAACTTCTTATCTCTTTTAATATATCATTTTCAATATCTTTCACTCTAAATTGAATTTTAATATTTTTTAAAAAAAATTATCAATAATGACAAATTAACATTGTATTACAATCATTATTTATTATAAATTTAAAATATAATCTATACATTCAAAATATTTATTTATTACAAATTTAAATTGTAATCTAATTTATATATTCAAAAGTATTTATTTATTATAATTTTAAGTTATATAGAATAAATAATTATTTTGTGCAATGCACAAGTTAAAATACTAGTATTCGATTATGTGAATTGCATAATCGAATATATTGTTTATAGGGGCATGTGAATTTAAAAGGGGCCATATATTCAATTATGTTACTGACATAATCGAATATATGGCTACTACAGAGGGTGAAATTTTAATACAGCTCATACATTCGATTATGTTATTGCAACATACGACTGTGTCAACGAGAAATAGAGGATGCACAAAATAAAAAAGAAACAAAGGGGCATTAATGGAAAGTTATAACGAACACCACATTTCTTCACATATTTGGACGAATCAAATTTGGCATGAGACCCACGTGAAATTTAAAAATATTTCACTTATTTCCGTTGCCACCAAGCGAAGAAAAATGCGCGACCTCGCCCTTCTCTTCTTTTCTTCACTATCCTTGCACTACCACACATGGTGTAAAGGTTGGGTTGCCTTTTACCATTGTCATAATCTTTCACTGCATTCAAAGCTTGAAACTAGAAAGTACGATGCCTTTTTTTTTTATATATATAAAACTTTTCAATACTTTTTATGCTTTTTTTATTAGTATGCTTTTTTATCCTTTTATGCATTGTATAATTTGTACGAATACTATATTCAGCATGTGATGTATTAACTCAATCTCAAAAGTTAGCTCTAAAGGTGAGGTTTGCTCTTCATTTATATACACTATTTAGTTATATCATTAGTCTATCTTCAATACACTCCCTCATGCCGAAGATTGAACATCTCAAATGTAAAGTTTACAAGATTGAACATCTATGAGTAGTCCAATAATGGCTTGATAACAGATGGTCTGATAAGCCCCACAACAATTGTTGTGATATACTTTGATTCCATTTTAAAATTTGAGTTTGAGTGTAACTTAACCCCAAAATTAAGGTGAGGAATACCCCACTTATTTACATTATTTTAGCCACTAGTTAATGTGATATTACCAACATTAATTGTGAAATTTAACTCTTTTAAAGTAAAAAAGATACTTTAAAAGATAAAATGTAGTTAAAATTATTAATTAAAAAATTAACAATAAAACTATAATAAAATAAAATATATGTGCATATATAATAAAATATAAAAAAGTTGAAATTTTAATTGTTACTTTTCTAATTATTAGTTATAATTGTATTTTATGTTTTAGAATGCATTTATCTTTTTAACACCTTTACAATGTGTTTGGTTCAAAGGAAATTGAGGAAGGAGTTGAAGGAGTTTTTATTTTATATTATTTCCTTTAAAATGTTGAAAAGCAAAAAGAAAAAGTAGTTTGAAATACTTTTATATTATACTAACTAAATTGTCCTAATATTTAATTTTATCTACTATTTTTTCATTATTATTTAAAATGGAAGAATAATATCTATATATATATATATATAAAAACTATTTTTTCATTATTATTTAAAATGGAAGAATAATATCTATATATATATATATAAAACTATTTTTTCATTATTATTTAAAATGGAAGAATAATATCTATATATATATATATTCTTCCCTTTCTATGTGAACCAAATAAAATAAATTTCCCTTTTCATTCCTTCTTTTCTTTTAAATAAAATAAAATAGAAGGACTTTTCTTTCCTTCTACTTCTTTTTTTAAATCCAAACACAAAATTATGATTTGTTTGACTGGAAGAAAGGGAAGTGAGAAAGGGAAATAATTAAGAGAGAAAAAAAGATATCTTTCTTGTTTGATTAGGAAAGGAAGAACGAAAATGAAGAAATGAAGTAGGATCCACAAGAAAATTGAGATTAAAGGATTTATCGCCTAATGAATTAGAGTTAAACTAATTTAGAGAAATTTGAGGTAAATTACTTAACAAGAAGGGATTTAGAAGGGAAAGGATTGCATTAGGGAGGAATTAAAGGAATTTCGATACCTAACTATTTTAATTCATTAAATCTTCAACAAAATTTTTAATTGCATTCTTTATCTTTTCAATTAAATCAAAAACCAAAAATTATTATCTTTTCTTAATTCTTAAATCAAAAGAGTAATTGATTGATTGAGTTGTTATTCAACCACAATCCTTGTGGATACAATACTTTTCTCACTCTTTTTTACTTGTATGATCAGTATACTTGTTGTGCTCTTAAGACTAGGGAACCATTTTATCTCTACCTCTCTATTACATAGGTCTCCTTCAACACAATGCTAGTCAAAAGGGTAAAAGAAGGTCGACATCTAATCTACTTCATAAGCCATCCGAATTAAGATATCAACAACTCAAGAAAGTCACCTACATTGTGGTCATTGTCACCCACCGACTACAACCATACATTCAAAGCCACCTAGTCATAGTAAAAAAGAAGCAGTTTATTAAACAAATCCTACATCGTCCCAATGTAGTGGGAAAAATGATCTCATGGGCTATAGATGGAGTTGGCAAAATTGGTCCAATTTCGCAAGCCAACCCAATGGCCTATTAGGCTAGGTTGGGTAAGGCCACTAGCCCAAAAAAGGGCCAATTTGGCCCAGCCCAATGGGTCAAGTTGGGCTCATAAAAAGTTGGCTAGAAAAGTATCGAGCCTCTTTGGTTCAATATTATTTTTTATTTTTTTATTTTAAAATATATACAAATTTAGGAAAAAACAACCATGGGCCAATTTGGCCTAGCCTAGCAAATATATAGCTTGTTAAACGTTTGAGTACTAGCCCAGCTCATTTTGGCTCATTGGGTTGAGTTGGGTTGGGCTGGGCTAAGCCAACTTTAATGTAACACCCCTACTTTTATATATTAAACTATTCTGTATGTTTAAAAATTGTTTTTAAATCATCAATGTATTTAGAACAATTAATAATAATTTTAGAAATTTTTCTAGAATTTATTGAGATAATTTTTGTAAAATGACAAAAATACCATTGGTTGACTATAGGAACCAACCAGAGACTTTTTTATCTCAAAATATTTTGAAAATTTTATATTAAGTATCTCTCATTATAAAAACTTTATTTTGAAACAAGAGTAGTAAAAAATATAACAATCCTATTTCAATTCTTCCACTGTTTTTTTTAATATTTGATAATGCAATTTTGAAAAATCGAAAAGGAATTTCAAAATTCTGACTACCACTATTTTGCTCAAAATTTCAAGAGCTATTTAATCGTGATTTTTAATAATTTTTCCAAGCCGAATCCCGGAGAAATTAGAAAATGACAATTTTGTCCCTATTTATCAACATTAAGGACTGGCAAGAGAAAAAGATTCAATTGATATTAAAATGTCAATTTGAGCTTGGAATTATGTCATATATATTAAAATATAATTTTGGGAAATTTTTGCGAATTTTCTGGAATTCCTGTGTAAAATGACCAAAATGTCTCTAGTGTCTAATAAGTCAGTCAATACTAGTTTGACATTCAAAAAGGGTGAAAATTGTAATTTTAGTTTATTTATGGGTAAAATATTTAATTTTATAATTTTTAGAAAATTTTTGGTATTTATTGAATTAAAATGGATTTTCTATGAATTTTCTAGCTTAAAAATACAAAATAAATACATATAATTTGAAATAAATTAATAAAAATTAAAAATAATTATTAGAATTTTATTTTTGATGAAAAATAATGTATTTGTCCAGTTTTACATTTAATTTCATTTTTTTTATATTAAAAGCTAATTTTTCAAGTTTAGGCGTTTTTATCAGTATCGGTTAATTCACCTACCGATCAAAATTGGCACATGGGAGGTTGGGACAGCTGGTGGAGCACGTCCCCAAGCCTAGGAGAGGTGATTCAACAGCCTAAATGGTGTATGTGTCCCTAAGTGTGCATATTTGTCCCTAAATTTAAATTAAAAACAAATTTAAAACTTGATTTATTGCATAATTGCTTATGTCATTGATGGACACCTAAGACCCCTTCTTCTTCTATAAATAGCCCCTTCCTCCTTCAAATTTTTAGCATCTCCTCTTCCTCTCCCAAGCTAGAGAGCTTCTTTTTCTAAAGTTTTCTCTTTCTAAAATATTTTTATCTAGTTTTTATATTAAAATTTTGCTACTTTTCAACTAGTATAATTTCTCCTCCTAGAAGCTTTATACCAACAATTCCATCATCTTCATCAACGATCTTAGAGGTAATGGAGGGAGTGGGGTTGGTTCTAAATTATTGTCACTTTGCATGTTGGTAGGAAGGATTCTCCCCTAAACCCGTTTATGATTAAGTTTTATTATTGTTTAATGTTAAATTTTAATTTTTGCTAAGTTGTTAGTCTATTCAATTTTAGAAAATTACAATGTATTTGCTAAACTGTTACTCTGCTCAAATTTAGAAAATCAAAATGCATTTATTTAGTTATTATTTTGCCAAAATTTTAGTAATTAAATTATAATTACTATATTGTTATTCTGCTAAAATTTTATATAAGTACTAAATTGTTATTCCGTTAAAATGTTGGTATTATACAATTTATGCAAAATAAGGTAGAAATGTTAATTGTACTGGTGCTCAAATTAAATGAGACCAGGAAAACCTCTGCTTGAGAAGTTAGAAATTGATAGTTTAATGAGTAATGAAAAGCGAGTGACATGCAGTGGCATGACACCCTGCTAGGAAAGCTACAGTTTGGTAAGCTAAGGAATGAAAGGCAGGGACCGACTTGCGAAGGTCTTGGGGGTAGGCATCGAGTGGTGAAGGTCCCAATGGCCAGGGTAGCGCCTTTAAGCCGGGATATTCGCCTGACAAAACTCGATAACCCCGACAACTGCTCAACATTCTAGGATTAGTTTGAGAATATACCTCTATAAATGGATATCCTGACTGTTATTTTCCTCAATGATAATGAGGACTGTACCATGTGATGATGTTGAGAGAGGTATATGTACTCTCAATCACTTCTCATGTTCTGTTGAGAACTATTACCCACTAATGGGAAGTATGGATCTATACCTAGTCAAGGGTAGTTTGATACAATTTAGAAGGAACCTTAGGATACCTTTTGTTGTCAGCTGTGTTTTATCTTTGTTTTATGGTAGATTTCTTACCATACATGTAAAAGTGATTTTAGAACAAAACACCTCACTCCATTATTTTCTTCTATGTATGATTGATCGTGATTATTGAAGACGACATTAACGCCTCATGATGCTAAGTACGAGTTAGAGGACATCTCTACGGGGGGGGGGGGGGGGGACTTGAAGACCTATAGTATTTTCTTTTTGTATGAGAGATAGGGTAGATGAACACTACTATGTATAGGATCTTTTCGATGTACATATTAGGTTAGATAGTGTCTATCTTTTGATGTATTTTTTTTTTAGTTTTCAGTATTATCAAACCATGATGTATAGTTTTATGATATATATGTATATACAGTCTTATCTTTCATCTTTTACTACCATTTCCAAATTCTGTTAAGTTTGGAATTTCTTTTAAAAATGGAAAAAAAATTACACGTATTTTTTTATTTACTTAAACTTAATAACTAAATTAATATGAATTGTATTTAATATGAATGGTGTTACAGTAACTATAAAGCTCTCAAAATTTAGCATAAGAAATGAACCTTGTTAGGCAATTAAAGCTTAAGCATTGACCAACTTTATAGAAGAGATGATCCCACCTTTAGGTCTTAGCCTAATAAACAAATAGACTATTTATGTTGATAGTTCCTCTAATAAGAAAGGTAGTGGGGCAAGGATTATCCTCGAGAATGAATAAGGTATAACCATTGAACAATCTTTGACTATCCTTTTCCAAACCTCCAATAGGTAAGCTGAGTATGAGGTCATCATAGTGAGGCTTTAAATGGCTTTCAAAGACTTTTAACCAGTCACCTCCTAAGTTAATGGACTCTACTAAGCTATGGAGCCCTTACTTCATAAGTACCTAACCAAGGTACATGACTTGATTGAAAAGTTCACCAAAGTAAAAGTATGCCACATTCCCAAGGAAAAAAATGCACAAGCAGACATCCTTAAAAAGTTAGTTAGCACCAAGTTGATAGGAAACTACATACCAAACCTTTAAGAGATGGTTCACACTCCAAACATTGTCATAGAGATCAACCAAAAGACACGTTGGATGACACTCCTATTAGCATACCTAGCCAAGGAAACACTACTAACTGACCAAAAAGAAGCTCACAAGCTTCAAAGGAAAGCGGCCTTTTATACTATGATCCATAAGAAACATTATAGACAAGGACATTTCATGTCTCTCTCAAATGCAAGGCCCTCTCCTAATCCACCTACGCATTGGCTGAAGTACATGAATGGATTTGCAGGTAACACCTCGGCAATAAGGCATTGGCTAAAAAATCCTAAAAGTCAATTACTATTGGTTGACACCAAAAGTAAATGCATTAACCTATGTCATGTGGATTAATAAAAGTTAGTGACACGCCAATGTGCACAATGTCCCCTCAACAAAACTGCATAACCTAACATCCTCATGGTTATTCACTTGATGGCCTAGGACAAGTAAAATACCTTGCAATAACACTAAACTACTTCACCAAATGGGTAGTGGTAGAGCCTTTAGCAAAGACAACGACCAAGAACCTCATCAAGTTTGTATATCATCACATCATCACTCGTTTTGACATTCCCTAAACCATCGTCTCAAACAATGATACACAATTCATATACAAGCATTTTTCACAAATCTTGGAAGAACTCGAGATCAAACAACATTTCACGTTAGTAGCACACCACAAACCAATGGGCAAGTTGAGGTAGTTAATAGAGTTCCATGCTTCTACCTTAGGCGGTGGTGACACCAACTTCAATGTCATTGACATAATGGAGGTTCTCGAAACAATGCTATCTTAGTATTCAATTATCATAAACAAAGATAGTATCCAAGAACTCACTGTATAACTCTAAGAGGGTGTAATGATCGACCTATTATTGATCCTCGCCAAGAATATACCATTACTTCAATAACCATTTTCACTTGTGATACCAAATTATTATTGAAACAAAATTGAATAAGGAGCTTAGTTTTTTTTTGGTTTCCAAGGATATCCTCAACTAAGAGCAAGAGACTAATCCCCAAGGAGCTTAGTTAAATGAGTGGAAGCAATCCTTTTTTTCTACAAATAAAAGTTGAGGAAGAAAAAGATGAATGAAAACAAGTGGGCATCCATCAGTACCTTGTAGTTGCGCTTGTGATTGCTGGCTCTAATCATTTTGCTAGCATCCATCAGTGACATTAAAGTTGGTGTCACCACCACTTGGGGTAGAAGCATAGAGTATGTATACGTACCTACCAACTTGCCACCATTTTAGGCTTATGAAAATTAATTTTTGGAATGTATTTAATATATTATGGAAATTAATTTTGAAAACATTTTACCCATTACCAAAATATGTTTCAAAACTTAGTTTTCCAAAAAGATGATATTTTTAGAAAAAAAATACAAAAAAATATAAGAGAGGGGGTACATAAGTAAAAGGATGTGCAAAAATCAATTGCCAATTTAGGATTGGAATCATTTTCATTACTTCAGTTCAAAAAATTATTAGGCCAATGTGGGCTAGCCAACCCACTAACCCAAAATTTGAAAAATAAAAAAATAAAATTAAAATAAATAAATAAATAAACATATATATATATATATATATATATATATATATATATATATATTTCGAGCTAGTAGGCCATGTCAAATCATTAGTACAAAATTTGGAAAATAAAAAAATTAATTAATATGTAACATAATGTGCTTTTAAAATACTTTTTGGTGATAAGACTCTATATCTTTTTATGATATGACGACATTTATGTTATTTTATAATGAACTTTTAAATTTATTTTTATTTTATTAAGCTTATATATATATATATATATATATATTTGTGATGAACTTCATCAAGTTGTGATTTGTGACTCTATTACCTATTGAGTAGTGAAAGTATGATAATGTTATTATTAACAATTAGAATAATATAAAGTGTTAGGAAAATGATTATTGTACATAAATATTATATATAATTAAAAATTAATATTATATATACTATTTATGTTATTAAAAAATAAGAAGTAAATTATTAAAAAAAAAATGAGCCTATGAGCCAACCTGTTTAGTCCCTAGTCCACAGAGGGTTAGGTTGGATTAAACCAACTCACAATTAAATTGGTTTGACTTAGCCTTGCCTAAAAACATGGTAATTTGTCATGAGCTAACTCGAATGGATTGGGTTAGACCAAAGTGACAACTTTAACAATATTATTATTTATCTCCTTATTGTTTTTTTTATACACTTAGCTTTTTTTGGGTGGTGGTGGTGGTGGTGGGAGTCGTAGAATAGGGAGCTGAGGCACCTCCAATACTATCAGATAGGGCATCAGTGACATGTTAAGACTGCGAGTAGAGGCCTACTTAGAGAATTACTGTATATGCCTAAACCACGAGTAGTTTTACCCAATCATAACTACTTAACTAGGCTCCTGGCGTCAGGAAAACTCTTTGAGGAAGATTGCCTACCAAGTAGAATTTTAGTGACCGTCAGGGGAATCGATCCTACATCCATGGGTAGGATGGGAGTTAACTAAAGCTTAAACAAAAAGAAAGTTAAGAAAAGAGGCTCGTATATAAATTCAACTTTTCATTTTTATTTGTGAAAATATTTCTTATTATTTTTGTTTTTTATAATATTTAATTTTGTTATTATTTAACATTTATTTTATATATTTGTAAGAAGTATTTTGTTAATTATTTTTTTTTGTCAATATTTCTTTTTTATTTTAAAATTTCCTTTTATGACAAGTTTTTAATTCTAAAATGTCAACTTTAATTTATTTAAATATTTATAATTAAATTCATTTGTTTTTATCTCAAATAATTTTATACTTTAAAATTAATTATATTTTAAAATTTATTCTTTCTCTCTAAATTTAAGTTACTTATATTTTCAAATTAAAATTAAAATAGGAAGAGATCAACTTATATCAAAATATTATCTTTGTTCTTTTTTACATGTCGTTTAAGGTTGTAACACAAAATTTAAGAAAAAATAATGTTGTCCTTTTTTATTGTTAAAATTATTATCTGATTTCCTATTATACCTTTATTCTTTTTTTTTTGTCTAATTTTTCTGTCATTTATTATTTTTCATTTTTTCTCTCTTTAAGAATATAATTGATAAAATAATAATTAATATTATCTTAAATTCTTAAAATAACAAATATTTTTTAATTAACCAACACTAAGTAATAAGTTTTTTTTTTAAAAACTTATCCTAAATTTTCATTCTTTAATTTAGTCTAACTTAACCTAACTTAGTCTAATCTAATAACTGAGATTAATGGTCAATTATAATCACCTGACTTGTCAATCAATCTGGCCTTGTTATTTTCCTTTCTTTCTTTGTTTCGTTGAAGCTGTTACCTGTACAGCAATATGTACACCCAAAATATTTACTAGTTAACTACAAAGAAATACTGGTGGGTAAAGACTCCCGAACATCACGTGCGTAAAAACAATAATCCTTTCCTTTTCCGTTGTCTTTGCCCACACTACTTTGTTGACGCTATTTATAACACACACGTTTAGAAAAACATACCGTCATTGCCTTCACGTGAGAATCACGATGTCTTCCATCTATTTCCAATCCAATCCCACGCGTCTCTCCTTGATTTCTGCCACAAAATTTGCCAAGAATGGGAAAACCAACTAATGTACAATCCTCAAAGTCCTCTATAGCTCCAAACCTCAAATAATACAAGCACGGCACAACACAGCACAAATCTCGCCTTCAACCAACGTAGTGTGACACATATAGCACATATATAGTTGAGTCTAGTGAATATGTTAAGGTGTGTTTGTAAAACCAAGATTTTTCTTTAGTCATGTTCACTGCCTCAAAAAGTCACATTCACTGCCTCAGAATGTAGAAAAAAGGAGGTTGAATGACAAAACAAACACACACTTAATTAGACTTTAATTTTTAATTGTGCATATAAAACAGTTCAATGATCTCTACACTTTGGAAAGATTAATTTTTCACTATTAACTAAAAATTTCTTGATGGAATAAAAAGAAAAAAGTGAGAGGCTTCGGCCTTAAAACGGCTATCTTCTTTCGCTCCCTCAAACTTTAGTATACGTAAACTACAGCATTGTACTCTTGAGGATTATAAACTGATATTTTAAAACTAAACCCGTAATTAATATTCGGTGAGGCTTATGAATAATTGTTGTATAAGTTGATTTACCCAATTAAATTTATGCTTGAAGCAGATAATGTTCAGATAAAAAATACAATTAATTTACAGTTAATTAATTCAATCGATCCAATTTTCAAAATATTGCTGCAAATTAACTCCAAACCTCAATATATATATATATATATATATAACTTGCTAATGTACCCTAACTACAAAGTAAGTTGATGTACATTAATAGACCTCACAAGCATTTGCTAACACACATTCACTTATTTTTTAGTTGAAGTATATTAGTAAGCTACATGGTTGGTGTATTTTAAGATAATCTTTAGTTATAACTTACTAATGTACTTCAACTAAAAATCAAGTGGGTGTATATTAACAAATCCATATATATATATATATATATGGTGAGAATCAAGTTATTCCAAGAGTAACTTTTGGTAGAGTTATTCCACTTAATAACTCTTGGTATATATTAAATTTTAACGATCCAACCGTTGAATTAAAAGATTATAATGAGTAGATCAAGTCTACAAATTTTTAAAAAGTTCAAAAATTATTTGATAGCTTATTAAATAAATTCAAATTGACATATAATATATTTTTCTAAATTATAAGTAAATATCTACTAAAAGATTAACTAGCTACAAATGTCCGATTCATCTAAAATTTGACATGCATGATCATTGACATAGTATCAAGATATTCAACATTTGGATCATTGAATTTTAATACATATTAAGAGTTATTGAGTGGAAGAGTTACTCGTAAAGTAACTTGATCCTCACCCATATATATATATATGTTAATCCTACAATTTATAACATCTTAATAAATATAGTAACTTTAACAGATTTTGTGACTATCAATTAATTAACTTTAATTAATCAATTAAATTATTTGATTTGATCTAATTGATTGATTGATTAATTTAACTTTCTACTTTAATTATTTATGAAAATTAATAAAAAATAATATATCTTACAAATTTGTCTTAAAGTAAAGTATATATCTTTATTTTTCTCTATTTATGATTTACATAATAAATAAAATATATTTTTTATTTTTCTCTATTTTTAACAAAACTAGTTTAATTAGGTGTCAAGTTTATAATTTATAAATTTTATATATTATTATATTTTTAAATTTTACAAAAATATATGTTAGTAGATATGTATATAAATGTTTAAATATTTATATATATATATAAATAATAATAAATGTTGATATATATTCAAGTAATTGTATGTACACATTTGTCTTATATTATTTTAATTTACCAATATACATGTTAGTAGAACATTTTACTATGACCTTTGACATTTGTTTTGTGATTTTTGGTCCTATATCAACCCTTTCTATTAAATTAAATGACACTAATACTTAATTTTGAATAAATATATAATAGACAATAATCTTGACCATGATTTTCATGGTATATTAAAACAAACATTCAAGTATTTATTTTATAATAGGCTTAATTGTACTTTTTACCCTCAAAGTTTTACAATCTTGCAAATTTTGAGCACCAAATTTCTTTTTCGCAAATTTTGCCCCTCAGTTTACAAAATATTGTGAAGTCCTAACATGGGAAAATCACCACGATTAAGATATTTTGTGACGGTTTTTCCTTCAAACTACTACAATTAAGACAAATTTGTAGCATTTTTTTTTAATAGTGACGGTTTTTCTACTTGGGGGCAAGATTTGCGATATTTTGTAAATTGGGGGACAAAATTCACAAAAAAAATTTGGGGGGCAAAATTCACAAGATTGTGAAACTTTGGAGACAAAAAGTGCAATTAAGCCTTTATAATATTAAGTACAAAGTGTTATTTATATTACTTTTGATCTTTATTACATTCCAAGAAAGGAAATTTTTTAAAATTTGATTTTAAATAAAATATTGATTCTTATTTACACATGTGATTCAATTATTTCTTTTTCTGAAGAAGTTTTGCATATTGAGTTATAAGATAACAAATTAAGGACTAAAATCAAAATTTAAATTTTATGAGGATTAAAATTAAACTTTAAATTTTATGGGGCCTAAAATCAAAATTATGCAATTTATGAGGACTAAAACAAAACTTTAAATTTTTATAGGGATTAAATCAAACTTTAAAGTTTATAGGAATTAAAACCAAATTTTGAAAATTTTCTAGGGACCGAAACACACTTGCCATATGATAACCATGCGAATGCCACGTGGAAATCACACAAATGCCACATCACTTAAAATGTCCATGTGTACAATGTTGACGTGGCATCACCATTAGTTGTAATGACGGAGTTAATGACTAAGATTTAATGTGACACATTTTTAAAAATGCATGGAGGACTAAAAGTCTACAATTTTGAAATGAGTGACTGAAAGTGAACATTTGCATATTTATAGGGAGCAAAATGATGTTTAACCCTAAAATTAATTGCACAATTAAAATAAAACAATATGCATATCCTTACATATAAAAATCTCTATTTATTTGAGTTAAATTCTTATTTATTTTCTAATAAATAAGTTTATTTCAGGTAAAATTTTAAATTACATATTTATATATTGTAATTCTTATTTCTAATTATGTTTTGTATATTTCAATAAGGATAAAATTATCCTCATGTTCAAAGTATTTTAAATAATCATTATTGATAATGTACCAAAAAAATAATTACTATTGATAAAGAAATCATACATTTTTGTATTATTGAAGGTGCTTTAGATTAAATTTGAATTTGAATTAGATTAAAATTGATAAAAATTTAATTTAAAAATTTGAATGATTTGCTTACAAATTATTTGTTATTATTAATTATTATTTTGTTTGTGTAATCTTTATAATTTAACTGTAATATTTTGGATATAAACTATTTTAATTAGAATTTGATTTAATTTAAGTCAAAATATTATTAGATTTATGTTTATAAATTTAATACATTTGAATGATTTTGTCATAATTTAATTTACTTTAAATGTTATTTAAAATTTTTGTATCATTTAAAATAATTTAGATTTAATTTTGAATTTCAATTAGGGTAAAATTGATAACATGTTAATTTAAAATTTTGGATGATTTGTTTTTAAATTATTTGTTATTTTTAATTTATCATTTGTTGTATATTCTTTATAATTTAATTGTGATATTTTAGATATAAAGTATTTTAATTATAATTTGATTTGATTTAAGTCAAAATAATATTAGATATTATATTTATAAACTGTTAAAATTTAAAGTATTAAGAAATAAAATTAAAAAATAGGTTAAAAATAAAAGAATTTCGTATTGATTTAAATTTTGATTTGATTTAAGTCATCTAATTCAATAACATAATTAATAGTTTTAAATTGATTCGTCAATATTTGATTTTATAAATTAATTGAAATACTTAAATTAAAATTGTTAAAAATTAAAAAAGGAAAATAATTTAAGAAAAATGAATGGGTTTAATATTTGCATCGTGGTGTTATATGCTATTATTAAATACTTTATTTATAATACCTTTAGTAAAGAAAAAGAGACATATAATTTTTAATTTTTTACATTGTACTCTTATTTAAAGGCTTAGTCTTATTACTCAATGCAGTGTCTTTCTTATCACATATATCAATAGAAAGTTCATCTTTATCTTGCACAAACATACTCATTCAAGTTAGAGAATATTTAACAATTGATGATCAATATTTTTTCACTAAATAGTTGAACTCATATTCAAAAAATCGAATAAAAAATACAGTAAGTCAAAATAATCAAAATGTCTGCATATGTCAAAACATAGTAAATAAAAAATCAAATACATAATACATCAACCAAAAAATAAATAAAAAGTAAAAAGTGTCAAAACTCTCCACAAAGGAAAAGGCAATAAAAAAAGATACTATGTTATATATGAAATAATGAATTGGTACGACATTATTTTTTGAAAAAAAAAAATTTTAAAAATTAGTAAATAATATGAATTTGCCCAAAAATTCTCTTCATATTTATCTTCAACATTTCATCTTTGCCAAATGCTGAAAAGGGAAACAGAAAAAAGTAAAATAATAAGATATGTAAGGTGTTGTCAAAGGAAGAAATAAAAAGAGAAATAGAAATAGTCAGCAAGAAAATGAACAATGAGATGAAAAATAATGTAGAAAGAATAAAGAGACATGAACTTACCCATAATTTCTTTCCTATTTTTGTCATTAATAGTAAACCTCTGCAGAAGAGCCAACTACAAAGTTAAAAAAGAAGAAGAAGAAGAAGAATAATGCGTGCATGGGGTGGTCAAAGAAAAAAAAAAGAAAAAATATATATCAGTCACAATTATCCTACTTAATATAAAATAATCTAATTATTATAATTTAAAATAATCTGAATTACCTTAATTAGTATATATTACTCATAATTATCTTAATTAATTTAAATCAGAATATATATTGATCAAAATTGCCTATGTGTGTGACAAAATCTTATTTTATAATAGTATAATAATTGTATAATAATTTTGAATCAATACATATAAATTAGACCGGTTTTTGAAACAGTTTTTGGTCGATTTTTGACCAATTTAGATTGGTTTTATCAGTTTTTGACTGGTTTTTGGTCTGCCCGACCAATCTGATTTTCAGAACACTGTTGTTTAGAAAAACAATGAGTTATACTCACTATGATTTTTTGAAACAATAAATAGTTAATTTTGTGTTGATTTCACCATAATTTTACACTCACCATGATTTGTTATTACCAATCCAAACACACTATCATTAATATGCACCAAAAAAAAATAAAAAAATCCTATTCATTAATATGAGGTGACAACAAAGTGAATACCTATTGGATGTTTGTGTAAAATTTGTTTACATGATAACGTGTGTAAATTAAACTCTTTTTAAATATTTAATTATTCATGCAATTTTAAATTGAATTGATAATTAAATGAAATCATTTTAAGAAGGAAAATGCTAACTAGTGCCGTTAAGGCACTATTTAAGAAAAAAAAATAGAAAGTTTTTATTAAAAAATGTCATTAATGCACGCGTTTTGTGATTTTCAATACATTTCCAATGTGATTTCTATTTAAATTTTTCTATTTTGAATTCCTTAACTAGTGCCTTGAGGGCACTTGTTTGCAAGACCCTTTTAAAAATGATAGTTTTTGTATTCATTAATTTTTTAATATTACAAATAACTTTTGCTTGATGTTATTTTCAATTTAAGAATGCCTAAACATTTCTATCTTGACATTTACGAATATGGAATGGAGTCAATAGTAAATAGCAAAGGAAAATAATAAACGTTCAACCCATTTTAAAGTAGATTGAGATAGAAGGAAGAGAGAAGTAAGAAGAAGAAAAAGTAAAAAAAAAAATAATAAATATAATAAATGATATGATGAAAAATAAATAAATGTAGATTTCAGTGTTTTGAAAATCAGACCGGATCTGTCGGTCGGATCAGAAAACCGGTGAACTGGTCACCTGACTGGTTCAAATAAGCCATAGAACTAGCCTGAAGAAAAATTAGTTAAAGATTGAAAAATTAGTCAAAAACTGGTAAAATTGGTCAAGAACCGGCCAAAAACTAGTTCACAGTGAATCAAAGAAAAATACTTAATACAACATTATTTTGGTTTTTTTTCTTAAAAAAAATAAAAACCAACCTAAAGTATTTATCATTTTCTTTTTTATTTTAAATATAAAATTGTTTTTATTAATAAATATTGATGTGTATAGTTAAAAATTATACTTAAGTATCATGATATATTTGATTTGTAATTTTGTAGGTATTGTAAATGTAAAAAACTTATAAAATTATGTTTTATTTTTAATTTTTAGCATTGTACAATTATGATATTATGTTTTTTTAATATTATTTTATGTATTATTTAATTATTATTATTATTTTATTAATACCGGTTCGATTACGGTTCAATTATTGAACCTTAAATCAGTGCTTTGACCGGTTTAATAACTGGTCCGATTTTAAAAACATTGGTAGATTTATAATAACCAGACTGCAAACTTAACTTCAACCCAAAATATACAACGCGAGTAGAAACTCTACTAATGGTCCCCATCAAAGTTTCTTCTTTTATTAATGTGTTTCCGCGTCCACTTTTTGGTGCTTTCAATTATTTGTCATTTCACCATATGGAATTAAGGTATAAGGATGTTAAAATAAAATAAAATTACATGTGTTTTAATGGCAAAGACTACATAAATGAAAATAATACTATGTATTTACATAAAAAAATAATACTACGCATACAAGGTGAGTATAGAATTATTTTATTAAAAATACGTTGAAAAGGAAAAAAATTAAAAAGAAAAAAAAAAAGACAGGCAGGCAAGACTTGTTGGTCTTCCCACGTGCTATGCTATTGTGCTTCTTCCTCTTCATTACGTACTCTCTTTTCCCTTAAATCGTATGCACGGTATCAAAGAATTCTAGGGATCACAAAATTGAAGCTAATTGCAGACAGGACAAGTTATTTTACACCGGATAATGCGTAACACCATTTTGGAGTGGATGGAGTAATGAAAGAGAGATAAAGAAAAGTAAGAAAGAGTAAATGGTATATATAATAATTGATGTGATAATAACTCTTTTACACCACTATTGTATAATTTTTCCTAAAAAAACATTAATTTTTTTTACACTACTCAATTCTTTATTTACTGGTTTGTAATTGGATGATAACAGATCTAGGACCCTTGGGGGCATTTTATTTAAAAAATAAAAATTAATAATAATAATTATTATACATATAAAGATGAAAACATAAATGTTAAAATCATAAAATTGTAATATATTTAATCAAATAAATTACATATCTTATAATGAAAATATAAAATTTGGGAAGTAGTGAGTTCAAATATATAAAAGAGTTTAATGGTCATGCATTGTCAGTATAAAAACTTTTACACTGTCAACTAATTAGAATTCACTGTTGCTATGACTTTTAAAGTATTTATTACAAAAGTCAACAAACTTACAATAAATGGTGATTTATAATTAGATGACAGTATAAAACTACTTTATACTGTTAGTGCATGACCTGTTTTCTCATATAAAAATAGAGGACACAAAATATAAAAACATAAAACACTTACTTGTAATTTTATCAAAGTAAGGAGGTATATTTGCACACCCTCACTACATATAGGTCCGCCTATGGATGATAGTGTAATTTTATTTTTTTTATTGTTAGTATATATACTTTCTCTCTCTCTTTTAAGTATTACAGCTTTTTAACGATATATATATTTTATTTATTTATTTATTTTGTTAACATATATATTTTAATAATTTGATATATTTTAAGTTAATTACATTACTACGATATTTGATTTATATTATTATCATGACCTAAATTTGTATCATAATCCAAAATCATAAATTTGTAATATTGTATTCTAGTTCAAAAATAATCTAATGTATTTATTAAATTTTTTATATAAATACTATCGATACAATTAAATTTAATAATATAATTAAAATGCAATGACATTTTAATTTTATAACATTGTATTTAAAAATAATGATATGCTTAATTTAAAATATATCAATTGTTAAAATATAAAATTTATATATTAAAATATTTTAAATAAAGTAGTAGTAAAAATTAATTAGCATAGGTCGATTTTAAGAAAACCTCCTAACTATAAAGAAAAGTAAAAATAAAATATAATGCTGAACTGAGAAATTGATTTCTTATAAATTAATTAACTTCTCAACATTTAAAACATGTGAAGAGGAAAATCATTTTGAAAAGTTAATTTGCATCAGACCAAATTCTCCAACTTTTTTTTTTCTTAATGAAAACATATTTTGAGAATTAAAGTTTGAAGTGCACCCCTTAACTTGAGAGAGTTAAAATTTGCCACGTTTGTGTATAATAAATTGTACAACAACTTTTATAATTAAAAGAGAGAAAGAAAGAAAAGAGAAAGGAGAACAGAATGTAATAAATACTGTGATAGAGAGAGATACACATAAAAAATAATGTTGTATAAATTGTTAAATAACACATCTCATTATAAATTATAAATTATAGTATCCAATTTGGGGAGTGTAACTCTCATTCTTTTCACTCTCTCATTTAGACATTATCAATATTATATATCTCTTTCTTTCTTTTGGAGATGTATTTCATATATTACCCTCTAAACTAAAAAAATAAAAAATAAAAAATCTCTCGATCATTTCAAATTATCTTTTTTTTTATCTCTAAATTAAATTCCAATAATTTTTTAAAGAAATTATTAATAACTAAAAATAACCCTACATCAAAATTTAAATTATTTATTATAAATTAAAAAAACAAAAAAATATATATATATATATATATATATTCAGAGATATTTGGTTGTGATAAATTTTAATTATAATATAATTTATATATTCAAAACTATTTATTAATTATAAATTTTAATTATATAAAAATAAATATTTATCCTGTACAATATTGTACAAGCTAAAATAATAGTGTTTATATATCTACCCTCGAATATCCTATAGTCGTAACCAAGTCATGGAGTGCACATGCAAACCCTTAAATTATTGTTAATTAATTAATGTATTTATCAGAATTTCAAGTTGGTTAATTTAATTACATTAGTACGTGCCATTGATCTTAAAAGTAAGGCAAATAGCCAAATACTAATTAGTTGCTTACGGAAAACGAAAGTAAAATGTATTATAAAAATAAAAAAAATTATTTAATACTTATTTTTAAATAATTAAAAATATTTAATAAAACATATTTAACACTTGTTAATCAATACTTTTAGGACGCTAATTAACAAAACTCTAAAAATAAAATCATAACAAGAATAAAATAAGAACATTATATTTCTATTTTATGTGTTGATTAATTACACTGAGAGTATTTAAATGTTTAGTGGAATTATGTTCATTGACCATGGAGAGGATAGCTAACCACTTTGAGTTCACATATGTATGACCCTAGTTAACGGGAATATGCTAGTAATCATAATGATGGACTTCTAAAGAATTAATTTAATGATTTCATGAGGAATCTAAATTTCTTTTTCCCCTTCACGAAGAATCTATTTTACAAACATATATTTAATCAAATAATAGAACATCTTCAAAAGTGGGTGGTGTCAAGTGATAAATATAAAGACAAAGCTATTAAACAATAGGCAGTTAACATGTATTATTCCATCTCTTCCCCTAATCATTATTAGTGCGTCCTAAGTACAATCACTTTAAAAAATATATATATAACATAGGTGCCAGCATGAAATGATGGAGCTACCCAGAATTTCAGTGGAGAAGGCAAGGAACAGGAACACAAATCTCCCCATGTGAGTGATTTGGGGACATATAAAGCAAAGAAAGCTGAGTTCTTACAAAGAGTTTCACATGGGGGGAGATGGAGGACATGATTCTTACAGAACCCTTTTCTCTTCACAGCTCATCCTTAACCAAAGTCCTATATCTTCTCAATATACCACTATCCCATAGTTTAATCTGTCCCAAGATCTTCTCCCACGTAACTGCACCACGGAAAGATTAAATGATCCACATTGCATGCCTTTTTTAGTTATTAAATAAACCCACTATTTAAACCCCATTAATCACAAACTTTCCAAATACTCAATTGAATGATCAAAATCCATTTGCACACTCTTCGATTAACATATAAAAAAGGGAACCAGGATCTGATCCAAACCAAGGTACAAATATCGGATGCCAGCCGTATCCGTTAATCCGATCCAAAAATGGTAACAAAACTCATAAAGAAAAGATGATTATGCGTAGAATAATCAATTGAACGGTTCTGATGACACACTGACCATGTGAAAGCCAGGAGGCCAAGCATTGAATGTGGTCCCATTATCCCAGTGCTACATGGATAGGACACAACACAAGAGGAACAGCCATACTCTATAGACCAAGCTTTTTAGGCAGGGGTTAAAACTAAAAACTGCCCAAGTTCCATAGCGATGAAATTTTTATATGTGGTATACAGTATCATGACATGAGACAATGGATGCCAAGTGAAGGGGTCACATCTGCACGTGGTTGCTGATTCCTATAGTTATTAAACTACACTTCAATTTTCCCACTAAAACCGTTGAGTCTTTCACCAGCTAGCTGTTGCTAGCTGTCTCTAATCCCCTCCCATGTGACCCACCTCCCCTTCATTCTCTCTCTCTCTCCAAAACCCTTAGAAAAACAAACATTACATTACTTTAACACATACCATAATCTAAGAAAAGGGAGGGAAAAAAGGAGGGAGAAAAAAAAAAAGAAAAGACTTTATAGCAAATGAATAAAAACACCATTATGAGGCTTTACATGGCACAATGGCATTGCCTCTCATCATCTCTTTAATATCTCTCTCCCACTGGTTTTAGAAACCCAAGAACAAGATTTTGAACTAAGATTTGCGGTTGTTTGTGTGTTGGTTAGGTTGTTGGGATCTCTGTTCCTCTCTCTCTCTCTCTCTTATTTTCTCAGACACACACACTTAGATACACAAGGCCATTATACGTAGTACACACACAATTTTCGGTATCTCTCTATATTTGGGGTCACACATACATAGGGAATGGCACAGTTACCTCCAAAAATACCAACCATACCCCAAAATTGGCCATCTTTTCCTCACCAAAGGGTGCCCACAATGGCCAACTTCAATCCTACCACCACCCCCGCCGCCGCCACCACTCCCCCGCCGCCGTCATGGGTCGACGAGTTCCTCGACTTCTCGTCGGCCCGGCGGGGTGCTCACCGGCGATCCGCCAGCGACTCCATTGCCTTCCTCGAGACGCCGTTTCTCGAGGAGTGTCGAGCCGGGTTCGACCGGCTCGACGAGGACCAGCTGATTTCCATGTTCTCCGACGACATTGCCGCCGCGGCTCTGCTGCCGCCGCCGCCACCGTCGTCGGCCTCCGACCCCTCCTCGCCGTCCTCCGACCAAAATAGCAACAACGACGAGAAGCCGATGGCAATGGCGTTGGACGTGAAGCCTAAGACGGAAACCGAGGAAAGCCCGTGCAAGAATGAGGCGGCGGCGCCGCCATCCTTCGCCACCGCCACCTACGCTGAAACCGTTGTCGATCCCAAGAGGGTCAAAAGGTAATGCTAATCACACCAAATATTAATTATTGTTATGAATGTAATATTATTTGAGTTTAATGATCATGTATTATTAGTGTAAAATTTTTTACATTATCAATCAGTTGAAAGTTATTATTGGTATGACTTTTAAGACTATTATTATAAAAGTTAATAAATTTATCATACATAATAATTTGTAATTAAATGATAATGTAAAAACAGTATATGACATTTTTTTTCATATTATTTTATAGAAATGAGATACACATACAATTATTACTTTTTTGTATTTTTTTAATTATTACAAAATATAATAAATGATGTACAAGTAAGAGATAGACAAAAAAAAAATATTATTGTATAAATTATTGTATAAATAATATTTTTCTATTTTATAATGTATACTTTTCCACCTTCCATGCACGTACGATTAATGAAAATTATTTTGCTTTTTCAAATAAACTAGCTTACAGTAGAGTTTAAGACGCTAGTTAAATAAATAACTTAATTTAATACTCGTTGAATAAAAAAATTTCGTAAATTTTACTATAAATTTTGTTAAGATAAGTTAAAAAATTATAAATTGCTTTCATAAATTTAAATGATTTTTTAAAGTTAAAAAAATTACAGCGTGATCCATACTTTGTCTTACACATTAAATTTTAGTATGAAGTTTTTTAATATTAAAATATGAACGATATACTTGTTATTTAGAAGGTGCCCTGCTGTGTATGTGCTAGATTATTCTTTGAGAATTACAAATAGTATGATCAAAGCCTTCGTTGTTTAATAATAGAGAATTGCATGATAAATACGTTATTAAATTATCATTTTGATGACTATACTTTTAATTGAAATGCATGGTAAAAAAATTGAATTTTTTTATATTTAACTATATTTAGCTGTAGTTTTCAAGGAGAATAATTGTTATATATATAGAGAGAGAGAAGTTTAATGGCTATATATTATTAGTTTAAAAATTTTTATATTGTCAAGTAATTAGAAATCATAGTTGATGTAACTTTTAAGGTAATTATTGTAAAAATCAACAAACTTATCATATATGATAGTTTGTGATTGAATTACAGTATAAAATTACTTTACACTGTCACTATATAGTCTATTCTCTCTCTATATATATTTATAAAATAAAGAAAACCAATGTTTTGATAGTTATATATTTGCATCTTACAAATTTAATTTTATGAAACCAATTAAATGAGTTGGTTGAGTGCAGAAGTTAATTATGTTCGTCCAATTATATCTCTTGCACCCCTTTTTCTTTCAAGCTACTTTGACGTAACCTTATAGGATAAGTGATTGATTTTATATACGTATAAAAATTAAACGTGTGTAGATATACCAAACTAAATCAAATTTTTTATTGTTATTATTTGTGTGTATACCAGAATTTTGGCTAACAGGCAATCGGCTCAGAGGTCAAGGGTAAGAAAGCTACAATACATTTCTGAGCTTGAAAGGAGCGTAACAACTTTGCAGGTGAATAACTTTAATTTAATTTTCATTATATATATAGTTACATATGCTGCACCAAAAATAAAAAGTTACATGTAGCATGTTAGTTTCCCTAAATTAAATGATTGTTAAGTAGTAGACTAGTAGTGGCATATTTATACTCCAATAAATAAGATTTGTGCTAATTATGAGAAATGTTAAAATGAAGACGGAGGTATCAGCATTGTCACCGCGAGTTGCATTCCTGGACCATCAACGTTTGATTCTTAATGTCGACAATAGTGCCTTGAAGCAACGGATTGCTGCTTTGGCCCAAGACAAGATTTTCAAAGACGGTATAAAGCTTTTTTCTTTTCCTTTTTCATTTTTTTAAATATTTTCACTTCACCTTTTATTTTCTGTAATCCATATATATTTCGAGATTTTCTTTTTATTTTTTGATATATCATGGTGAAAAGATTATTCTTCTGTTACAAGTGTGAATAATATATATAATATATAATACGTGCGTGTGACCTAACCAAACATAAGTCATATCCTAAGATTCTTGATCCTCATGTGTTGATGTTGATATCTAGGTTTGAAATCTTTCATCAGAGGGAATTTGTCTCTGCAAAAGCATATATATTTTTTGAAAATGAGAATTACATTCTTTTATTCCATCTTTTGTGGATCATATGGTCACCTTTGGAACTTCTAAATTAAAGCTAAGCACCATGATTATTGAGATGGTGGGTATAAATTTTTGAATCTCTCAGCTCATCAAGAGGCATTAAAGAAGGAAATAGAGAGACTGAGGCAAATCTATCACCAACAGAACCTACAAAAGATGAATAACTCAGTGAACAACAACCTTCAATCCCCACCAACATCACAGGCACAACCATCAATGCAACCACACAATCTTCATCTTCATCAGCAGCAGCTAACAATCTCTCAACCATTGGGACGCAAGGACAAGGAGCAGCTCCTCAGTTGAGGGGGAAGAGACAAGGAATAGTGCTGTGGATTTATGTCCCTTCGTGCTAACTAGAACTTTCACGTGATGTGTTCCCCATCAATGTTGATGTGGGGCTCCTGACACAGTGATGGGGTTGGAGGGTAGGAACTTGACAAGTGGATTGCTTGAATAGGTTGAAGAATTTTATGCTTTCAAGGTGATCAATTGGTTATCTTGGGGGATGGATTGGAATTTTGGGATTTGATTTCTTCAGATTACACTTTTGGTTTTCTTTTTAACAGAAAAATTATTCTCAATGATTTTTTATTTACTTGAGTGGAATAAGGGGACAAAGCATCGTGGTTTTGTATTGGGATATGCATGGAAGCTGTCAGAGAATTATTTTTCTCCTTTTTTTGTTTGGAGGAAGGGGGTGTCTGATCGCAGTATTTTTCTTGTTTTTCTTCCTTTGGGACTAATTGTTAGCTATTTTATATTTCTTTTTTTATATTTTATTTTGGATGAATTGTACAAAATTTAAGCAAACTATAACATTTATTCTTCTAAATATGGAAGTTGTGTTATATGTAATAGATTTTATATCGTCAAATTTCTTGATCTCAATTACCGTTGAAGCATACATGGATGGGTTTCAGAGTTACTAATTACAGCATATCTCGAAGCTGTTGGAAAATGGAGCAGCAATGATAGTAGAGTATTTATTTTATTTAAATTTGATTCATCTACTTTAAGAATTTATTCTTCTTATATATGTATCTTGTATTTAATTCCTTATAGTAATTTTAAAGAATTGTATTGTTTCAAAGTATGTCAAGAGGTGTCTTATGTAAATACCTGTGTACTAGTCTTTTTGCAATGAAGTCAAGAAATCAAAATCAAGAGTATCATAGATTATTTGAGTGTTCTCTCTCTTATCTTTTTATCTTTCTTATTTCCTTTAAAGTGGTATTAGAGCTTACTTATTTTGAAGATATTTAGTTTTGTTGCTTCAATATTTAAACTCACAAAAGATAATCATAACAAGTAGTGTATGCATGCAAAGGTGATTCTTGGTTATCAAGATGTATATATAGGAGATTGTAGAACAAGGATATGATGAATTGGAAAATGAAGAAGTTTTAAATCAACAACAAAGGAACACGTTATAAAAGAATTGTAGATTGGACAAATATGCTCTTAACATCATTCATGTGGCATAGGATGATGACATTTTGATAAAATTTCTAGTCTAAGGGGATGTTGGAAAATGAAATATTAATGATAGTAGAGCATGTACTTAATAGTGGAGTATTTATTTAAGCTTGATTCATGTATTTTAGGGTTCATACTATTTTTTCTATACATGGATCTTGCATTTAATACCCTACAATTTTTGGAAATCATATTATTTCAAAGTATTTCCATTACCAACATTATGTTAGCCAAGTGGAATTGAGCTCAAATCCTTTAAATAAGGTCTTAAATTCGACCTTGTAGATTAAAAATGTAGTTGAAAAGAGAGATTTCACTAAAAATGACTAGCCAATTCCTTAGCACAAATTAGTTATAGGTGAAGCTAATAAATACTTCACAATTATAACATGGTAAAATATATATATATATTGTGTGTGTGTGTGTGCGTGGCGTGTGCGCGTGTGCGCGTTTGTGTGTGTGTGTGTGTGCGCGTGGCGTGTGTGCGTGTGCGTGCGTGTGGTGCGTGTGTGTGTGTGGCGTGTGTGTGTGTGTGCGCTTGCGTGTGTGTGTGTGCGTGTGTGTGTGTGTGCGTGTGCGTGCGTGTGTGTGTGCCCGCGTGTGTGCGTGTGCGTGCGTGCATGTGTGTGTGTGCGTGTGCGCGTGTGCGCGTGTGCGTGCATGTGTGTGTGCGTGTGCGTGTGTGTGTGCGCGTGCGCGTGCGCATGTGCATGTGCGTGTGCGTGTGCCTGTGTGTGTGTGTGCGTGCGCACGTGCTTGTGTGTGTGCGTGCGCGTGTGCGTGTATTTTTAAGGGCAGATCCGCTAATGTGCTCCTTTTTATCTTAAAGGAAATACACAGTTGACTTTTATGGTCAAATACAGTTTCCTTATAGTTTTGAGTTTTGACCACCTTAATTTTTATTCGACTATGACATGATGCTATCTCATTAGTCATTAGAGAGTAGGGGGTTCAAGGAAAAACAAATGCAACAAGCACCCATCCTTTATACCTTTTTCAGGTACTTGGATAATTCCCACTTGTACTGCTCTGAGAGTTTCAGCTTTATACTAATTTTTCAAAGACAAAAGTTAGAGCCATAATTGTTTGAACCTATTCAGCCAGCAATAATCATTCTTTCCAGAAAGATAATGATTGTGGGACTTGAAATAAAGCAGAACAGTCATCGTGGCTAAATCTAATTATAGAATTTCTGAAAGTTTTAAGAGATGAACACACAATTATATTTGCTAATAATTGGTATTGAACATGCTTGCTGTGGATTCCAGCAAGATACACACAACTACATTGAACGCCCCCACCCCAACCCCCTCTTTTTTGCTTGGACTGAAAATGAAAATCCCAAACAAATCGGTCTCAGTTATGCAGGGCTTTGGGCTGCTAAACAATCATACTAAAACAATACTTCAGTTTGTAGGAAAGCATATCTTGTTATCTTAAACTTCTGTTTATTAATATAAGAACTTTAAGGGATATAGTTGATATTTACAACACTACTTTTTTACGTTAGTTTAACTAAAGCACAGTAACTAAGAGGAATGCTAGCAATACTTTCTCTAATATTTTCTTTTTAACACTATTATTTGTTGAAGCTCATTGGAAATCGCAAAGTTTGGTGAGTCATACTTCTAAATTAGGAAAGAAATTCATTAAATAAAAAGCGAAATCTACCAAAATTTGTGATTTTTAATAAATTGTAGCCCATAATAGAGAATGTTAGAGAGAGTATTGCTGACACTGCTCTACTAACTAACGCATTGCCTAGCAGAGCTATCAAAGTTATTTAGCAATAAGGTATTAGCATTTTTGCTTGCTCATTTTATGTCACTATCTGTACAACAATACTTTCCACTCCTCGACCAAGTAAACTGTTATATATTTAAACTTGAGTTGGGGTAGCATGTGTGGTTGGAGAGGTCATAGGACTTTCTGCAACATCACTAACTCTTCTTGACATTCGTCTCTTTACATGGTCCCATTGTTGAATGATCATCATCGTTAGTCTCCACATTGTTATCTCTTCATGGTTTGCATAATTCATGCAAAAAACGTAAACCAAAAGTGCAAATGTTGAGGTGCCTGTTGTCAATATGAAGAGAGCCGAGAAGCTCTTGGGGCTAAGACTTGCAGTTTCCCCATCAAGTTCTATGTCTTCGCATTGCTCTGATGCAAGCATTCTGTTCTCTAAATCACGTACGTTGCCGGTTTCAAATAAATCCAAAAGTGCTTTGTTTACACTTGGAAGAAATGGAGACCCCCTTGGAAATGCCTAACGCAAGGCAACACAAAAAAAGTTAAACAAATTTCTAACTGAAGGAGGAGGCTAGTAACGAGAAATTATTACATAGTTCCAGACCACCATGTGACCATGATGTCTGTTTGTCTCTACGTGACACATAGCTAAGTTTTTCAATTTACAAGAAAGAGTTAATAAAACTCAATTATGTGTCATGTAAAGATTAACTGGGACTACAGTGGTTCAAGACCATGTAATAATTTTTTGTATTAGAGAGTGTGTTGCTAGCATTTTTAACTAAAGGAGTAGCAAGGTAAAAATAGAAGTTATAAGAATTATTGCATCATACAAATCCAAATCCTCCAATTTTGTACAAAGGCCCGGCTTGAATAAACTCTTTACCGTACTTTGCAAGGAAAATTTTGGCCGCAGGAACTTCAAGAAAGGCAGCTCCTATTTCTTTCCTTCTGAGAGCTTCAGCATACTCTTCAAGTGCTCCAAACTGCCTCATGTTTGAAGGGTGAAACTGTAACACTTCCTGCACATAATTTTTCAAAAAGGATCCTGTACCATATCCAACCTTGATGTTACTATTCCGTAGCTGATCAATATCATCTACGGTGGGTTCAAGCCGATCAGCAGTTAGCATGCTGGCAAGGTTAGCTGTGTAAGTCTGTGTTATGATAAGTGCCACAGACAACCAGACCAGCATAACCATCTTTGATAAATTGCTGTGTAACTTATACCCTATGTTCAGTCAAATGAAACAAATCAAAATTAGGTCCTATTTGCATAAACTTCTTGTAAACACTTACAGAGAAAAAAAATAAAAAGATAAAATAAATTAAACTTCTTCCATAAATTAAAATCAACTTATGCACTTCAGTTTTGGGTGAAGCTAGTTGAGAGAGCTTCTAAAAAGTTAAGTGCATAAGTTGATTTTAGTTTATAGGAGAAACTTAATTCATTTATCTTCTTATTTTCTTTTCTTATAAGTGCTACAGAACCTTAACTCAATAATCCAAAAATGAAATGATAGCAGGCAAGTATATAAATCTTAAATTACCATCTAACTTGATTAGAGGGATCAGTGCCAACCAAGCCATGGTCCCAGTTTGATTCAGCATGGAACCTCTAATTTCAGGACTGTGGTGTCTTTCCAACATCCATAGAATAAAGCCATTGTAGATAACCATGGCCAATATTAGAATCCACATAGTCTTTGTAAAAGGTTTAATAAATAACCAAGCTCTATGTGCTACTTTTGATTTAAGGGGGACTACCATCACCACTCCGGGATCAGTGTATGGCTGAGTGAATTCTGCGTACTGATATCGATATGAAATTATTGTCACATCAATTACTGCATCGAAATTCTGCTTCATGCATAGACAAGTGAAGATGTGGAAACAAGTGTCATTAGCCAGCATTATGAGAAAAACTTGGTACACACTAACCAAGAAGACTATACAGATGTTAAATTACTAGGGTGAGAAGTATATATAAGTGTGATATTGCATTTAAGAATACCATAACTAATGATTCTTACCTTTAAATAAACTTGCTTCACCAAATTATCATATGTGTCATTGAAAGGATAGAATTTGTATGGCAAATGATAGGGCAACAACTCCATAGTTGCTCTAAAAAGATCAATAGTGAATCCCTGGAAGGTGGTAGTATTTTCAGTTTGGTCTTGAATTACATTTATGAATTGTTTCAATGTGGCCATAACGGGGACCCCAATTCTTAGTGGTTTATCCCTTGTTGGCAGTGCCCATCCTCTTGGAGTTCCCCAAGGTCTTCCTGGCCATAAAACTTGTCCTAGTTCCTTCATTGAGGAATTGAAAGTAGCATTTTGGCCAATATTATTGAGAAACCTAGTCCATCTGACCAGAATCCAATTTCCTTGTAACCTTTCCCTATCACATTGATAATCTGAAAAGTTTGTGAAGGATCTAACTTTTGGTCAGTGAACTGAATTTTTCCACTTAAGCCAGTAAAATTATTAAGCAGAATCTTATCTAGCAAAATTTGGCTACCTTTACTGTTGGTTTGGCTCATGGCTAGAGCAAGAGTCCATGCAGCATCATAAGCACGTGCTGCAAATATCCCAGGCTCACTGTTAAACTCATGAGGGTTCTCTGAGCTAAAATTTTGACGAAATTTAAGGTAGAAGTTCTCATATTGAAGCCCCATTTCTGGGAAGTAGCTCTTTACTCCAATTATCCCTTGCATGGAGGATATAGTGGATGCTTTCAAGGAATGAACAAGACTTGTAAAAGGATCAGTAATGATCCACACATAGCCTTTCTCCATCATGTTCAATTTGTTTGCAGTTTCAAACAGGTTTATGGCCAAAGGAAGCAACAAATTAACAACAAAGACTCTGCATTGGCCATCTCTAAGCCTCTCAAGTTCTTGGGACAATGAAGAGGAAACTAAAGGAGGGATGGCCAAAACATTGCTTATTTGTACACCTGCTTTGCTAAGAGCTCTATAGAGATGAGATAACATTCTTGTGGATGAAGAATCGCTATCTTCATATATTATGTTAACATTGAACCATTCAAAGGAATGAACAATAGCTGCTACTGCTTTCATCTGCTTAAACTGATTAGGTGAGGTTTGCACAAGGAAGGGCCACTTCAAAGTTGACCAGTTTGGAGTTGCATCAGCTAGAGTTAGAACTGGGGTCATATTTTGGCTACAAATCTCAGCCACTAAAGTTGTCTCTTCCCATGTCTGGGGTCCTATAATTGCTTCCACGTACTGTTTATCAATAAGATCTCTAGCTGCAAAACAATGGTGGGAATTGTTAGAAATAGCTTCTTAAAAAAATTTGGATCAAGTACAAGAAAATCCTACTGCAATCATATTCTTCTGTAACCAATCTATTGCTGTAATGGCTAAAACATCAGTGTTTCATTTGAAAAACAAAGCACGTAAAAATCAAATATCACTTTATTAGAGAAGAAGAAAATGAGGAAGAAGTGAAACTATTTCATCACAATGGGTATATGCAGCAAGTCAGCCATGTTTGTCAAGGAGTGCTAAAAGGCTGCAACAGAACTTGCTGTATATATTCTGATAATTAAACATTTATTTTGGTTTTATCAATATTTAAACGATGATATTAATTTTGTAAAGTAACATTCTAGAACAAAATTGTGGTAATGTTTGTATAAGACTGATGTAAAAAGAGTAGTTTGTAAATTTGTTAGCCACTAAAAACCATGTTGACTTTTAGAGGCTGATGAAACGACGACTTCGAAAGCATTATAGTCTTCACTAATCTTCACATGATATGTAATAGTGTTATTAATTTTTTCTCATAAACTAAAAAATTTGAATACGTGTAACATAAATATAGGTTGAAACCATGATAGTCCTAAACTACCTAATAATTTTTCAACTGCAAGGGTGTCTTAACCCTCCAAAATTTTTTGTTTTTACAATTCATATGTATAGATTTTAGTTTTTATATAGTGACAAAAAAATTAATTCTATATAAAAAGTATAATTTATTAATTTAATTATTAAGTTTTATATATTAGATTTCAATCTTTACTTTTTACTATTATTTTTCAAACAATTTTTTTTTTCAAGAAAAATAGCTGAAATGAAGAATTTTAAATTGTCCCAAACATGCTCTTAAGAGGAGAGATTCCTCTCAATGTATTCTATTTCTCTATGTATTATGTGACTTATATTAAGTATCTTATATTTTGTCGTTTATTATGTTTTTCTTAAATTTTATCAATCATAAAATATTTTGTTATTAATACTAAAGTTTTCTAAATCTATAAATTTACAGTTTAGTAATTTAAATTTTAATATAACATATCAAATTAATTATCAATTTACACAATTTATTCTTCAATGATTTATTTTCCTTTTAATTTACATTTTAAATATATATATATATATATATAAATTTATTTAATTTTTTATTTCAGGATGGAGAGTATACGGAGAGTTTCCTTTAACATTTATTTCTTTTGCAGTAAAAATATGAGTTAAATATGTTTATAAGTTTTATAATTATAGTTAATTTTGATTTTAGTTTTATTTATTTTTTTGACTTAGTCTTCATAGTTTTTTTTTAAATAATTTCTATTACTATTTATTAATGACGTGACATACACTTAAATATATTATATAAGTGACTACTGTGACATGACATATAACTTGATATGTTTACATACATGTCAATTATTAAATAACAATAAGTACCATTTTTAAAACTTCAAATTTATAAGTATCAAAACTATCAAAAATTCTTTTAAAAGACTAAAATTCAATATAGATTAAAAATTTATTAAATTCGAAAATAAAAACTATCTTAGGAGAAATCAATCCAAAGACAACAGCGTATTTTTTTTTTTCCTGAAAAAGACAACCGCGTGTTGAACTTTAATATATTAAGATTTTTTATTATAATTAAAAAGTTTTAATTATCTTAAGCGACGAACTTTTACTATATTAAGGCTCTTGCACTTGAAGAAAGGGAATTAAGTTTTGAGTTTAATTAATTTCTATGTGGTGTTACTATAAAAAATTTTATACTATCAACTAATCAGAAATTATTGTTGGTATAATTTTTAAAGTGATTATTATAAAAGTTAACAAACTTACTATACATATATGACAATTTGTAATAGAATGACAAATAAAAACTTTTTATAATGTTAATATATATACTATTTATATATGACAATTTGTAATAGAATGACAAATAAAAACTTTTTATAATGTTAATATATATACTATTTACTCTTTTTGTTGTTACTATGATATCGTATAAAGCATCTATTGGTTTTGTTTATAATTCATTTCTACCGAAAAACTTGACTAGCCACATTTAGTGAGGCCTCCTCTCCCAACTACATTTTTTCATCTACAAGATTCGAACCCAAAACTTTGTTTAAGGAATCCGAGTCCAGTTCCATTTGTTTTGACATAATGTTGGTACATAAGCTATTTACTCTTAAGTTTTATTATATCAACTTTAGTTTTCATTATTTTTCTGCATAGAAATTAAGTTTGTTTTTCCCATTAATTTGATGTTATGTTCGAACCGACGCTCTACTAGTTTGAGAAGATATCTTCAAACCACAGGCCCACGAGAGGAATTGGCAAAAAAATTAAGTTTACTTTTATGTGATTTATTGTAAATGAATTATAATTCTATTAAAAGTAGAATTGGGTATATGGGTTGGGCTACCCGTTTAGGCCCACCTGGCAATAGCCTGCAATTTAAATGGGTCAAGCAGGCCCAAATTGCAAAATAAACGATCTAAAATTTTTAGGCTTGCGTCCATCCCACATAGCCCATAAGCTAACAGGCTAATCCGCGCCCCGTAAATGAATAAAGGGAAAATTAAAAAATTAAAAATAAATTAAAGTGATGATTTATATACATTGTTATTTATCATTTTGTTTTATTCATTAAAATCAATAACCCACACTATGTTATATAAGGTATACACACAATTTATTTTTGCAAGAAATATTTTTATAATTTTATATTATACTAGCTTATATATTGGGGATACAATGATAAGGTATATTAATAAAAATAAAAGTAATTTTACATTCTTCAAAATGTTTTTAGTAATCATTTTAATATGCTTTTTAAAAAACATTAAATGAATAAGTAAATATTTTTAATATTTTAAAAATATAAAATATTTAGTATTAATATTTAATATTAATTTTAGCATTTTAATATTTATTTTAGTATTAAACATGTATTATTTTAATATTTAGCTAAAATTAAGCAGTCTACAAGCCAGGGCTGTAGCCTGTAGACCAAACCTGTTGAACTCATGAATTAAAAAGATATTAAGAAAAAAATTATTAAAAAAATAGAAAAGGAGTAATATTTATCAATTTGGAGAAATAAAAATAATCAACTTGCCATTAATTAAGTTCTATATTAGACGTCGAGCACAATAAGATCCACAACTGGAGTAATGGCGGGCGGGTACGGTTAGCTACCCGCTACAGCCCGCCTGTAAACAACCCGTACCCCCATTACCGCGGGGTATACGTAACATAGCGATATTAAAATACGCGGGATCCGCCATATTTTTAAAAAAAAACAAAAAAAAAAACCAATTATTATGTGTTGAGATATTAAACGTGTTGCAATACTTTGAATTTTAATTAAATTATAATAAAGTTAATTAAACAACCTAAAATAAATTTATTATTCTAACAATTTTTCTAAAAGATATGTATGCTCACAAATATGTCTTTTCTGAAATAATGTATAAGATCTCTCGTACATTACATTTTTGAAATTTGAATAAATTTCGTATTTATAATATGAAGGTATTAAGTAAATAGAATAGGATCGGGTATGATCAGACCGCCCGTAATAACGGTACGGGTATACCCGTTGCGAATATCGGCGGTATCCATTTAAAGATCATTTCACCGGGCGGCCCGCGATATCCGCGGGACGGGATTTGACATCTATCCACAACCTCTTTATCAACTCGGTTAAAGTCAATTAAGGTCTGATTGATTGCGATTAGTTATATCAAAAAAGATAAGGTGAGAAATTAAACGCAGCAGCCTGAAGGATCCCAGTGAGTCTATCGCAGCAAACTGATTCTGTATGATAGAAATCCTCATCTCTTAATCCCCTATCTCCCTTTACCGTTGCGAGCGTTGCTGTCCGTAATAAACTCCTATTGGGCCACGACTGCTGCCGCAGCGCCAGCATCCCCCTGCATTTCTTAATGCAAATTTTAGTGTGGTCATAAAACAAAGGAGAGGAACAAACACATGCACGCTGCCCATAATAGCAAACAATCTGACTAGTTGCTCATCATCCATATTCCTTAATTTATATAGGCACAAGAATGCTAACAAACAATTTTCAAGTCAACATAACGTCTTTTACAATCTATTGATTTCCAGTCAAATTCCAAAGTTATAGGCTGAAAGAAGTTTAACGCGTAACCTTGATCTTTAAAATCCTCGCACAATAATAATAGATGTTGATGGCAGCGGGAGGCACTCAACAACTTTCTTTTTTAAAAAGTAAGGGATAATTAAAAAACTGACCTCTTATAAGGTTAGCAATAATTACAGTTGGATTTTATTTAAGAGTAGTATATATGTGTATGATCCATATATAAAAATATATGGAAATATATTTGATTTTGTTGAGGAAAAGATGATTCAACTTTATAGTTTTAATGGATAATAAACAAAGTAATTAGATGAATAAAAAGGTTATATTTTAATGTGTTTACTCTAAGTATAGAGAAATTAAAAAGTGACAATTCATTTATCTAAAAGATATACAATCTCATATGACTATTTGATAATAAGCTTGAAGAGTATTTCATCATACGATCGTTGAATATTTTCCTACTATCTGACAAAAAAAAGATAAAACATCTAGTCTTAAAGACAATATCCATTTGTCCTTAAACCTTGGGTCTGTTTGGTGGCTAGGATAAGATAGGATAAATAATATATCATGTTATAATCTATTATTGTTGCGCTAGTAAGATATGATAATGTTATCTTATCTCTTATTCTATCCTGTTGCTCTAATATATTTCTTATCCTAAGGGAGGAGCTGAGTTAGGAAGCAACGTGATAAAATAAGCTCATACACACACACACACACACATATATAATAATAATAATAATAATAATAATAATAATAATAATAATAATTTTGATATGTAAATTTAAAGTATATTATTAATTAAAATATTAAAAATTAAATAATTACTATTCAAATATTTTTAAATAAAATTATTTTAATAATAATTATAATTTTAAAAATCTTATATAATTTTTTTTATAATTTTAAGAAAAGTAACTACATAAATAAAAAGTTATATTGTATAGTTTAGTTAAAATTGTAATTTTTTTGTAAAAAAATAAAACATTAAATTAAAAGTTGCTTTTAGAAAATTATTTGTAATTTTATGAAATAATAATTTTGTCATTTGAACATAATTTATATTTTATCATATCGTTATCCAGTTTGTTATCCGGTGTACACCAAATAGTAGATAAAATTATAGTTTATCTTGTTCTTATCCTACTCTCATATCTTATCTTATCTTATCATATCCTGACGACCAAACGGACTCTTATATTATTTTGACAGTTTTCTGAACAATATCTTTTGATCTGCATGTCTAATTGTTTTTTTAAAATACAATAAAACAAAATTTAATTCCCTTAATTTCTCATATTTTCCATTTGTCTTTTTTTTTTTTTAATGAGTGTCAATGCATAAGAATAAGAAGAATGTATAAAGTAAGGGTGTTAGGCGTGATTTTCAAATTAAGTAGGATCTAGCTATGTGTAATTCTTTATATATATAAATTAAAATAATTATCTTGTACGAGAGTGTTTTTAGTTGTCATTCTTCAACGAGAGTATTTTTAGCTATCATTCTTTAATGAAAGTGTTTTTAGAAATTTTTTTAACCTCTCATATCTTTTAATTTATCATCTTCAATAATTTTAGTTCTAAATTGAATTTCAATATTTTTTAAAAGAAATTATCAATAATTAGAATAACATTGTATCGCAATATAAATTATATATTATAAATTTAAAATATAATTTATATGTTCAAAAATATTTATTTATTACGATTTTAATTGTAAAATAATTTTTATTATATATTTAGAAATATTTAATTATTGTAAATTTATATTATATAAAATAAATATTTATTCTGTGCAATACACATGTTCAAACACTAGTTATTGTTAACTTTAAGAAGAATTAATGCATGTTAACAATTTTAAGATTCCTCCTTTCATATTGGAACTTTCTGCATGCTGAATTTTCCCAGTAATGAAACTTTTAAGATTCGTACTGATCGACCAATAAAAGTATTTTGTATGCTGTCACTTACTAACGAAATATACCAGTCGACAAGAAATTTGAATTGGTATTAAGTCGCCTCAAACGCGAATACGACCACTTCAAATAAAACAAACCAAGATGAGTTAATGTATAATAAATTATACCATTTAATAGAAATATATTAAATACATGAGAAATGCTACTTGTTATATATCCTTCCAGTTAATTTCTTAAATTTCGTACAACTTTTTTATTCTTTTACGAAAGAAGTCTTGATATATATTCAAAAAAGACTGAAGTACCTTCGTTTAAAGTCATTTATATAAATAATTTGATTTTGAAATAGGTCATTATCATTGACTACTTAATATAACTTGTTATAGTAATGTAAATTGTAAATAAATAAAATAAATTTAAATATTATTTTTAATTTATATGAACACATTAAATATTTAGTTTAGAGTTTAATATCTATATACTATCAAATAAAAATTTTACACTATCAACAAATCAGAAATTATCATTAGTGTAATTTTTTAAGGTATTTATCGTAAAAGTCAACAAACTTAACATACATGATAATTTGTAATTGAATGATTGTATAAAAATCATATACATTGTTAGTGCATAAATTATTTACTCTTTATTTTGTGAGTAATTATAATTTGAGGAGTGTTAGTACCATACTCTCTCACACAATACTTCCAACATTGTCTCTCCTATTTATCAAAATTTATTGAAAACTACAAAATCATGAGTGAGGTGCATTAAATAAGGAGTAAGACCCATCCAATTTTGTATTTTTAACAAATTTTAGCCAATGATAGAAAGTGTATTACTATCATTTCTCTTATAATTTAGAAATAGACATTTTATACTTGAGTAAACTACTATTTTCGTCCTTGACTTTGTAGGACACCATCATAATAGTCCCTAACATTAAAAAAATACCAAATAAAACCCTGACTTCACATTTCGTTAGTCAGTTAAGTCTTCACTGTCATAAAAACATTAACTCTGTTAGGCCACATGTGAGTTGGCACGTTATGTGCCACATAAGCACTTACATGGCATGCCATGTGGGTCAATAGAAAGGGACACCTTAGCAGGGACTAATTTGACGATTTTTTGGCCAAAAATTTTGGACTAAAATGACAAAAACTTTTGGGAGGTGAAAAGTTAAAAAGCCGCCCTCCTTTTTAACCACAACCCTCATTTGTTACCTATGACTATTTGCTCTTTCTTGGTGCTAGTCAAAAGCATCCCTCACTACTTTCATAGTTGCTTCTGAGTGAAGCATCTCTTAGCCTTCATTTTTGCCCTCAATTTGCACATGTTCATTTGCTTTGGATCATTCTTCCCTTAATTCGTAGTTGTAGTGAAGTGGAAGGTTCATTGAATAAAAAAATTTGCTTTTATTTTACTATTATTGCGGGTGCATGTATTGTTGACGTTGTTAGGTTTGAACTTGATTTTGTTTTCATTTTACCACGAAAGGGTATTTGTGCATTTGTTTGCAGATTGATGTTTGTAAGGTTTTGAAAAAATCTTGGTTCTATTTTTCTCAAAGTAGATATCATGGGGGATTTTTGTTTGTTCCTAATTATAAACCTGTTGGTGTATTGTTGCATCATCCTTTTCATTTTGATTAAGTTTGCATTTTGTGTTTGTAATTTTTTCTGACACTGTTTTGGTCCTTGTTCGTGTGCTTGTCTTGTCTCTAAATCTGTTGTTTGTTTTAATATATTTGATACTTTTGGGGGTCATGTGCAAAATGGTTTGGAGTATCACACTTATTTTGCACCATGGAGGCAAGTTTGTCAAGACTAACATTACTAAGCTAGAGTATGTTGGTGGTGAAATTGATGCCTGGGAAGACCTGGATTCAAACAAGCTAAACCTATTTATCCTCAAGGATCTGGTGAAGTATTGCAAACAATAAAACAATTTGGTGATGTTTACTAGTTGATAGATAAGGGTATGGATTTTGAGACAGGCTTGCATATGTTTACAACAGACACTAATATTTTGGATATGGTCATCACTGCAAGGCACAATTAGTATGAAGTTGAACTTGTATTATAATCACATGGTTGATGACGACCCTGTGATCTTGGGGGAGCCTGGAAAGGAATTTGAAAAAGATAAAGATGATGACTTAATTGTTCTGGACAACATTCTAGAAGGAGGTGAATAGGCTTGCGATGATGATGAATTGTCAAAAAGTGATGATGAGGAAATCATGGGGACTCTTGTGAATGAGTTGTTAAATGAATCTCCTTCCAATCCTAGTGTTGAAGATGATGATGTGTCCTCGAAAGATAAAATCAAAGCAACTTGTCCAAAGTGGTTTGGGCAGAGGAATGTGTATGCTAGTGGCATTGGTGTAAGCCATGAGTATAGTAGGATAGTGGAAGATGAAAGGAATATGAACAAGACCCAAGTTGGCAGTAAGGAGGAAGTTCTATTGGGTGATGTTGGGGAGAAGAAAATAGGTGAGGTTGGTGGTGAATTTGAAACTGTAGTGGATGATGTTGGTGGGATGAACATGGTTGAGGTTGGTGGTGAGTATGGAGTTTGAATGAATGATGTTGTGAGGAAAAGCATAGGTCAGGTTGGTGGTAGTGATGCAGTTCCAATTTAAAATGTTGTGGGAGATGATATTGGCCATAAGGATAGTTATGCAGCACATATAAATGATGAAGTTCATGCTTTTAGAAGGAATCAGGTTGGCAATAAGGAGGCATATTTAGAGGATGATGAAGATAACAATAATTATCATTTCGAACAACTTCAGAGTCCTATTAGTAATGATGATGATAATGAAAATGAAAAGGAAGTCTTCCCACAATTTAATGAAGGAACACAGTTTGGTAATGTAAGTTTGGAGCTTGGTATGGAATTCAATAACTTTTCATTATTTAAGACAGCAGTGAGAGACTATACCATTCACACGGGAAGAGAGATTAAATGGGAGAAAAATGACAATGTAAGGGTAAGGGCTAAATGTAAGTAAGTTGGATATGAATGAGAGGTATTCTATGGATGGAACAAAATTAGAAAAAATTTCCAGATCAAGACTTTTGTTGAAGATCATAGTTGTAGCAGGGGTTTCAAGAACAAACAAGCAAACCGAAAATAGGTTGTGAGCAGGCTTGAGGATAGGATTAGGTGTCAACCAAATTTGAAATATACTGAAGCCATTAATTTTTTAAAACAACAATATGGGGTGCATATTAATGAGTCAAATATATTTAGAGCAATGAAGGAGGCTAGGGAATTGGTGGAAAAAAGTGAAAGAGAACAATATGGAAGGACATGGGATTATGCACATGAGTTATTAAGGAGTAATGGTGGCTCTACTATAAAGATTGACACTATCCCTATCCCCATGCTCCACCAAAGTTTGACAAGTTATACATTTGCCTTAATGGTTGCAAGAAAGGTTTTGTGGCAAGTTGTAGGCCATTTATTGGCTTGGATGAATGCTTTTTAAAAGGCTACTTTGGTGGACAACTTTTTTTTGCAGTGGGTCAAGATGCTAACAATCATGTCTTTGTCATTGCATATGTTGTTGTTAATGTTGAGAATAAGGTTAACTAGAAATGGTTTTTGACTTTGTTGCATGATGATCTAGGAGACTATAGGCAACATGGATGGAGCTTCATATTTGACATGCAGAAGGTAATATTTTCCTCCAATTTTGCATGCTATTGTTTGTTAACATTCATGTATATATGTTAAGGATTTAATTGATAGTAAGTGATAAAAGTTAGGGATTAGTTTGAAATCAAGTAATGTATTTCAAGGACTTATTTGATAGGACTTTTACTGGTTTATTGTTATTGTGCAGGGACTTATTCTTGCCCTTCAGGAAGTAATGCCTGGTGGTCTACACAGGTTTTGTACAATGCACTTATGGAGGAATTTCACAAAATAGTGGAAGAGTAAAAAACTAAAGGGAGTGGTATGGGATTATGCAGAGTCTACCACAGTTGCACAATTTAATTAGCACATGGATAATGTGAAGATATTGAATATAAAGGCTTAGGAATATTTGTCAAAGTGGCCTAAAGAGGTGTGGACAGGGGCTTATTTTAGTAAGTGGCCAAAAGTGGATAACATATGCAACAATAACTATGAAGTATTTAATGCAAAAATTGTTCACTACAAGGGTAAGCCTATCTTGACCATGCTTGAAGAAATTAGATGCTATATCGTGAGGATCATTAGTGGACACAAGTTAAAGCTAGCAGGAAGACTAGGACCTTTATGTCTTATGTAATAAAGTAGATTGGACAGGGGAAAAATTGAAAGCAATAAATGGACACCACTTTGGGTTGGTGACAGTGATGGGAATAGGTTTGAAGTGCAATCTTGGGGAAAGATAGTTGATGTGGATTTAGGGACTCAGTGTTATACTTGTAGATTCTGGCAGGTCACAGGTAGTTACAATTACTTATTCTATTTGTGTTATGCATTTTTGGTGAGTAAGTTGCTAATTGTTTCACAACTAGACAGGTATGCCTTATATGCTTACATGTGCTGTAATAGCATACAAGAACCAAAGGCCTGTGAATTATTGCAACCACTGGCTGACCTTAGGTGCATATAATGCAACATATATGTATTTTATTCAGCCAACACAAAGACAAGAGTATTGGACTCCCACAGTGTATGAACATCCTCTTCCATCATAGAAAAAAGCAAAAAGAGGTAGACCAAAGAAGATCAGAAGAAAAAATGGGAATAAAGAACCTGTTAGGGGTAATAGGTTAAAGAGGACACTGGGAGAATGGATATGCTTCAAGTGTGGCTTAGGTAATCGTAACTTTAGAGGATGCAAAAATCAAGGTGTATCACCTATGCCAAAAAAACTGGATACCAATAGAAGCCCATCTTCATAGAGGTCAGAATGCTTCTACTGGGGTGGAAAGACACCAACCAATTGTGGTGGACAGCCAACAACAACAGACAAATAAAGTCAACTTGTCACAACCACCTAATTCTCAGGACTCTTTTAGTGATAATTTCTTAGTATGTCATCCATTCATAACTTACTGCATATGATCTAATTTCATAGCCTGTGAAATTTTATCTCACATGATTTTTTACTTGCAGGGAGATTATTCTGGTTCTGTCCCATCACTAGTACTTTTAACATGACCACCAATTGTTATTGAAAGCTCAATAAGGTATAGGCCATCTCCTAATCAACTAACCATGACTATGCCATATGTTGGGTACTCACCTATTGGAAGAGCACCTTTTCCACCAAGGTCAACATTAGGGCAAGCAGGAAATTTCATGCACTTCATTCCAACCCCAAGGTTGCCTCAGCAAGGACCATGAAGACAATATGAAAGAATATTTATTTTTTGTAAATGATCTGATTGTCTTTTGGTTATTGATACATTAAATAAACTTGTTTAGTTTGTCTTATGGAAAATAATTTTTTGCTTTGGTTTGGTCATATGTAAATGGTCTGTTAGTTTACTCTTGTAACTGCACTTATGTTTTTTGTTTGGTGCACTTATGTTACTGGTTTGGTGCACTTATATGTTTGATTTAGTGCACTTATGCTTCTGAATTGGTGCACTTCTGTATCTAGTTTGGCGCACACTATTTTGTTCATTAATGATATTAAGGTAACTTATGCTTTTGATTTGGTGCAATTCTGTTTCTAGTTTGGTGTATACTTTTTTGTTCTTTAATGATATAAAGATAACTTATATTATCATGCTGTTACAAAAAATACAAAATTGTCAAATTGATATAAAGGTGACTTATATTATCATGTTGTTACAATACAAATTACAACTAAAATACAATTATAATTCGTCCCAATATGGATTAGCAATTACAATAAAATTACACCTTTCACACATTAGGTGCAATTGTATTTTATAAAGACTACCCTTTATTTAGCAATACAAAACATCAATAAGAAAATTAAGAGCACAAATCCAAATACTACACAGTAACTTAGCATCCTAACTTCAACATGCAAACTGTCAAATTTGGAACACAATTCAGACATCTTCAATTATTCTCTTTGAGTAATATCAGCTTGAACCACTTCATTGTCTTCATCAACCCACAAAAAATAACCATAATTCTAACCTTTATGCATAAAACAAAACCCATAATTTATTTACTTACCTGTGGCAGTGGATATGCATAAAACAACCTCCCAGGGTTCCTCCTTGTCTTAGTTGTTTGAATCATAACTCTTCTACTACAATAACAAAAACACATATTGACACTAGAGAAACTTGAGCTTCCACTTATAAAGATGGCATTGGATGAGATTTTTTCTTCTTCCTTTACTGTGTCAATGGGCCTCCAACTTACATTAAAAAGAAAACAAAAGTGATGAGATGTTTGTGGAAAAAAGAAGATGAACAATGAGAACTCAAGAAGAAGAAGAACAACAACAAGGGCGACAAGAAGATGGGTGAGGAGTCTGCAAGTGGGAAAGGAAGATCAGGAATATTATTTAAGGTTGAAGAAGAAGAAGCAACAATTAAGAATCTTCCTCTTTTTTTTTTTTTTTTCAATTCATCCCTTTTCATGTTTCATTTGAATCATTGTCAATTTAGTCCAAAAGTGTGGCAAAAAATTTGCCAAATAAGTCCTTGTTGAGCTATCCTCACTCAGGAACCAAGTGGCTTGCCACGTATATGACAATGTGGCACACAATGTACCAGCTCACACGTTGACTAATAGAGTTAACGTTTTTGTGACAACGAGGACTTAACTAACTAACAAAATGTGAAGTCAATATTTTATTTGGTATTTTTTTAATGTTAGGGACTATTATGATAGCGCCTTGCAAAGTCAGGGACGAAAATAGTAGTTTACTCTTTTATGTTTTTTCAAACACTTCATTTTTAATAGAATTTGTTCTTCAACACTCCTCTATAACATTTAACCATGTTGTGACTAAACATGATAAGACAGACAATGTAATAATATTAGAGTTAGTATTTTATTTTCAATACTTTCATTTTTTATAATTATTAAAAATATAAATTAATTATTTTAATGGAGAAATAATTTAAATTATAATAATAATTAAATTATAAAGTTAAATTTATATATTTAATAAAAAAATATAATTTAATTTTTAAAATTTTTAAGTTTTAATATTGTTGTTATTTATTGATTTTTATATATTATTTAAATTAAAACATAATTAATAACTTAATATATAATTCGTTTAAAAATATATAAATAAATTATTTTTTTAAAAGTGAGGCAAATTCTTCGTAAATTTTTCCGAACTGGATGAAACTGGGAAAATGAGATTGAGTTTGGTTGAGAACGTGGAAGAATATTGTTAAAATTTGTTTCACCCTGTAGTTGTCAGTCTTGAATCGAAGGTGGGATTGAAAATGTGTTAAAAATTTTAGTGTTTTGTTGTTGGCTTGCTCCTAGGGCATATTGTATATTTATACTGGGTGAATAAGTTCAATGGGAGGGGGAAAGACGAAAGAGATGGGGAGTGGGAAGGGAGCGTCAGTGAGGGGGAAGAGATTTAGATTTGGGGAGGAAGGGAGAAGGAGGCGCGGGTGAGGAGAGAGAAGAATTTTTGTGTTTTGGTGGTTAGAAACCTTCGTGAAATGTTAAATTTAATCAAATTATGAATTCAAATTTTAGGAGTTTTAAATAGCTAGAAATTGTATTTTAAATCATGACAAATCACATCACCGCTAATTACAATTAATAGTGTTAGTAACAGAGATTTATTGTGATATATTTTTAAAAATAAAAGACCAAAAATTGACATTATTTTAAAATGAGGAACTAAAAACAAATTTTATCATATTTAGAAGGATTAAAAAATGTTTAACCCCTCACTTTTTTTAAGCCTACCCTAAACCCGTTCCATTTTGTCACAAGAACGGATGGCCATCCCGTTCCCGTCCCACCTATTATCATTAGTTGTTACTCATCTTCTAATATCTAGTTTAATTTTTACTGCATCTTAAAAGTTAGAAGTTTTGCTTTCATTGACTACTTGAGTTAATACTCTCTTTTTTTTAAGTTTTTACAGGCTTCAGATCGATCTGATTTTATTTTTTGAGACTTTTTTTATTGCTTAACCCTTTTTTCTTATTTTATTTTTATTTTTGAGCTTTTTAATATTGTTCTTTTTTTTTGTCCCTCTCTCTCTTATATCTTGAAAATTTTCCAACTTAGATATTGACACTTTATAATATCTTTTTACCTTTTTATCCTTTGATTTGTTTCCAACCTATTAATGTAGGACTTTTTTTTTTTTTTCTGAAAAAACACTTTTGGGTCTTCTTTTTCAATTCCTCTTGAACTTTATGTTCATTAAGCAATATTGGGATATCTGTTCTATTATCAAAACTGAATTGGCAACAAAGTTGTCAATATCTATACCCAAACAGCATTCACCAAAAAATACTGTATACATTCACCAAAAAATCTATACCCAAATTAAATAAGGGTGATTTGTAGCAAACAGATTAATTTCAATAATAAAGGAATTACATTTTTATATTAACTTTCGAAGTTCTTCCTTACCTGACTAATTTGTTTAGTAAATAGTACCAGAGATTGGAAATATCTATGTGCAAGTTGCAAGAAGATTCTAAAGTTTAAAAAATTTTGGAAGATTTTCCCATTGTCTAGAAGATTTGAAGTCGCATCTAGGGCAGTTATATGTTAACCACCATTAATACATATATGTATCTTTCTAGGTAATTTCTTCAGTCTCAACAAATGAATTAACGAAGGTTTTATTTTAGATAAATAATTATTTATTTTTATTAGTTTTTTAAGAGACCTTTTAAAAAACAAGCCATTATTTTCTTAAAATTTTCCTAATCAAACATGAGCTTAATATGCATACATTCAACAATATGACTAAATTCATTGAACAAGTAATCAGTTGGTTGAGAGTTATTTTAATTTAACTAAAAGTTACAAGTTTGAATTCTTGAGATTACAGCTATGTTTAAAAAAATTGGAAAGAATTTTATCTTTCATAATGATATTACTAGACTTGATTTATGTGGTGTTTGGATAGTGATTGTCTTAAAAAAATATAAAATGACTACAATATCTCTTAAAACTTTTGTTAGATTATTGATAAATTATTCAATTTCGACCCAGGTAATTGACAATGACATCTTAATATAATTTGTTATAGTAATGTAAATTGTAATCATACATAAAAATAATTTGTTACAGCAGAAATAATCAATTCAAACAAATATATTAAATTATAGATAACAATCAAATGCAATGGATGAATGCACAAATGTTGATTCATCTATATGGAGAGCTTTCCAACAATAAAGTAGCAAGATCAAGAGTCCATGCTCCACTGACCTTCGGCATGTGAGTCAATATTCACCAGTAGTAAGTGTTCATAGGTATATGCTAGTACACTACATTGATCACGAATAAATTGTAATATTCATTAAGGACATTAATGTGTGAACCTCCTTAACCACGACCTTGAGTCACGATGCTCCATCCACATGTGGGATGATGCGCACTAAACGCCTTCAAGGTCTCCTTGACCCCTCCATTACAAAATTTACACCCCATTACAAGATGTAGCTACTCTAGGACCCCCAAGATCAATCATAATGATATGATTACAGTTGGTCTTATTAGAGTTGATATTCATCAAGAATTTCATTAGAGAAGCTCCCTTTCCCTCAATACAAATTTCCAATTCCCCAACATTAGGTTTCACTGCAATTCCTCTTAACTAGAAGTTAAGGTTCACATCTTTACTCGATATCAACTCTAATACAAAAACTAATCGTTGTGCACATGACAATATAAATAATAATCATCTAGTGAAATCAATCATTCTTAATAAATCACCCCAATAATATATAATTAAATCAAATTACAGATAAATTCTATGCATATCATCTCATCCATCCTTACTTTCACTCACCCTTAAAGATTAAGAGTCAATATTTTATTTTCAATTTTATTAAATTTTATGAGAGAATTTCGTCCTCATTAAATAGTTTCATACCTTAATTTCTTTAAAATTTTAAAGAACACCTCACTTAATACTCAATTCCTCTTGATTTATCTTAATAAGTGGTTAGGATTTATTCTTTGTAATGCTATTACATTTAGTATTAATATTTATTTTAATATCTTATTTATTTGTTATTAATTGTATTTTAAGGTTGGCACTATATTTAGAGATTATTTATTCGTTTCTCCATTTTATATTTTCCTACTACTACTTCTGGTGGCTAGTAATGGTGTCTTAAAGCACAATCCTATAAATGGGCCGTCACACTCTAAACTTTATCATTCATAACACTCCCAACCATGTATACAAAGCATCAAAAAATTTCATACAATCTTTACACTACAAATGTTTCCAATCAATGATTGAAACGTAATCTTCCATAAACAGAAACGAAATTCCAGCAACCATGTAAAAATTGATGTTATCACTTTAAGCCTAACTTGGGCTAATGGGGCGTCCAGCCCGGCTGCGGTTTGGGCTATAAAAAATGTACATCTACTAACCCAGTTACTTAATTAATTTAATTTAACTTGCACTTAATTAATTAATTTAATTTTGAAAAAAAAAAGCTATCCACTGACTGTGTAAAGCAGTTTGACATTGTCACCCAATCACAAACCACCATGTATAATAAGTTTGTTAACTTTTATAATAACTACATTAAAAATCATACCAATGATGATTTCTAATTAGTTGACAGTATAAAAGTTTTTACATTGACAGTATATAGTCATTAAACTCTTTAATTTTATGCACTCCTGATTGTTTAATTTAACTTCAATTAATTATTTTCACACACATACAATAATTTCTAAGCTTTTATTTATCAACATTTCTAATATTTGAGCCTACTAATTTCATTTTAATTCCTACACACATTTTATTTTATACAAATCCATAATATTTTCCAAAACCAATGGGTATAATTTATTTTAATTATTCTAGTTTAGTTGAAATATAATTGCAACACAATTATTAAAGCTATTAATTAAAATAGTAGCAAGAAAAAAATAAAATAAAATACTAATTTATTTATTTTGCAAATAAGGAAAATAGAAAAAAGAGAATGTTCCAAACTTTTAAGAAGTTGTATTTACTTATTTTTAGAAAATAATTGATTTATGATATGTACTCTAAATTAATGAATATGTAAAACAATAATACAATAACAGAAAAACCTCTCTTTTAATAACGAAGTAGAAAACTGTGGAGACTCTCTTGGCACATGTGTATTTGCATTGGGAATAAAAAGATATTAAAATTCTACTCCCTAATAATCAGTCAATCAATAAATACAGAATTTAAAAAATTAAAATAACATATTTAATAACAAAATATCTAGAGCTTGGTGGTGAAAATAAAATACTCATATGTTCCCTATGTAAATTTAAAGAGCGTGATTCTATAATTTAAAACAAGAAAAATGATATTTATACAACTAAGAGAGAGAAAGAGAGAGAAGTTTGAAATGTAATAAATAAATGATGTGATAAAAGAAAAAAAAATACACAAAAAATGATGTACAAATTGTTATAAGAATTGTTGTATGTATATCATAACTCTTAAAACAATACTTACAATTTATGACTTAAAAGACTAACTAAAAAAAATAATTTCCATAAATAATTTATCTGCAAATGTAATGTTTCTAATACCCTTAATTTGAACGAGAAATTGTTGCAATTGCTGACACACTTTTTTTTACTTTTATATATATATTAAGATATATTAAGATTACTATAACAGATCAAAATCTATTATAGCGATTACAAGAAGAAGCACTGTGATAAGCCAAACAAAAAAGAACAACCACTATAACCACTAATATTTGATACTCTCTTGACTTTTCCTTGCCTTCAGTGTATATCTGAATTCGTTTTCCATCAAGGCATCAAGGACCCCATTAGAATCATCAACGGCCACAACATATTCAACGTAATCCACATGCATCCACAGTTTGTTATGCCAGCCGGTCTAGCTCCCAAAGAGTCACTAAACATAATTGATAACATCTTTGAGAACAAAGACCAAAAGCAATGCTATTAGGTACATGAGGTATGCAGGGAAGGATGTCCAAAGAGGAAAAGTGGGGCGAAAACTAGCTGCGAGGCCCATTACAGCACAAACTATTGCCACAATTAGTACATCAACTGAGAATTCCCAAGTGACCTCACGCATGTATATTAGAATAGAGATCACCACGAAGCCAAGAATGTTGTTCATGAACACTGCTCCATAAATCTGCATTGGCCCAAATCTTCATATAAGTATCTAGTTAGCACAGCTATGAAGCATCAATACTTTAATTTGTTTCACGTATTCGTATCAATACTCTTAGAGACTTCACTGATATACGTATATGTGAAATATCCAAGTCTTTAAAAAATGTTATGAAAATCCAACACAGCTACATAGAGAAGCATGTATAATATAGAAACATAGAAACATTGCCCCTTGATGAACTGAAAGTGGAAATTGACCTTTTTATGAATGATTTCAAGAAAGGAATGAGATTGATACTACTTCCATTTGTAGACAATAGAAAGTGATTTATGATGACAATGATTTATAATTATTATTTTGTGTTTAGTAATGTCCAAGAAGTATGCTCTTAATTTGAATTTGCAGAATTGCAATTATAAATTTATTGTTTTATGAATTTTTATACATATCTAGATATATATCATGCATGTATTGCATCTTATATATTTATAGAATAATCATGCCTTCATATCAGATACGTATAGTATCCACATACACGTACCGTATTTGTGCATCATAGTAGCATAGTGAAGAAGTGTGAAACTGGCACAGAAAGATGATGACTAACCTCATACATTGTCTGAGAAGTATTACTGCTTTTTTTATGGCTAGCTTCTTTGATTGCTGAGGTTGCTTCTCTAAAGTTTGTAGCCAGAGGGACTAAAATAAATGAGATGAAAAATGATGAAATTCCTGCAGCTTCAGAGAATTTTTGGACACTTGCTATTAAGGGTTCTGCAAGAAGAGACAGTATAGTAATTCCCAGCACCACATATGCTATAGCCGTCAACCATGCAGATGCTCCTTTTGTTTGATTCTCTTCCATTACCTTTTCAACATCTTCCCAGGTCTAACACACAATCATTTCAGAGACCATGTGTAAACTAATATTATTGATCAAGAATTTGGCCTAAAAGAAAGAAGAAAGTAATAAATTTTTGAGTAGGAGAATAACGGAAATACTTGATGAATTCCATGAGATGAAGATTTTGAGTTAGCAGCTTGGCTGGAATTTGAGTTCATCCATTTTGTTAAACCTTCAACAAATTCGGTCTCACTAATTTCATCATCTCGGTTGAGATCAAGATCTTGAACGAGTTTTGTAACTGCCTCCTCAGCATCTACAACCCTGCCAAACCGGATGCCCTTGACTATTTTTTCCAATTCAGATCTTGAGATGTGGTTATCCCCGTTGACATCAATTTCCTCAAACAACCTGTTGCATCACAGTGTCCACGAGCACAGGCAAAAACAGTCAAAAACATAGCATTTTGTTGTGTCATTAATAGACAACTATAACTCATTAACCTCAAATTTTTTAACATTTAATATATATGATTATGATATTTGGTTCTTGCCACATAGTTTAAGTCGGTGAACATCTAATTAACTGAGATGTACTATTTAGTAGTAGATATGACAAACAAGATGTGGACCTTCTGATAGCAGTTTTATCAGGTGTGCCATCCTCATTGCGCAGCCTGCCAACCATATCATTCTGAGCATGCTTTAAGACTTCAGATATAAGATGTCGCTTCAAATCACGTTCCATTCTCACGTGTTCAATCCATGGCTTGATAAAAGTCTGTTCAGAATGCAACAATAAGGATCTCTGCTTAGTTAGCACTTAGCAGGGTGAAAATTACTTGGGATGAAAGGAAAGGAATAAAATCCCGTTGCAAACAATGTTAAAAGGGCTAAAATCCTGCATTTAATAAAAAGAAATGTTATTTGTACAACAAATTTTATAACTAAGAGAGAAAAAAGGGAGAGAAGTATGAAATGTATTAAATAATGTGATGGAGAGAGATAGAGATAGAGACAGAAAATATTGTTGTATAAATTATTATATAAGTTGTTGTCTGAATAACATAACTCTAATAAATATCAATATATCATTTTACTAGGATACTATCATTTGTATAATGTGTGGCAATCAAGTGATATGGTGCATTACATTTCATACCTGATACATTTTGTTCAGAGATTCTTTAGGGAGGTATTGTCTATCCAGGGCATGCTTTGTTTGGTTAATGTATTCAGTTAAGCCAGTGACAAACTCTTCCTTGGTTATAATTTGGTCACCATTTCGGTCAAAAACTTTTAACAAGTCTGCTATCTGTTCCTCTTTGATATTTGTGTCAGTTAATTTGTTCCCAAACAACAGCTCTTTTACTTCAGAAGCTAATAAGTCCTTGCCCTCGCGTTGACTAATTTCATGATACAGCCTGCTTGACAAGTATTATCGGTTATGTACACAATAACTGTTTAAAAATCTAAGCAAATAACCATTTAATCTTTTGAGAAATGTTTCATGAAACCTCACTCACCCACTTATGGCAGTTACATTGGGAGTCCCATCCTCGGTCAGGATCTTTTGCAGAGTTTGTTTTTCAACCCGTTGAAAAATTCTTAATATTAAGTCATCGTGTTTAATATACTCCAGTCTTGTTTTCTCTATCTGAGGTTTAAAGACCTGCAGATTCGTTGGTGAAAAATAAGAATGCAATTTGGCATTGGAAAAAATCAAATAAGAGAAGCCTAAAAGACTACAACCTACTGAGTGATTGATGGAGGGGTGGTATGCTCGCCCTTTCCTTTATATACCTCCCAATTCCAAATTAGCTTTTGAAGAAGCCATAATGAGAGAGCTTCTATAAATTAACTTATGCATAAGTTAATTTTAACTTATAGAAGAGGCTTATTTTAATTTACTTTCTATAAGTGTTTATAGAAAACTTTATCCAAACAGGACCAATGTGTAATTGTTTAGTGCTTTCTTATTTAACAATTAGACAAAGTGATTTTAAGGATCAACTCAAAGCAAATAGAAAGTATTGGATGGATGAGAAACCTGGTAAATGAAGTATGAGATAAGAAAAACAACAGCAACTATAAGAGCAACCATCAAGGTCACATTGCGTGGTGTGGAAGAGAAGTGGAACAAATTGGGAATCTGCATTATGATGAGTGGTATAACTGAGAAAACCATGATTCTTGCCATCTTTCTAGTATCTACATCCATAGTGATACCATAACCTATAAATTCATCAAAAGGAAACTGTAAATGAAGGGAATGAGCTACACATTAAATATCGAAATCAAACAAATATAAAGGAGTTAAGTCAGTGCTAATGAGGAATTTGAAACTTCAAAAAGCAAGTATCAACTGCAAAGGTTTGTTTTAAATGGAGGGAATGTTCATTAGTTTGTATTAGAAACATGTACTTCTTTTAATTAGAAAAAAAAATAATTTAAGGTGCTCAAATACAGAGAGAATCAAAAGCAGACCAGTTAGTAATTCTTTTATTCCTCCACTTGATGAATTTGAGTCACCAGTGTTAGAGTCATCTTTCAACTTTTGATTGCCAATGATAACACAGGTTCCCCACACTACTGTCAGAAGCAAGATGGATGATCCAGCCAACAAACCAACTCCAGTGGAAGCAGACTCTTGTGCACTCTCCTTGTCGCTGGAAAGTCCAGTAACTGATAACAAACCAGAACCACAAAAATAATTAGGATAGGTTATGCTTATAGAAAGTGCTATCTATGAAGATATGTACTATTAGAACCCAAATAACTAAATATCTAAGCAATTTAACCAGATACAGCTAAGTCTTCTGATAGGTTTAAAAGTAGAAAAAAAGTGAAAATAAAAACAAGAGAAGAAGCATACCAAGAAGAATTAAGGACTCGGGAAGGGCACCAAGAACATCAAAGGCACTAGCACCAAAAACACCAGGGCCAAGAATCTTGAAGATTTGCTCACCCCCAGCTGCCAGATATGATTCTCCATGGAACAACAAGTACTCATAAACCAAAATGAGGAAGAGATGGCCAAGGATATTATTGGAACATGGCAAGAAGCCGTACATTTGCTTACAGTATTTCCCATCAGAAGAAGATTCAACCCTTTGGTCTTTGAGTTGTAGATAAGACTCTTGCGGTTGAACATCATGAACCCCATCAGAAACACTGGGGCGAAGAGAACGGCATTCAACATGAAGCGCTACTACAAAAGCAAAGAAAATGAAGCATACTATCTTTGACATGGTTCTCACTTCACATATGCTGAACTGAACTAGAGAACTTGAAGTTGCGGAAATGCCTTAAGTGGCTTTAACTCTTTAAGTCCTTTCGCTATGCTTGCATGGTCAATTTATGCTAGGCCAGATGTTGGCTGAGGATTCGCAATCGTACAAACATCACGTGAATTATTTTTAATTCTAAATAAAAACAAGGACCATTAAAATTATTAATTAAGAAAATGTTTGTTTTCCATGGCGCTTCATTATTTATTAATTTATTAATCAAATATCAAACAAGATTATTCCAAGATGCTCGGTGTCCATCCAAATATATAGAACATATTCTGTCGAGTGTCAATTACACATGCTGTATCTATCAGCATATATCTCGATCCCAGGATGAGGATAACTGCCTAGGACTTTTTTAATGTATGTATTTCAATTTGACTAATATTAATTTTTACGACAAATTTTTGTAATACTTTCTATGTAAGGAAGAGAAATAGGAAGAGAAAATAGTATAAGATATGTGATATGATGAAAAGATATAAAGAGAAAAAGTAAATATGTAAAAATTATTGTAAAAAATCACTGTGTGGATAATATTACTCATTCAATTTATATATATATATATATATATATATAGAGAGAGAGAGAGAGAGAGAGAGAGAGCAACAAATTTAAACCACTACATTTCTAGCAAATGACAAAAATAAAAAGAATAAATCATATGATATTTAAATAGAGCAACAAATTAAAACCACTACATTTCTAACAAATGACAAAAATAAAAAGAATAAAATCATATGTTATTTAAATAATTTCTGCTCAACATTCGTCATTGCATATCTTAAAATAGAGTGAGCAAAAAATCAATTGTTATAATTTAAACAGCTACATATATTTTAGTATACATAATACATGTATTGGCACTTAATTATAATTTTAATTGTTAATTTTTCAATTAATAACTATAACTTCTCACTTTACTCATACATTTTCTTTAGATGAGGAGTGAAATAGAAAAAAATAATAATAAGAAGGAAAAATAAGAAGTAGAAACAAGATGAAAATAGAATAAAAAAATATGCTGTTTGAATAAATAGAAATAAAAAAGACAAAAGTGGGAAAATTTTTCTCTACTTATATAAACCTAAAAGAATGAAAAGAAATAAATATATTATATGAAAAGGTTTCACACTATTTAAAAATATATATATTTAACTCAAAAAATTAAATTTTATACTCTAATATTTTTTCTTGATATAAATTATTTTTTGTGTTATATGCAAATTTATTTAATTTTAAAACAACTCGTCTCCCACTTTCACACTGGGGGAGGCTTTTTAAAATAGGTTTCACAGAAAAGTTTCCATTCTTTTTATTTCTACTCCTAAATAAATATGTTTTTTTTCATTCTTTCTTTCTGTTATTTATTTTCTTCCCCTCAATATTTCCGTTAAATCAACATAGTGTTAAGGTAAATTCTTACTTTAGAGGAAATAAGATAGTATTCTTTTATATATATATAACAGAAATAAGATATATAGTATTTTAATTTGATATGCCAAGTCTGTCCTTATACGTACGTCATGGCAGTTGCAGATTATACTCGTTTATTTAGGAATGAATTTGGATTTTGGAGGCTTCTTGTACCAAAAAAATAAAAAAAATTGGAGGCTTCGTGAGGACAAGCTAGGCTTCTGCACCATTATTTTTTTTAAAAAAATAAATAAATACAGTTTTATAAGTATATTTATATTATTCTTTAATTAAAATTAGAGTTTATTTCAGTAATCTGTCTGTAAACATTTATTATACAAATTGTTGAGATAAAATTCTAATTCTTATTAAAAAACAACATCAAAAACACTAAAAAAACTGTATATAAGTTTTGTCTTCATTATTTGTGCTCAAAATTGCTCGAATATAATAAGGTGAGATTTTCTTTTCTTTTTTAGAAAAAATAACTAATTTGGTCTCTTAAGTTTTATTTTCTCTCCTAAGTAGACTTTAAAGTAATGAAAATATAGTTTTCAAAATATTGAATATTTATTGGTTTCGTCCTTAAGTTGATATATTTTTATTGATGTTTATTGACTAATTTAAAGAGGTTTTCCATATTTGGAGGACTATTTAGCATGATTTCTAATACTTGGGAAATTAATCGTATAATTTTTTTACTTTAGAAACTATTTAGGAGAAAGAGTAATATTTTAAAATGAAATTAACAGTTTATTCATTTTTTTATGTAACAAAATTATGATAATTTCTTTTGTGTTTTTCTCCCTCTTATATAAATTGTTCTACTCTAGCATTCACATGGTATTAACCGAGGCCAAAAGAGAGGCGAAGAGTTGATGTTATTACTTCATCGAGGCTATGTGTGGAGATAGTGGTCATCTGTAAAGACTTTAATGTTCAAGTCAGTAAACTAATAGAATAAGAGTTTGGGAGGTAGCATGTCAAATGAGTAACAAGCATTTGAGGCATATGATCAATAACAGCCTAGGTCCACAATCTATAATGTCAAACTATTTTCAAGATTGACGACTATCTTTACAAACCAATTACAAGTCTTTTCAACATATTTTGTCCAAATAAAAATCTTTTATCCCTTCTCTTTGCCCCATTGTTTCCCCCCCCCCCCCCCCCCAATTAAAAATTACCATCACACTTAAATATTCCACCTCAATTATTTGTTGCCTTTAACAAATCTTGAATGTCGTTATTGAGCATTTTGGATTTTTGTGTGTGTGTGACAATGGCTTGAGGTGAGTGCCACATCGTTGTAGTGGGTGGCAGCATGCTTCGATGGTGGCATTATGTGGCGGAGATGATGACAGATCAAAGGTAGGTCATAAAAAAAGGTTAAAGATGGAGGTTGTTGGAGATTTTACAGGGTTTTAGGTAATGACTTAATTTCAGTGGCAGCATAGCATTATCCTCACCTGCTATTGACAGATATCAGTGTTGTACATGTGCTTTATGACTCTAGGAGTTAAGAGATGTTAAGGAAGAACCACATGGAGGCTTTGACATTTGAGATGGAAAGATTTGAGACTTGATTCGCTTGGATGGTGAAGATGTCATGAACGAAGGAACAGGCAGAAGAGGGGTATGAGTTGGTTCTTGATAGGTTTGCAGATCAGTGCTTTGTGGTTTTATGTTGGGTTCCGCAAGTGGCAGTACTGAATTGGGTTATGGTGGGTTTTTGAGTCACTCTGGGTGGAACTCAATGATGAAAGCGATGGTGGCTTGAGTTTCGATTCTAGGGTGGCCCATGGAGGCAAATTAGTAATTGAATGCAAGGCTATTTGTGGAGGAGAAAAGGGGTGGTGATGAGAGTGTGGGAGAGGATGTTTCTTTATGATATTAAAGATAAGTTAAAGTTGACGTGAAATATTTAAATGAGTTGGCATTTTTTAATTGGGGGGGGGGGGAGGAGGCAAGGAATTGGACATGGAGAGAGGACAAAAAGATTTTTATCTTTTTTGTTCTCTCTCATATACTTCCTAAGAAACTTCTTAAGAGGTCACCCATCCTGAGATTGCTTTAAGTCAAACAAGCTTAGAGTTCTTAAGTGATGGGTTACCAAGAAAAAGATGCATCTTATTGGCATAGGAAGTACTAATCAATTTTTTTAAGTTATACTCATCTGTATGATCCCATACCTGCATAGTCTTTGGATTTTTCTTATTCTAGCGTGTATTCAATTCATTCATATGTCCTTCTTATTGGAAGCCTGCTAGGGGTAGCTCCTTATCCATGCCTAATTTCTTTTGCACCAACGATCACTCTATGCCCTCATATCCCTACAAACTAGTACAAGTCTTTTTAGCGTGTTTCTTCCTCACTCACACACTTCTTAAGAAACTTCTCAACAGGTCACCCTTCCCAAACTTGCTTTAAGTCAAGCATGCTTAACCTTAGAGTTCTTAAGTGATGGACTACCAAAAAGAATATGCATCTTGTTGGTATCGGTAGTACTAATCAATTCCTTTAAGTTATCCTCAATAGTACAATCTTATGCTTGCATAGACTATGAATCCCTCTCATTTTGTGTGTTTGATTCATTCACATGTCCCTCTTGCTAAAAGTCTGCCAAGAGTGCTCTTTACCCATGCCTTATTTCTTTTATACTGTCGATCACTCTCTATCCTTTTTGGTGCTTGCGATATCACACAATCCAAGAGAGTGGTATTAAATTTGGGGATGGTGGTCAAAAAGCCTAAGAGTCATGAACATGGGTAGATCTGAGTCAATATGATTGAGCATAGACCATGTATGAAACATAAACCATATGTATGATTTTTGTCTTGTGCTAGGTCTCCTTACTTTAATTTTCTTTTCATTTTCTTAGAATATATTTTGCTCAACTTTTATTAAGTTTATCTTTTTCTTAAAAGGAGAAACTGAACCAAACACTTTTAATCAAAAGCTCTAAAAAAAGTAAGCAACTTATTTTGATAGAATAAAATTTGGAAAAAAAGTAGCTTTAATTAAGTAAGTAAAGGAACTTTTTCTTTTTTTTATCACTTACATAGAGCTTATTGACTTGGTCTTCTCTTTGAATTCCAACTTGATCTAAAATATCATTTTTTTATTTTTCCACTAATTTCCCAATTAGAGTGCTTTACTAGCTTTCCCAATAAATAATTCTAAAAGATTTTAGTTTATTTTAAATTATGTTAATTTACTGTAAGGTCTTAATTTTTTTAATTATTTATTTTAAAAAATAAATAATATTAATTTTTTAATTTTTATTACATGAAATAAACTGAAATGAGTAATTAGTTAAATAAATTTTTGATATTTTAAAATATTTATAATTTTTATTCTTTAAATTTAATTTAGATTTGAAATTTTAAAAATTTTTAATTCTTAATTACAACAATATATTTATTAAATACTTTTTGAATTTATTTATTGAATTCTTTTTAATATATACTGATGTTATTGAATTTTTTTTAAATAAGTTATTTTATCTTATGAGAATATTATTGAACAATATTATAGAAGTTTTTAAATGTTATTTTTAATAATTAATACTTAATTTTTTTTAATTAAGATTATATACAATAAAATATTTATAAATCATTTTTAAAATTATTTTTTATTAAATAAAATATTTTTTGACATTTTTTAAGTTAAAAATTTTAATTGTATATATTTTAATACTTTTATGTATTTTTATCATTAAAATAAACTTATGTTAATTAAATTTATTTTACATAATTTTTTATTTTTCTCAATATGTTCTTTCTTTTAGTGAGATAATTAGTTTTAACTAAGTTTAAATTTTTAATTTTTTTTACCATACAAATTTTAATTTAAAAGGAGCTTTAAAACCAAAAGAAATTGAAAACTATCAAACAAATTTTACTTTATTGTAAAAGCTCTTATTTTGATTTTTAACTTTAAAATAGCTTTTAAGCAAGAAAAAATGTTGGAAAAAATAAATATTTATTTTTTACCATAAACTTAATAGAACTTTCCTATGGAAAAAAAAAATCTTTTCCTCTTCAATGAATTCACAATCATAAATATTTATTTATATTTATTAGTTATAAAAAGCAATTAATAAAAAATCTTTTTCTTAAATTGTATTACCTTAATCAATCATAGATATATTAACAGGTATGAAATTATAGAAATTTTAGGGTGTTGTTAATAAAGTCAATATTTTTATCGTATTTTTACAACATGAAAGCAGGAAATCTGAAATTAGAAAATTAACTTATATTATCTTGTTATGCATGTTGTGATGTTGATATAATTAATGGTAAGAGATTATTAAATAATAAAAGGAGTCATTCATGCTGCGTTTGAAATGTTTCCCGTTTTACACGTGCCTCAAAAGGTTGTTGTAGTTCACAACCATACGAACATCACTTGAATTATTTTAATTCTGGACTGAAATGATTTTAGATATATATGACTAATAACAGTGTGAAAATCTTTACATTCATAATATATCAAAATTAAATTCTTAGATTTTTCATAAATAAAAACAAAGTACAAAATAATACATGTAAGATTTTTTTTTTATGAAATACATGTAAGATTTGGTTTTGTTAAAGATTAAAAAACATGTTTGGGATAGTTTTTTTTTTTTGCAAATTTCAGCTTTTTTTATTTTTTTAAAGTAAAAAGTGTTTGCAAAATAAGCTGTGTTTGGGACAATAGATGAAGTTTGTAAAAGCTCTTTTTCTAAAAATGAGCTATGTTCTTGCACATGAAAATTTGAAGTTTATGATTTTTTTTAATAGCTTTTTTTCTCTAAAGAACAATATTCCTTAATTACCGCCAACTTTTCCAACAATTTTTTTTTCTCTTTCACCCTCATACATACTTTTTTGTAATTTACTATATAAAAGCTTATTTTTATTGTATTCAAACGAAATTAATTATCTTAAAATCGCTTTTTAGCAAACTTATCTAAACAAAAACTGATTTTGATTATAATTGATTATAACAAAATTGATTATATATATAATCGATTATTGAAATAATGTAATTTTTGCAGTTGTCCTAAACACACCCTAATTATATATCTTTCAATCTAACCTTGTATGATGTTTTAGATCAATCAAATCACTTTTAGACAATGTTTGACTTGATTTATTTTTGACTTTTTTGTTCTTTAAAAGGAGAAGTTGGATCAAATACTTTTAATATAAAAGCTCTTAAAAAATTAAGTACCTTATTTTTAGAGAAAATCATAAGAAGCTTTTAGAAAAGCTAATTGAATGAACTTTTTGAGAAGTATGTGTGGAGTGTTTTTTATGCTGGACCTCACTTCGAATCCTATCTACCTATATTTTATGTGATGTATCCCTTGCTTATGGATAAAAAATTTAGCACCATGATTCTCAACAATTGAACAAAATTAAGAAGAATGAAAAAGAGAAAGATTAGGAATGGGAAAAAAAGTCACAATCAACGAACTGATTGATGAGTTGAGGAGGATTCGCCACAAGGGTTAGCAATCCTTGATAAGAATCAAAGGTTTCACTCAAGAGCCAAGAAAGAACATTCCCTCATTAGCAAATGCTAATCAATCTCAATAATAGCAAAAGTGTTTACAAGTTGTCCATCAAGCCTATTTATACCTCAAACAAATAAAAGGCCCAATATCAAGTTACAATAGGGCCAATCACTAACAAACATCACTAATACTTAAGACAAACAAGCTAAACTATTTAAAACCACTATGGTGCCTTATTGAACAACCATAGGCGCATAACAAAGGCACAACTAAGGCCCAACAAGGTCCAATAACATGAATCCAAAAAAGGTACACAAAGTCATAATTTAAGATTGTCAAGCTCCTCTTGAAGCTTCCTAGGCCTCTATCTTAGTTTTTTTTTATCACTTTGTTGTATACCAATATTTTGTTGTATACATATATTTTTTTATTACTTTTTTTGGGACCTTTTTTTTTATTACGTGACCCTCTATACCTTCTTGAACATAGTCTCAAAGTTGCTTTTTGCTATACTTATGGCTTCAATATCTTTTTTTTTTTTTTGGTGAATACTTGTGCCTTGAATGTCATTGCTATATTCAGTAGTTTTTTCTTTGTAGTTTCATTATTTTCTCATTAATATAGATTCTTCTTTGTGTAATTTTTCTTTGTCAAAGACTTTTTCACAACAAATTGACATCATAGCTATGGCATGTTTGACATTCATAAATTTACTAACAAAAATAACTTCAACTTGTGGCAGGTGAAGATGCTTGCTCTCCTCACGCATCAAGAATGTGCGATGGCATTGGAAGGAGAAGCAAAGTTTTTAGTCAATCTAACATCTACACAAAAGAAGGCGATAATGAAAAAGGTGTACAACTCAATATTGTTAACACAAGGTGATGAAGTTTTAGGATAAGTCTTTGGAGAAAAGATTGTTGACAAGCTTTGGGAAAAGCTTGAAAAGTTATACATGACAAAGTCTCTCCATAATTGTCCCTACCTACAGAAAAAATCATATACCATGCAAATGCATGAAGGTGAGTCAATTCATAAACATTGATAATTTCAACCAAACTATTTGTAGTTTGAAAAAATTTGATGTTGCAGTTGATAACGAGACCAAGTTATTCTTCTTCTTGGTCCTTTGCAAAGAACTTATGACAATTTTGTAGACACAATAATTTTTGGTAGAAGTTCATTGTCTGTGGAGGAATTGAAAATAACCTTACAGTCTTGGGAATTAAAAAGGTGAATTATCGATTTCTATGGTGATACTAGCCCAAGTCTCTAATGGTAAGATGGTAAGAAGGAAATTGGAGGAAAGGAAGAAGAGTTCCCAAAGAAGGTGGTCTAAGTCTTAATGAAAATAAGAATAATAACATATGTCATAAATGTCAAAGAAAATGACATTGGAAGAATAACTACTTGGAGCTTAAGAAAGACAGAGCAAATACTTTAGAGTTTGGTGGAGGAACTGCGGTCTTAGAAGAATCGGATGGTGGAAATGTTCTCTTTGTCTCATGTAATTCAATGATGATGATTGAATTCTTGATTTAGCATTTACCTTCCACATGAAAATATAAAATTCAATTCAATAAAAACTCAAGGAATCCAATCCTTTCAAAGCATGGTTTTGTGAAAGATAAGAATTCGTAAAGAATTGTTTCTTTATAATTTCATTTTTTTCTCATTATAAAGATTCTTCTTTCTATAATCTTTCTTTGTCAAAGACGGTTTTTTTATAAAACTTTCTTAATACTTTGCTATTTTATTAATGCTTGATTAAAACAAAATTCTTATTTTTTTTATTTCTTTAAAAATACAATTAAACAGCAAAGAGAATAAGTTAAATATTTTATTATTTATAATTAATATTTAATTCTTTATTAATATTATATATACTTTGAAATGAAAGAGATCTAAAGATTATGAAACTATGAGATGATATAGTTAAAAATAATTTAAAGGAACTTATTAATATTTCCTCTACCAATAAAATATACATTCTTGTCACCTTAAGAGCTTCTAAGTTAAATATGTTTAACTTGAAGAAATTTTGAGATAAGTTACTTCGTATGTTCCTTAGGAAGCCTGCGATAACATAACACGCCGAGAAAAACTTGTACTGATTTAGTGAGGTCTTTTTTTTTTTTTTTTTTAGATATTTAGACGGTTGATTATGAAAGTGGCCTCCCAACATTACTGCTAGCGAAATATGATCTTTGTGAAAACTAATAAAGATCCAAATAATTGATAGATAATTATATTTTTACACATATTAATCTTGGTTCAATTTTTGAATGTGTATAAAAAACGTTTTATTTTAATAATTTTTACTCCTGAAACATCAATATTGGATTATCGGTTAAGAAATAACTAGTATTTTACTTTGCATATACTGCAAGATAAATATTTAACTTTATATAATTAAAACTTATAATAAACAAATATTTTTAAATATATAAATTAGATTATAATTATAATTTATAATAAATAAATATTTTTAATATATAGATTGCATTTTGAATTTATAATTAACAATTTAAATTATGGCATAAAGTTATTTTTAATTGTTGTCAAATTCTTTTAAAAAAATATTAAAATTGAATTTAGAGATAGTAATAAAAGAAGGTAGATTAAAAAAATATGAGCAATTAAGCTCAAGAAGATCAAATATAAGAATAAAAATAAAAGAAAAGTAGTTTGAGAGATCTAATACTCATTTAAGGAAGAGAAGAAAGAGAATATTAAGAAAAAAAATGATTCATGGACAATCATATGTTAGTATACAGCTAGAAAGAGAAAGCGAGAAAAGTATAGACATGATAAATAATATGATGTAAAAGAAAAAAAATAAAAAAGTGAGAGTGGGTGAGGTATTTGCACTCTTGAGATGTTCATATATATAACTATTTAATTAAGAATATTTAATTGAAAGAGTGAGAAGAAAGAGTTATATTCTTTAATATTTGTATTTTAAATTTAATTTATAGTATAAGAATAGATATAAAAAAAATTGTTTAACTGTTCATTTAGCTTTGAAAATGACTTTTTTCTTTTTGTCTGGACAGATATTTCAATCTTCGTTTTATTACATTTTGGATTTATTATATTTCTCTTTCCTCTGTAACGATATTTTAATGTAATATATGTATCTTCTCGAAGATATTTTTTCGAAAACAAAAAGATGCTGCAAAAACATTTCAAATCAACTTTTCGTGTGCGATTATATCCAACAGTTTTTTTTTTTTTTTCCGGTGAAAACGATTATATCCAACAGTGGAAGTATACTGCAAATTAAATCTTATATTTGAACTCTAAATTTTCTATTTCGAAAAATATTACTTCATTATATTCTGATTTGAGAAATTAGTTTCATAATTATTGTTATAAAAATATCCTGATATTGATAAAAAAAAATTGAAACTTTTTAAGTATAAACCCGTTAGAGCTTGGAACAGAAGAATAGTAATCCTCACATAATACGTGAGTCACTCATTAGAAGTCATTTATTATATAAATCAGATATAAAATATCATGTCATCATATATACGCAATATGTAAAATGATCCATGAGAGCCTCTCCCACCCTATCCAATGTCCAGGGCAATCTTTCCTGGAGTAAGGTCCTATTCATATATTTGTCCACACTGCAATTCTATTGATAAGAGAAAGAAACGATCTCTTCATTCACTTTGCGTTCATATCTGTGTCCCCTTCTCACTGGAATAAAAACAAAAGAGTTATGTTAATTTATAGATTTTATGTCGCAGACAAAAAATTAGGATCAATTTTCGGTAAATTTCAAATGAATAAGGTTTTTTCATTTTTCCTTTAGGACCACGTTTTATTTTATCATAACTAGAATGTTAACTCGTGTAGAATACGGATAACTTTAATATTTTATTCATACTTTTAAGAAAATTAAAAAAAAATGTAAAAGATGATGTAATATCCGCTCTTTTTCAGTTTTTTTTATGAAAAATATAAGATTATTTTAATAGTTATTAGTATTATTGGTGGTTGTAACTGTTTTTGAAAATTTATTTTGAATAACGTAAGAATTTGAAAGAAATCCTATTTATTTAAATTTATAGAAAATTTTATAAACTTAAATAAATTAATATTTGCTTGTGAGATTAAAATAAAATTTGTAAGCAAATATTAGAAATGTTGTTTAATGAAAACTTAGGAATTATTGTATGTGTATGAAAATATATAGTTGGAAACTAAATTAATTAATTAGATGAAGGTTAAATTAAAATTTATCTTGGGAGGTATAAAATAAGTTAGAAATATGAAATATATTATATTTCTTACCTTTGGAATAAAAATTTAGAAGCTTAAAATTTTATTTGTAAAATTAAATAAAAATTTGATTTCTAAATAATTAAATTAGCGAATAAATTTCTTTTAAGATGATTTTTTTCCTCTCTTTCTTGAATACTATCATAATTGTTTAGGATATTATTATTATTTTAAGAATTGATAGACACTTACTGGTAATTAGATCTTTTTATTAATTTCAACTATGATCCACCTTATGTCATTATCATTAGTAGTATTTATTTATTTTTGGACGTGTGTCTAAATTTAGTTATATTTCTTTAGTGCTAGTTTTGCTTTAATTTAGTGCTCTGAATATTTTTTCGATCCTTACGTAGCTTTAATTAATTTATTGCTATTTGTTTCAAACCTTTATTAGATTTAAAAAAAGAATATTCCATTCATGAATTTTGCTTTAAGAAGGATCATCTTCAACTTTGATCCACTGGTGGAGGGGTCTCATTTTTAGGAGGTAAGTATAAATATTAACACCAAACCCATTTATTTATGTTTATAGGCACGCCTTTTAGATATCTAAGGTACACATCTAGCTCCAATGTAGCACATTTCCTGTATAGTTTTCAGTTTCAATGATATGTACTTGGGCTATCAAAATTCACGTGAAACCCAATTAGCAGTGCAACCTCCATTTCTTTCTATTATGTCTGTGACTCTAAGCTATTAAGCTTACAATTAATAGTTCAAAAATAATTAAATTAAATGACCGACAATTACCAACATGGTGTGGTATAGTTGGTGAATAACTATGTCCCTTGAGTATGTGGTCAAGGGGTCAATTCCAAATTTATGTGCATGGAAGAGTATTTGTTGGGAGAGGTTAGATTCTAGATCGTGTCTAAAAATTTTAAGACTTTAAGTAAATTTTATATTTGAGACCTTCTCTAATATAATTTATTAATTTTTATTTTTTAAAACTTTTTAAAGTACAAAATTGTTAATTAAAGTTTAATATTCAAACAATTTTAATATCTTACTATAACAATTCATTCAATTACTATTTTACAATATAGTTGATCTCAAATTGAATCTAAAATAATTTATTTTTTATTTGTTTTTACAATGACAATAATTACAAATATTATTAATAATATTACATAAACATTACATTTAAAGGAATCAATTTTTTAATATAGTTTAATACTTTTAATAGGACTTTTTTTTGTTAGTATTTCTTTTAGTACCATATCAATTCAAGAAAAAAAGAGAGTCAAGACCACTAATATCAAATTAATGTTCACTAACCTAGTTTTTTTTTTTCAATTCAAATAAAAAAGTCTACAGTGATATCATATTTTAAAATTTGTTTAAATAAGTTGGGAATAAAACAAATTTTTTTTTGATTTAATACGTACACAAAATAATCAAAACTAGAAAAATTATTTTTTTAAAAGGACAAAAAGAATTAATTTTTTATTAAATTTCGTTACTATCATTTTCATCAAAATATTTTTTTATGAATCATTCTATTTTTATGAAATTTAATCTTTATATTCGTTTCAATGCCATTTTTTTGTTGAATTTAAAGTAAATATAAAATATTTTTTCATATAACCTTTTAAATAGGTAATAAAACATCTCGAATAATCTACAACATTCTCTCTCTCTCTCTCTCTATCTGTGTGTGTGTGAAATTTGCTAATATGCACCCATTTGATTTTTAGTTGGAGTATGTTAGTAAGTTATAACTAAAGATCATCTTAAAATACATCAACGGTATAGCTTGTTACTATATTTCAACTAAAAAAAAAGGGTGTAAGTTAGCAAATTTGTGGGGTTTGTTAATGTACACCAACTTATTTTTTAGTTGGAGTAAGATAGCACGTTATAATTAAGATTATCTTAAAATACACCAATGGTGTAGCTTGTTAACGTACTCCAACTAAAAACCAAATGAGTATATATATATATATATATATATATATATATATATATATATATATATATATATATATATATAACTTATATAATTGTACTAACCAATTAACTACAAATAATACAATAATGTATCACTTAATAATTTAAATTTGAATTAAATTTTCTAATATATCCAATAGTTTAAATATTAAAATTATTTTTATTTAACTTTAATTAATTAGACATAATGTTTAAATGAGAAGAAAAAAATAAAAACATTAAAATAACAGGATTTTTTTATTTGATTGAAGAGAAAGTAAAAAGAGAGAGAGAGAGAGAGAAAAATTGTCTTCTAGAAATAAAAATTCAAAACTCTTTCCTCCTATTTTCTCTTTAAATCAAATTTCAAACATTTATCTCTTTTATTACTTTTTCCCATCTTAGTAAATATAGGAAAAAAGAAATATGAAATTATGAATAATGTATTTTTAGTCTTAGGCATTTTTTCTTTTTTTCCTTCGAAGATTAAAGTACGAGAAAAGGAAGCTGTTAAGACATAAATAAATCAAAGCTTAAACTTAATATCTTATTGATGTAAATATTTCAGGCTGTTTATTAATAAAATATCATCTTAATATAATTTTTAAAGTAATTATTATAAAAATTTATATTTTTAAAGATAAAATTTAGATTTAATTCTTTAATTGCTATATGAATTGAAATTTTTATTTAATAATCTATATAATAAATATTTGTATTAAAAATCTATATATTATCAAGACAAGACTTTAATTTTAATTGAAAATTAATACAAACAACACAATGAATTACATTTAAGTTTTGTCTAATTTTTAATTATACGAAAATTTCTAATTAAATGGTATTATAAAAAAAATTTAATTACTAATTTGGTCCTTTAATTCATTTATTTTATTCAATTGAGTCCCTCTTTTATTAAAAAGTTCAATCAGGTTCTATTATTTTCAAAAACACTTTGATGTTACTCTTTTTATCCAAAACGAAATCGTTTTTCATCTAATTTTACATTAAACAATGTGAAAAATGATATTGTTTTGGACGAAAAGGATAACAGTTTAGCATTTTGAAAATAATGAGACCTAATTAAACCTTTTAATCAAAAAGGGACCTAATTTAAATAAAATAAATAGATTAAATGATCAAATTAGTAATTAAACCTATAAAAAATTATACTATTAATATATTCCAATTGACTTATATGAATAAAAATATTGAAATTTACCAAAGGTTTAATTACTTTTTTGGTTCTTATAGTTGTACAGATTTTTTCTTTTGGTTTCTATAGTTAGAAATAATCCATTTTAGTCTTTATACATGCACTTTTGATATCGGTTTAGTTCATACTACTTTAAACCGCTACAGAATAAAAAATGCTAAAAAAACCAATTTGTGACGGTTTTGCACTGTTAATTTTCATTTTGTGACGGTTTTATTTTACAGAGTTAAAATATACTTAATGGCAGGGACCAAACCAATATCAAAAGTGCATGTATAAGAACTAAAATAAATTATTTCTAATTATAGAAACTAAAAAAAAATTACATAACTAAAAAAACCAAAAAAATAATTAAACCTTTACCAAATTACCGCCATGTGCAAAGAACATGGCAGATCATAAGTTTCAATAATTCAGTCAGAAAACCCAAATCATTTCAGTCCAAACGTGGCCTTTTCTCTCTTGTCAGTTACCACGCTCCTGCTTTACTCTGATCTCTATCTGGTCCTTTGTCGACCCTCCAATAATTTCAGAAAACCGCCAATTACAGTACACCTTATATTCTCATATCTCTCACGTTTATATAAAAACGCTATCTGTCGCGTTTACATACTTGTTAGAAATAGAGCACAGAGAAAAAGAAATAAAGTCAACTACAAAATAAATAATATGATTTGATGATAAATTTTAATAGCATGAATACTTAACGTAAAAGCTTTTCCATTACAATCAATTAGAAATTATGACAATTTGTAATTGAAATGACAGTATTAGGATATTTATTATTTATTCTTTGATAATGACCATTTTATATAAATATAATATATTTTTGGATAAACTTAAGATATTTCTTATTCGAGAGTCAAAGACTAATCTCTCTCAATTTTTTCATATAAATACAATATGATATCTGTAGAAGTGTGTTTCATATTATTATAGATGTGGAAAATACTAACAACATTCTATATTTTTCTCTTTTTAATAAAGTGTTTACTAACAAGTGAAATCTCATATTAAATAACCCGATCCATTCTTCATTAACAAAATTAACACAAAAAATTTTAAACTATTATTTTAACCAGTGCAATGCATAGAATAAATGTTTATTTTATATAATCATAATTTATAATAAATAAATATTTTTAAATATATAAATTATATTACAATTAAAATTTATAAGAAATAAATAATATATTTGAACATATAAATTATATTTTAGATTTATGATAAACAATGTATATTTTGATACAAGGTTATTTTTAACTGTTGATAATTTTAAAAAAAAATATTGAAATTCAATTTAAAAGTAAAAAAATGAATAAATTGAAAAAGATAAGATGTTAAAAAAATTTCTAAAAATACTCTCATTGAAAAAAATCTACTAAAAACACCCTCATTGAAGAATAACTCCTAAAAACGTTTTCATTCAACATAATTATTTTAATTTTTATATATAAAAGATAGAAGATAATAAAAAACATGCCGAAAAAGGAAATTTCAAACAAAGTTTGTAGTTAATGTTGCTAAGATATCCTTTTTTTTCACAGGCTCACATCACATGAGTTCACAAGTCACGACCCATCCTTCTTGGGCCTAGAAGGGGTTCCTATTAGAAAAAGCCCACGGTTCCATACGGATACAAACAAATTTTTAATGTGAGCTTTATAATTTTGACCCAAGCGGTTGTTATTTTTCTTCTGCCTCTCTCCCTTCCCAAATGCCAACTCAACACACAGTGAGTGAAGTTTTCTCTTTCTTTTTCTCTTCTTTCCTCCATTGATTACATCCTTTCTCCTTCAACCCTTCGCGAATGCATTTTTTGTCCTCATTCTTTGCGCATTCGATCTGTGTATTTCATGCCTTGTGTTTAGGCTCTCACCATAAAGCACTTCACAATGCAAATCAAGAAAACTTTGTGTGTTTTTTTCCCCCTATTGCCATGAATTTCTCTAGGTATCAAGCGAAGCTGACAAAATGCAATTATATGCAAGTTACTTGTCACTTGCCAACACTCACTCCACATTTTATCAGAGAACATATTTATACGCCTACAATTTTGATATATTTTATCAAATAATATATTTACACGCCTACAAGTTTGATCACACACGTGCTTATGCGAATTGAACTCTTCTTCATTCTTTAACTTTCTTGTTTCTCATTTGATCCAGTAACAGATAAAATCACACACGTATAAGGCTATATATATACATCAGAATCCTTTAATTCCAAGTTTTAGTTGATGGTGTTTTATGTGCCTATTGGGAATGATATTGTTCGTAGTGTTGTTAGGTGACATTTTCGTTATGTTATGGAATCTGAAGCTTGTTTCTCATTGCTCACATAGAATAAATAGAATTGAGTGATGTTAGTGTTGTTGGCTAAACAATAAATAGAATTAATTATGTCATGAAGTGCAGGACATACTTGAGTTCAACCATGTTTTCTTGTTATTTTAGTAATGGTTTGGCAATTGATTAGGACAAGGGGTTTCAAAGTGGAGTGGGGGACACTCATTTCGGTTTTGGACAATAACTATGACTTGGGATGCTTGTCCAGAAGTTTATGAATGAAATATTTCCATACATGTTTTGCCATCTATTGGCTAAAATGTCTTAATATATTTTTATTTATATTGTGATAAATTTCTCCATAAACACTTATAGGAGAAGAAATTTGTAAAATCTCTCACGTATTAGTTTTTCCAAAAGCTGATTTTTAACTTATGCATTAGCTAATTTTAGCTTATGAAGAAGCTTATTTCATTTTTACTTCTTATTTTCTTCTATTATAAGTACTTATGGAGAAGTTTATACAAACAGTAACTAGACAATCAATTAGATATAAAATTCATCTAGTTTTATGTATGCTACTTGAGTTGGCTGATGGGTAAATACAAAATACACTAAAGACTGAACATAAACTATAAGTGATATAATGAGAGTGGTACAAAGCCTTGGCGACAAAAGCAACCTGATAGAGCAAGGCTAGGTACATAGTTGGGGGCTCCAACAATACACACACATTTCTACCCATTATTTGTTAGTATATCTTTGTTGCCTTTTCTTCACCCGTTTTTTTTCCTTCTTTCTTTCTTTTCCTTGTGTGTATGTGTGTGTTCTTACATTTTGTTAAAAATAATTTTAAATGGGTAGCAGTTTAGGGGTGGTGCCACTAGTCCATTATGCATCACCCTTCAAGTCACGCTTTTGTGCTTAAGTGCTCCCAAGTGTACTATGTGGGCTTTATGTTCCTTGCTTATACTCAACACAACAACAACAAAGCCTTATTCCCACCATGGAAATTCTAATATGTCACACAATATTCAATTCTGGAAGGTAGGTTTCTGTTTTAGCATTAAGAACTATTGTTTTGTCTCTTTAGCAGACAAGCTACCCAATGTCCCAAATAGTGAATCTTAATCCTAATTCTATTAGGTGTCTTTTATGACATCTTTACCAAAATTCAAGACAGTTTTCAATGAAGTACACTAAATCAGTGTTTGTCATTTAATGTTTCACATAAATATTGCCATTCAGCCTTAGCCTTCTGATTGTTATGTTACTATTTTTCTCCCTTTTGGTTATAAAAATGCATTCATTTATGAGTTTGGTGGTTCTATTGGGCTTGTTCTGGTATCGTTTTCCACAAGTTTTCGACACCAAGATATGTTATCATGATTCTGTTAAGGTATGTGTTACATTTTATATTCTTGTAGATATGTCGTATCATGAATTGTTGGAATAGCCTTCTTCTACGCTTACCACATCGACATGTGGGATGTTGTGGAAACAAGAGACTATCAACCTTTGGACCAAAACAGAAATGAGTTGCCCAGAGGTCAGTAGATAGAAGCACATAAATGGAGGTATCTGCTTAACTCTAAAGCTCAAAATGCTTTTATGTGTGCTTTATCTAAATCTGAATATGAGAAAGTGCATAGCCTAAGAAGTGCTAAAAAGATGTGGGATACCCTAGCTCTTGCTTATGAGGGTACCTCACAAGTAAAAAGATTTAAACTAAGCTTGCTTATAAGACAATATGAACTATTTACTATAGAAGAAAGTGAAATTATTGAACTTTTGTCTGGTAGATTTCAAACCATTATTAACAACCTGAGATCCTTAGGTAAAACTTATGATAATTATGATCATATTGACAAAATCTTAAAGAGTTTGCCTAGACAGTGGAGACCACAGGTTACAACTTTGAGAGCGTCCAAGGACTTAACAACACTCTCCATGGAAGAGTTACTTAGAACTCTCAAGGTTCACGAGTTGGAGCTGAAGCAGGACGAAGGACAGAAAAGAGGAAAGTTCATTGCCTTAAGCGTCCAGCATCCAATAAAGGGATCATTATCCAAAGCCTTGAATGTGGAAGAATCTTTTGAAGAAGTGTTTGAAGAAGATGACTCTAATGAGGACAAGATATCTTTTATATCTAGAAAGATACAAGCTATGTGGAGGAAGAAAGGAGGGTCCAAAGCTAGAAACTTTACTAAAAAGATTAGCAATGAACCTAAGGAGAAGACTCCACTAGTCTACTTTGAATGCAAGAAGCTTGGACACTTCAAAGCTGAATGTCCATGTCTATAAAAAGAAAAAAACAAGACCTTCTTAAAAAAGAAGAAGAAAGGACTCATGGCTACTTGGGAAGACATGGACCTATCATCGTCAGAAGAAGAAGGAGAGGAAAAAACAAATCTTTGTCTTATGGCAGAAACCAGTTCAAAAAGCTCAGAAAATGAGCAAGATGAAGAGGTAAATTTCAATGACTTATCTTCTCTTCAAGAGGCATACAATGAATTGCTTTCTAATTCTTCAACTCTCTCATTAGGTTATAAGGATTTAAAAAGAAAATTTTCCAAAATGTCAAAAGAATTCAATTTACGCAAAGGAAATTAAGAAAACATTTTGAGAGAAAATGAAAAATTAAAAGCAAAAGATGTTTCAAAAGTAACACCTTCCAATGAAGCATTAGAACTTCAAAGGGAAGTCACTCATCTAAAGGAAAGTTTGTCCAAATTTGTCAATGAAACTGAAAATTTAAATAAAATCTTGTCTTGTAGACAAAGTCCACATGACAAATCTAGACTTGGCTTTATTAAGAAAGAAGCCTTTGGAACAACTAAAAACACTGCTTTCTGTAAATTATGTGGAAAGAGTGGTCATGAATCATCACAATGTATTCATCGTCCAGTCACGAGGGCGTCCAATGCCTTCAGAACTAACAAGAAAGGACCCAAGTCTATTTGGGTACCTAAGTCCATGATTATTCCTGTTATAGATTTGCTTGACAACAGAAAGGAAACTACAGTCATGGTACCTGGACAATGGCTGCTCACGACACATAATAGGGGAAAAGTTTAAATTCCAAAGCCTTCAACCAAAGAATGATGGATGGGTCACCTTTGGAGGAAATCAAAAAAGGAAGATAACGGGAATGGGTAAAATTGGTAAGCATCCTTTACCTTTTATTGATAATGTCTTATATGTTGAAGCACTTAGACACAATTTACTGAGCATAAGTCAATTGTGTGATAGTGGACATAATGTCTCTTTTAACAAGAATGAATGTATAGTCAAAAACTTGGATGGATCTATCTTATTTTCGGCTAAAAGGCAAAGCAATCTATATAAGATTGACTTAAATGACCTTGCAAATCAAAATGTATCCTGTCTAGTATCCATCAATGAGAATCAATGGATCTGGCACAAGAAACTTGGACATGCAAGCTTGAGGTTAATCTCAAAGCTAAATAAGCATAACCTTGTAAGAGGGCTTCCAAATCTTGTATACAAATCTGATGTTCTCTGTGATGCATGCCAAAAAGGGAAACAAGTAAAAGACTCTTTTGATTCAAAAAATGTTGTTTCCACTCATATTAATTTGTTTGGACCTACTAGAACATCCTCTCTTAGTGGAAAACGATATGGATTAGTTGTAGTAGATGATTATACTAGATGGACATGGGTTATGTTCTTAAAACGCAAAGATGAGTCTTTTAAAGTCTTCTCTATATTTTGTAAAAGAATTCAAATCAAGAAAGGTGTTTGCATAGCCTCAATCAGAAGTGATCATGGAGGAGAGTTCGAAAACAAAAGTTTTCAAGGGTTATGTGAAGAGAACGGAATTCTTTACAACTTCTCTGTACCTTGAACACTTCAACAAAATGGTGTGGTAGAGAGAAAGAATAGGTCGTTACAAGAAATGGCTAGAACCATGCTTAACGATAACTCTACTCCTAAACACTACTGGGCTGAAGTGGTAAACACAACATGCTATTTACAAAACATAATATATATTAGACGCATCTTGAAAAAGACTCTCTATAAATTGTGGAAATGACGAAAACCCAACATATCATATCTCCATTCTTTTAGATGTCAATGTTTCATTCTAAACACTAAGGACAATCTTGGAAAGCTTGATTTTAAGTGTGATGATGGAATATTGTTAGGCTATTTTGAAACGTCCAAGGCATATAGAGTCTATAACAATAAAAACTTAACAGTTGAAGAAGCCATTCATGTTGGGTTCAATGACAATAAGCCTGATAGAGAACTATCAGAGTTGGACAAATCTTTTGTAGATATGAAGTTGGACGATACCAAGTAACCAGCGTCCAGAAATCTATTGGACAATCCAAAGAAAGAAGAACAAGAAGAACCATTTAGACGACAATGGCATATGAAGACATACCATCCAAAAGATCAAATTCTTGGAAGTGTGCGTGATCATGTGAGAACAAGATCAACCTTCAAGGAGCAAGCTCAAACTACATTAATTTCTTAGATGGAACCAAAGACAGTGGACGAAGCTCTTTTGGACGAAGGTTGGATCAAGGCCACGAAGGAAGAATTAAGTCAATTTGAAAGAAATGACATATGGAAGCTAGTTCCTTTACCTAAAGACAAATCTATGATAGGAACAAAATGAGTGTTTCGCAAAACGGTGGACGAGGTAGGTAATGTAGTAAGAAACAAAGCTAGACTTGTAGCTCAAGGGTACTCTCAACAGGAAGGTATAGACTTTATTGAAACTTTTGCACCTATAGCTAGACTAAAAGCCATTCGCATTTTACTTTCATTTGCTTCTCATAGTAATATGAAGCTTTATCAAATGGATGTAAAAAGTGCATTTCTTAATGGTATAATAAATAAAGAAGTTTATGTGAAACAACCTCCTGGTTTTTGTTGGAACCAAAGACGTTGAAGCGTCTAGACCCTCAAATTCTGAAGATAACAAACTTATTAAAATTTAAGTCTCTGTTATTAAATTAACGAGTTTTACAATGTCCAAACTCATCGCATCCAACGCCCTAATCTCATTGAACGTCCAAAACGTTTACATGATGACCGTCCAAGAGTAAAGTCTCATTCGTGGACTATGTGTCTTAAGTATTAAACACTTATACTAGACGTGTCCAAATGAAAGCTCTTAAACGACTAAGTTTTTTTAATATTCGTCCAAGCTATACGTCTTTCATACATATCTCGAGACTAATGCCTTATTTTTTTTTTATATATAGCGTTCAAATATTTCAAGCATTAAATGGTAAACAGAATCATTCTAATGCAAAAGCGCAGCAAGGCAGAAAAAGCAAGTCAACTTTTCAAGCTGCCAAGATGAATGAAGAATGTTTAGAAAAGCAGACCTTCAGCACAGAGCTGTTCTTTCTATTTTAGTGCAAGTTCAAAAGCTGTCCTTTCTGATCTGTTTGGAAGCTCGATACGCGCACCTCTTTCTTGAAGACTGAAGCTATGTCATCTTCAATGGCTCTTTTTTGCTGAAGACTATATATTCGTCAAGAAAGAAGAAGAAAAATGACGAACATGAAGAAACCAAGTGACACAACAAGAGAAATTAAAAAAAAAACATTCATATTGCTTTCTCACGTCCACTAGACAATCTTTGTATTCTCTAAAACAATTTTGTAATTGTGCTTAATCTTCTATATCCTCACTGTGTGAGTTAAATCTCTTTGTAAAACAACTATTTTGTTGTGAAAGCCTAAAGAGGCTTAGTGAGAAAGAATATTTGGGTTGAGCAATCTGGGGTGATTGCGTTGTATAGCTTGAAGAGGCCATGAAGAATACTTGTAACCAAGGTTGGTTAGTAGATACCTTCAGGGTGAAGGGACTAGATGTAGCTCAAGGTTGAGTGACCAGTATAAAATTCTCTGTGTGCTCGTTTTCTCTATCCTTTAGCTCAAAAACGTTTTCAAACTTGTTTTTATATTAAAAAGTTTTTAGACACAGAGTTCAACCCCCCCTTCTTGTGCGTCTCTTGCTATTTCAGTTTTGAGTGTGACACTTTTCCTAAACATGTTTTCAAACTCAAAAAGGCCTTATATGGACTTAAGCAAGCACCTAGAGCTTGGTATGAAAAATTAAGTTCTTTTCTTTTAGAAAATGGTTTCTCTAGAGGAAAAGTAGACACCACTCTGTTTCGTAAAAATGTTTACTCACATTTTATTATTGTGCAAATTTATGTGGACAATATCATATTTGGTGCTACTAATGAAGCTCTGTGTAAGGATTTTTCTAAGCTTATGTCAACAGAATTCGAGATGAGCATGATGGGAGAATTGAAATTCTTCTTGGGATTACAAATAGAACAGACAAGCAGTGACATATACATACATCAAACAAAGTATGCAAAAGAGTTACTTAAGAAGTACAAGGCTAAAGAAATGAGCACACCAATGCATCCATCCTCAGTACTTAGACTGGATGACAAATCGAAAAAGGTAGATGAAATCATATACAGAAATATGATTGGATCTCTACTATATCTTACAGCGTTCAGACCTGATATCATGTTTAGTGTATATCTCTGTGCTCGCTTTCAATATGATCCCAAAGAGATTCATTTCACAGCAGTAAAAAGAATATTTAGATACTTAAAAGGAACCATTAATCTTTGTCTATGCTTTAAGTTGAATAAAGAGTACAGGTTAATTGGATTCTGTGATGCTGACTATGCTAGAGACAGAATAGAACGAAAAAGCACTAGTGGAGGATGTCACTTCATTGGTGGAAGTCTTGTCTCCTGGATGAGCAAAAGGCAAGGAATAATTGCCTTATCCACAACAGAAGCATAATACATACCATCAGTGTCCTGTTACTCAAAAATTTTGTGGATCAAGCATCAATTAGAGTACTATAGTATCTATGAGAGTAAAATTCCTATCTTCTATGATAATACTACTGCCATAAACTTGTCTAAGAACCCTATATTACATTTTAGAGCAAAGCACATTAAAATAAAACACCACTTTATAAGAGATTACGTTTAGAAAGAGGTTATTGATATTCAGTTTATTAACATTGAAAATCAGTTAGCAGACATATTTACAAAACCACTTCGTGAAGATAAACTCGTCCATATTCGAGATCATCTTGGTATGGAATTTACAAAAGAATAAATTACTTTCATGTGCCTTGACCGTCCAATGACAAGTAGCGTCCATTATCATAACAGCGTCTAACATGCATGCGTCCATTAGCATTACGGTTCACATTCTGTAACGTTTCATATTTATGTGCATAAATTTCTTTATATGTACATAATCATGTTTTCACTAATAATGATTTGAAATCAATGCTTTATTCTTTGTCTGAGTTGCAACTGCCCCGAAAATCGCCATCAAGAAACGTGCGCGCTTGAACCAACATTTAATGCGCACTATCTCTCTTCAAAATTCAAAAACCGCCAAAACCCAAAACCCTTCAGTTACTTACTATACACTCAAAGGCCCTACGAACCAAACATTTTTACCATTTCTTTTGCTATCTCCAAGAAAACTGCTCTCACTCTCTTTCTTTCTCAACATCTCAAACTGAAACCTCTTGAACCCTAACCTTTAACAATAGTGATGGAAAAGATAGACGCCGCCATGAAGGACACAACTTGTGCTGAAAGTCATAATGAAGCTATCATTCTAATTGAGAGTCGCTTTGATATTGAAGCACTTGACAAGATGGAGGTCAAGGTGAAGGACAACCTCACTCACTGTGGAATCCTAAACTACTTCCATTTGAATGATATCATCTGCCCATAACTCATTCGACACTTCTAGAAGATTGCAAAGTTTACCAAGAACAGTGTGGTTGGAACTGTTCTGGGAGTGAAGGTCACCCTGGACTTGGGGAGCGTTGCTCATGCAGTTGATTGCGAGCGAGCTGGCTTTTGTATAAAAAATGGTTGGGAAGACAGCTTCGGCAGACATTAAATGGTGGACGCCGCTTTAATAGGACCAGAAGCTGAAAGAACTATAGAGTACAACAAATTGATAAAGGAAGGGAAAGTATACCAGCAATTTCTGAACAAAGGTATACTTCACAAAGCTGGGTCCAAGGATAATGTGACCTTCCTGCACCGGGTTGCTCTGTTCCACATGATAACTGGATAGCAGTTCAACCTTCCTCACCTCATCCTTAGCAACATCTTCAGGTCCATGAGGGGACGAGGAGAGTTCGACCACATTACCTACATTGCCTTGCTAAACAGGATCTTCTAGTTGCAACAGGTATATCACGTCTTCTTTGCCCTGTCTAGTGATGAGCAGGATGAGATCAGAATGTTGGGTGGTGGCCATAGGTTCACACAGTTTCTATTTAGCAGCAATAACATCACTTAGATGAAGGCTGGGTTTGTACTAAAACCCTTGGAGAAGACTGCCAAGATGGTGGACGTTAAGGCAGAACCCATAGAGGAAGCACCTCAACCTGTAGTGCAACAAGCTGCTCAACAAGTTGAACAACTGGACGAGGAAGCCTTGTTCGTCCATCCCATTACTGTAGTTAGATCGTCCACCAAGAGACAACCATCCAAAAGGAGGTCGTCCAGAGTGACGAGGTCTAAAACACAACAACCTCTAACTCTACCTGCTCCTTCTGCTGCTACACCTCCTCCACCTGCACCTGCTAAAAAGAGACTTCAGCTACAAGAGAATTTTGATGATGAGGACGGCGAACCCATCACAGTTCTCTTGAAGAAGCAAAAGACTGCCATTGTTGCAGTTCTTCCTCAACCATAAGCTCTCTCTGTCCAACCAACACCCTCACCCAAACGTCTAGTAGAAACTCAACCAACAACTGCAATAACAAAGAAAAGCAAGGTATCAACTCTTGTTGTTGGTCTTGTATCTAAAGAAGATTTCGTTGAATCCATTATTATTGAGCCTGTTAAACAGCCCATTCAAACCCAAACCCAAACACAAACACAAACACAAGCCCAAACACTAACCACACTTGAACCAAAGATGTTATTACCTGGTGATGATGGTTACACTTGCACCATTCCCACCCCTAGCCTCACCAAACCATACCTTTCCATTAAACCCCCAAACAATCCCCTTCAACTCCCTCCATGCATTTGGCTATCTCTTTTGCATCCACTAGACGCACAGAAGATTTGGAGAAAACAAAAAGAAAATGGAACATGCTGTTTGTCAAAGGGAACTAGCAAAACTTGATGGATGATAACGCCATAATTCTGTGTCCAAAGCCAATTCTTGAGCCAAAATTTGGTTTTGACTACTCGCTAGTATCCTTTGAGCGATACATGGAAGATTATGTTCACCAACTGTCTGCTGAGTATTTGGCTCTACCTCCAGGAGCTATTGAACACTTGCCGTTTAAGCGATTCATCAGAAGGCAGTATCCAAAACTTGTTCATGCTTAGTGCTTTAATGCACACCTTCTTGGAGTACTTCAACATAGAGTACCTCTAATTGAGGAGATTGAACAAGCTCTGCAACAAAGGCGTGGTTAAGAGCCAGAAAGGACCGTCCATATCAGGCCTGCAAATTTGAAGTTTGGGCCTTTGGACCCTAAAGAAGCTGGATTCTTCCCCTCACCCTTCTACCAGATGTTTTGCAACTCTGTGAAGAGCTCTGCAAATTTGAAGTTACAACTGTTCATCCCACCCTCCCAACACATCAAACCGTCCATTACAATATGCATCCATTCGGATCGCATTTGCCCAAGGCTTCCAACCTTGGATGTTAACAGCAAAAAGAAGAAGTTGTTGACCAAGCCACCTTTCTTGCCTTTACCGTCCAAAGTTGAGTTTCAACAACATCTAAACATTACTTCGGAATGGTATATTGATCAGCGTCTAATGCAAGAAATGGATGATGAAGATGCTAAACGCTTCTAGTGCCAACTGTAACACCCCTATTTTTACATATCAAATCATTTTTTCTAATTATTCTGCATTTATTTTTGAAGAACCGGATAAGAATCTCAAAAATTTGATCCCTTTAGTTATGCTTGTATTAGTTAGTAGTACTTAGTTTAGATTTTTAATAATTTTTGGGAAACGAAGTCTGAAAAAGGGTAAAATGACTATTTTGCCCCTATAAGGACTGAATAATTGAGAAAATAGATAAAAATAATTAGAAGTGTCTAAAATTTATTTTTAAGTCATTTATGTGCTTAAATAATTAATAATAATTTTAGAAGTTTTTCAGAAATTTATTAAGACAATTTTTGTACAATGACCAAAATACTCCTAATTGACTGCGAGAGTAGACCAGGGACTTTTTGACTTCAAAGTATTTTAAAAAGTTTATACTAGGTATATTTTAATTATAAAAATTTTATTTTGAAAGAAAAATAGTGAAAAATGTAACACTCTTATTTCAGTTTTTCAATTATTTTTCTGATAATTGACTATTTAATTTTGAAAAATCGGGATGGAATTTAAAAATTTTGATTCCCATCATTACACTCAAAATTTCAACAGCTATTTAATAGTGATTTTTAATAATTTTTTCGAGTCCGAGTCCAGAGAAATTAAAAAATGACAATTTTGTCCCTATTACTCAATATTAAGGGCAGACATGAGAAAAATATTCAATTGATATTAGAATGTCAATTTGAGCTTGGAATCATGTCATATATATATTAAAATATAATTTTAGAAATTTTCTAGAATTCTTGTGTAAAATGACCAAAATGCTCCTAAGTGTCTAATAAGTCAGCAAATATTGGTTTGGCATCCGAAAATGGTGAAAATGATAATTTCAGTTTATTTATAGGTGAAATATTTAATTTTAGAATTTTCATAAAAATTTTGGTATTTGTTGAATTAAAATGGATTTATTATGAATTTTTTAGCTTAAAAATACAAAATAAATATATAAAATTTGAAATAAATTAATTAAAATTAAAATTAATTACTAGAAATTTATTTTTGATGAAAAATAATCTATTTTTCCAGTTTTTCATTTAATTACATTATTTTGATATTAAAAACTAATTTTTCAAATTTAAGCGATTTTATCGGTATCAACTAATCAATTACAGTTAAAATTTATACTGGGGAGTTTTAGGAAAGCTCACCCAGCACGTTTTCAACCTACAAGGGGGTGATTCACCACCTAAAATTGATATGTGTCCCTAGTTTTACATATGTGTCCACCTAAATTGAATTTAAATTAAATAAAAAACCAAATAATGACATAATGAATGATGTAAATGGTGGGACACTTAAGCCTCCTCTTCCTCTATAAATACCTCCATTCATGGACAATATTTTCACCATTCTTCTCCTCCATAAGCTAGAAATCCTCTCTCTCTAAAATTTTCTCTCTCTAAAATTGTTTCTTATTTAGTTTTTATGTTAAAATTTCACTAGTTTTCAACTAGTAGAATTTCTCCTCCTAGAAGCTTTGCACCAACAAATCCATCCTCTTCATCAACCACCTTAGAGGTAATGGGAGGAGTGGGGTTGATTCTAAATTATTGTCACTTTGCATGTTGATAGGAAGGGTTTTCCCCTAAACCCGTTTAGGCTTAAGTTTTATTATTGTTATATTGTTTAATGTTAAACTTTAATTTTTGCTAAGTTGTTACTCTGCCCAAATTTAGATTATTAAATTATATTTTCTAAGTTATTACTCTGCTCAAATTTAAATTATTAAATTATAATTACTAAGTTGTTACGCTGCTCAATTTTAGAAAATTAAAATACACTTGCTAAGCTGTTACTCTACTTAATGTTAGAAAATTAAAATGTACTTGTTAAGCTGTCACTCTGCTCAAATTTAGAAAATTCAAATGTATTTATTTAGTTGTTATTCTACCAAAATTTTAGTAATTAAACTATAATTACTATGTCGTTATTCAGTTTTGATATTGTGCAATTTCTGCAATATAAGGCAGAAATGTTGATTGTACTGGTACTCAAATTAATTGAGACCAGAAAAATCTCTATTTGAGAAGTTAGAAAGTGATAAATTAGTAAGTAATATAAAACAAGTGACATGCAATAGCATGACACCCTGCTAGGGAAGCTACAGTTTGATACACTGCAAGATGAAAGGCAGGGACCCATGGTTAGGTCTAGAGGGTATGGTATCAAGTGGTGAGCGTCTTAATGGCCAAGGTAGCACTCTTAAGCCGGGACAATCACTTAACCAACTTGATAACCCTGACAACTGCTCAACATCACCAGGATTTTGTTCTTAAATTGTTATTTTGTTCCTCAATGATGATGAGAACTGTATCATGAGATGATGTTCAGAGAGGTATATGTACTCCCAGTCACTTTCCAAGTTCTTTTAAGAACTATTACCCACTAATGGAAAGTATGGATCCATATCGAGTCAATGATAGTATAACATAGAATAAACTTTAGGTTTCATTTTTATTATCAACTGTGTTTTATCTGTATTGTGTGGTAGAATTCCTACCATATGTGTAAAAGTGATATTAGAACAAATCACCTTACTCCATTATTTTTCATTTTATGCATGATTGATCGCAGTTAATGAAGACCCGACTGTTGATGAGGACCTATACGGCTAGTCTGATAGTTTGTTATTTTATGGGATAGGATAGACAAACACTGCTCTAACTAGGATCTTTTGATGTACTGGGAATAAGTAGTAACTATTTTGATGTATATTTTAATCTCCCTGTATTTTAGAATTTTTCTATTATAAAAAAAAAAAAATTTACTCGTATTTTTAAATAAGTAAATAAGTATGAGTTGTGTTCAATGTGAATGGGTGTCACACCAACACATGTTTAACTGCGAACAAGCAGCGTTTGGCAGTGGACTCTCTACAGATGACAAGGCCGAAACTCCAACTCTAAAAAATTGTAACTATACACAACGTCCAGCTCATGTCTTTCATTTTTCTAATACATCAGTAGCCTTCGTTCGTCTAGCCGACGAGCGCCCTCTTCTCGGCACATAAACATCCATCCTCTACACTATTATTGCTGCCATCACTCATCCAAAAGTCTTTAAGCTGCCTTACCCATGGGATACCCCACGTCCACATCAACTTCATATTCCAAGTTTGAAGTTTTTGGAAGCACCACCTCTACCATCCGAAGTTCAACCACCAACTCCTTTTCAACCGCCTTCACCAACACCGCTGCTTCCTCCAACTCTCGGGCCCCAACCCTCTGCAAGCCTTCCAACGTCCCTGTTTGCCCTTTCTACCCTTCCCCCAGTTGACTCCGTTGCCCAAACTTATGTCATTGCCCAACTCCAGCCCATCATGACGCTTCTCTAACAAATTCTCCAAAACCAATAGGAACTTCTCCGAACTCTACAACTATCCGCATATCCACCTCCACCTCCTTCAGCACCCAAGTGACAATGATTTTTTTTTCTCCTTCTTTCTCTATTTGTTTTTTTTATAATGACAAAAAGGGGAGAAATAACAGAAATAAAGTATAAGTTTACTCTGTTAATTGTTCTGATAATAAGTGTTTTCTGTTGCTTTTTTTTTTTTTTGCTCTGATAAAATATAAGTTTGTTGTGGTAATAAGTGCTTTCTGTCTGCTAAATTCTGCATTACTTGACATTCATGCATATATTTATATGAACTGAGTCTTGCCTGGATGATTATCTGAACTGATATTTTATGTCTCAAAAGTATGCAAACTTGTTGATATATCAGACTCAAGGGGAGCATTATAGTAAGTCTATTGAATCCAGTCTATGCAAAGCGTTTTTATATATGTATACTCGCAAAACTTAAAAACTAATAAGGTTTGTCATCATCAAAAAAGGGGAGATTGTTGGAACTAAAGACATATGAAGCGTCTAGTCCTTCAAATTTTGAACATAACAAACTTATTAAGTTGTAAGTCTTTGTTGTAAAAATGTTTTTACAGCGTTTAATATCGTGGGGTCCAACACGTCAGTTTTAACAAGCGTCCAATAGACTTGTATACGACGATTGTCTAGAAGTAAGTCTCTCTCTTAACGGCTAAGTGTTTAAAAGCTAAGACTCATATACAAAGTTCGTCCAAGCATAAGTCTATCTCCAAAATGACTAAGTGTTTAAATCTTGCCTATGCGTTTCTCACATATATATCCCGAGACTAATGCTTTACCTATTTTAAGAGATCTAACATTGAAATGTCTAAGCATTAATTGAAAGACAGATACATATTAGTGTATAAGCGCAGTGTTACAGAAAAAGGAAGTCAACTTAACAAGCTACCAAGCTTGATAAAGAATGATAAAAAAAGTAGACCTTCAACACAGTTTTGCACTTCCCATTTTAGGGGCCTGTTTGGATAAAACTTTTCTATAAATACTTATGGGAGAAAAAAATAAGAACAAAAAGGGAAATTAACTTCTCCATAAGCTAAAATTAGCTTATGCATAAGCTAATTTGTAAAAGCTTTCTCATAGTAGCTTATTCAAAATCTAATTTTTAACTTATGCATAAGCTAATTTTAGCTTATGGAGAAGTTTATTTCATTTTTTCTTCTTATTTTTTTCTCCTATAAGTACTTATGGAGAAGTTAATCCAAACAAGCCTAGTGCAAGAACAAAAGCCACTTTTTCTAAATCCTCTAAAAGCTCGATATACGCGCACACCTTCTCTGAGTAAAGCCTGAAGCTATTTTCTTTCAACGGTTATCTTCTGAAGACTATATATATCAAGAGAGAAGAACAAAGAGGAGAGTGACACACTAATAAAAGAACGACTGCTTTCTTATGCTTACCAGACGACCTTAAAAAATCTCTTCTACTGTACTTAAACTTTCATACTCTTACATTGTGAGTTGATTTCGTTGTAAACAACTGTTTTCTATTGTGAAAGTCTGGAAAGGCTTAGTGAGAAAGAACACTTGGATGGTTAAGCAATTTGGATTGATTGCCTTGTAAAGCCTGAAGAGGTAGTGAAGAATACTTGTATGACCTAAGGTTGGTTAATGAATACTTTCAGATTAAAGGGATTGGACATAGCTCAAGATTGAGTGAACTAGTATAAAAACTGTGTGTCTTCATTCTTCCTTATCTCTTTGTTAAACTCTTTTGAACTAGCTGTTATTTAAGTTTGAAAAAGTTTTTAAAACACACAATGCAACTCCCCTTCTTGTGCGATTTCTACTCTTTCATGAATGTATTCATTGATTCCTTTCATACTCCATATTTATCAATTTTTTTATGTTTATAATATGTTGCAACATTTTCGTAGTTGTATGCATAAAAAGGTGTTGGTGTTTACCAAAAAAATGCATTTATATAGCTTTTCTTGTTTTAGGATTTGGGGTTTCCCTCAAAATCTTGCGTAAACCCAAGAATATTGTGAATTATGTCAAACAAATAGATAGTGATCATAGATGAAATGTTAAGAAGTTAGCTAGACCAAATCTCATTTTCGTTCCTCCAATGTAAGTTGCGGTTTTTTTCCTTTTTACTTCAATCATATTTTGGATTGAAGTAATAACTAATAGCCATACATTTTAGAATTTAGATATTCATTCAAGTTTATAAATATTCTTTCAACTTTCAAGACTCACTACATTTTGACTCTTCAAAATATTATTAAAGACAAGTATCTGGGTAAACCAACTATTATGGAAAATTTGTTTGCTTAAAATGTTTGTCTTGTTTTTGCAGAATTTGAATGTCTACACCATTTTACTGCTTAACACGAGTGATGGTCCCTGAGATGTTGTGAACATAATTGTTTGGCTTAATACTTTTGAGGCTGAAACTATATTTGATGCTCCCTTTCATTTACTCTGAATAGGATAATATGTTTTGTATGCCATTTTAAATAAGGGGACTGATTTCTCATGGTTTTTAATGATAACATTGGATTTGAATATCTGATAAGCTTGCATGTCATTCCTGCACCTTGATGATTTGACCCATTTGACCAATATGATTTGTCTTTGGCTTTTAATTATTGAACAGAGGTGTGAGCACTTGGCGCCAAGTACAGCCACACAATTATAAAGATGCTGAATCTCAGGATATAGCTCCTTTATTAGGTGCTTTTTATTTTCTCTTTGCTCATGCCTTGGAGAAGAGAACACTCCTTAACTTGGTGCTTCTTACTCTTGCACACTCTGCAGGACAACAGGTTTCAAGCCTCAAGATGCACCCCACTAGTCGTATCTTATCCTATCCTATATATTACTTTACAATCACCTAAACGGTCTAATTGGGCTTCATTATTTACCTGCAGTCATGGTTATCAAAATCGCGAGTTAACTCGTAAACTCGTTCGATTTTACGAGTTTGCTACCCTTGACCATGTTAGCTCGCGAGTAGAATCGCTTTTGAGTAGAATCGTGTGAACTCGAGCAAACTCGCGTAGACTCGTTCAAAATCGCGAGTTTGCAGACGATACCACGAGTTCGCTGGGGGCGGAAAAAAAGAGCAAAACGACGCTCGTTTGGTGTTTGAGCCAATCTGAAGACGACACCTCATGACCTCACTAGCTATCTCATTTCTGCTCTGCTCCCTTCATGTTTGGTGTTGTTCTCCTTCGATCTGAAGTCGATGTCGACAACGACGAGGTTCCTGGTCACGATTTGTGCTGCGCCATTCCTAATCGCGATTGCTTGTTCCTATTCGGGATTTGCTTGTTCCTCGTCGGGTTTGTGCCGCGCGGTTCCCCTCCGATCTCAAGACGGTGACGCTGAGGTTCACGTTGGTCGCGTTTCGTTCAAACTAAGATTTGCTCCGTTTTGGTTTTCCGTTGGTCATATCCGGCAGCTCCATTTCCACTTTATGCTCTCTGTTGAAGCTCCGTTTAGGTGAAGCGTTGTCTTGCTTTGTACCCTGTTTCTAGTTGGATATTCCCCACAGTGATTTGTGACTACTAAATTGCTCCTGTATGTTGATTTTGAACGAATTGATTCAACTAATTTCGGTGAACTCAGTTTTGAGTATTTTGACAGATTGACTATGTTGAATCTGTTATACTAGTTTTCTATTTTTATTTGTTAATATTTGTTTTGTTATTGTGTTTGATATCAGTGTACAACAAATTGATAATATGTCTGGAAGTGGATCAAATTCATCTGATGGCAATACAACTATGGGTGCCTCCTCGGTTGCTAAAACTAGAAGTAAAAATGCTCCTGGGAATAGGTCAGATATTGGGTGGAAACATGGGTTTGATTTTATGGGCAATGGTAAGAAAGTGAAATGTAACTATTGTTCAAAAATTGTAAGTGGGGGAATTTTTAGATTCAAGCATCATCTTGCTGGAACTAAAGAAGATTATGAGCCTTGTGCTACGGTGCCAGATGAAATTAAAATACTAATGATGAAAGTTGTTGTAGAGGCTAAAGAGGCATTAATGAAGAAAAGAAGATTGAATAGTATTAATGAAGGAGATGATGAGCAAAGTGAGGGGGGGTGAGACAAATAGCTCTCAAAGACCAAGGGGGTATGGATCAAGAGCAAAAGGAAAATTTACTAGTGGTGGAGGAGTTCAAGCAACTCTTAATCAAATGATGAAAAAAGGCTATAAAGAGGAAGTTGATGCTCAAGTTGCTGAATTTTTTTACACAAGTGCCATTCCATTCAATGCTATTAGAAATCCGGCATTTGCAAAAATGTGTGAGATGATTGGGAAATATGGAGTTGGCTACAAACCTCCATTGTATCATGATGTTAGAGAGAAGCTCGACACAAGTAGTAGGAAAAACTGATGCAATGCTTCAAGAGTATAGGGAGGAGTGGAAGAGAACCGGTTGCTCAATCATGTCTCATGGGTGGACTGATAAAAAAAGGCGTTCAATTTGTAACTTCTTGGTGAATAGTCCAAAGCGGACGGTATTTTTGTATTCATTGGATACTTCAGACATCTAAAAAACAACTGATAAAGTTTTTAAGATGTTAGATGATGTTGTTACATTTGTTGGGAAGGAGAATGTTGTCCAGGTGGTTACTGATAATGCTGCAAATTTCAAAGCTGTTGGAGAATTATTGATGCAGACATGGCCAAATTTATATTGGACCCCTTGTGCTGCCTATTGCATTGATTTGATATTTGAGGATTTTGAGAAACATTTGAAGGTTCATGAAGTTACTATAAAGAAGGGAAGGAGGATTACCACCTACATATATGGTAGAACAATGCTTATTGGTATGCTAAAGAAGTTCACAAAAGGGAGAGACTTGATTAGGCCTGGTATGATTAGATTTGCCACGGCTTATTTGACTTTAGCTTGTCTCCATGAAATGAAAGCGTCATTGATGAGCATGTTCAGTTTTGAAGAGTGGAAAAATAGTAAGTTTGGAACTTCACAGGAGGGAAGAAAAATAGAAAATGCAGTTTGAGATAGTCGGTTTTGGAAGAATGTAACCATATGTCTTAAAGCTGCTGCCCCTTTATGGTGGTCCTTCGACTAGTGGATTCTGATGTTAAACCTGCCATGGGTTTCATATATGAGGAGATGGATTGTGCAAAAGAAAAGATTAGCAGAAACTTTAATAATGTTAAGAAAAGGTAAAATTTTCAAACTTTGAGTCATTTAAAATTTAATTTACTTATCTATGTAACTAGTCTATTTCTAACGTAGCATATTTGGTATATGTGTAGCTATGAACCTGTGTGGAAAATTATTGATGAGAGGTGGGAGCACTAGCTTCATAGGCCTTTACATGCAGCTGCATATTATCTTAATCCCCACTTGCACTATGAACCCAATTTTAGAAATGATGATTTTGAGGTGAAAGAAGGGTTGTACACTTGCATGAAAAGATTGGTAAAGGATGTTACGGACAGAAATAAAATTAGTATGCAGTTTCTTGATTTTCATTTTGCCAAAGGTCTGTTTTCTATGGATAATGCAAAGGCCTGTAGGAAAACTATGCAACCTGCAAAATGGTGGGAGATGTTTGGGGATGGATGTCTAGAATTGAAGAGGTTTGCTATTCGTGTTTTGAACTTGACTTGTAGCTCTTCTAGATGTGAGCATAATTGGAGCTCATTTGAAATGGTATTGAAGTTCATGACTTTATTTGTGTTTTATTGTTTTTTAAATTTTCTTTGTTTAGTCTTTAGATAATCATACAAATACAATTGTTTTTTATGTGTTATTTTCTAGGTTCATACAAAGAGGAGAAACCGCTTGCATCAGAAAAAGATGAATGATTTAGTTTATGTGATGTACAACTTGAAGTTGAAGAGTAGACAAATAAGAAATACGGTTGCTCTTCCTTTTGATGATATTGAATCTAATGATGAATGGATAACGGAAGAGGGTGATAATGTTGATGAAGACAATGTTCTGATTGAGCAACCTCAAGCTGAAAGTGATGGTACCAATGTTGAATTTGTTGGAGGAAGTTCAAATGATCCAACTTTGGATGCTTTTGATCTTGATAATTTGGTTTTGGATGCCAATGTTGCTGATAAGCATTCTTCATCTGAGGAAGAACTTGATGATGATGGAGATGGTGATTTTGGAGATGATGTTATTAGAGGACTAGATATGGAGATTTAAAGACATTAGTCTTTTTTTAGTTTTTTAAATGCCATCATTTTAAGACTTATGTTTTGTATGAATTTATGCATGATTTGGTGTAGTTTTTTGATGTTAGATAGTAGTAATGTACTTCTAAACTTTGTTACATACTTATTTTATTAATATAGTTTGCCTATTATGCTTAATTATGGAGTTGAAATGTTGAATTATTATATTATTTATAGGTGTTTCCGTGTTTGAATATATTTTTATATATTAAGTAAACTCTTACGAGTTTACGGAGCCTTCACGAGTTTACGTAAACTTTCGAGTTTGACAACCTTGCCTGTAGTAACAAGCAATACCTAACATTTTTATGGCAATAGATACCAATAAAGGAAAAGACAAGAATCTGAGATAAATAGTACTAATGAGATAAAAAAGACAACAAAAAAAGGAAACCTTGAAGTTATAACCTTCATTATTTTGTACTATTTTCTTAACTAAAATGACAGACCCATTGAGCTAGGCAAACACTTTCCTTGGATTTCTCTTTTACACTCAGTTTGGAAGGCAAGAAAATAAGTGGAGGGGAAAAGAAAGGCAAGAATACACATTTATCAAAAAAGTTTTTCTCTTTTGGTATACAAAAAACAAGAAAGGAAAGAAAAAAAATGGTAAAACCTACTCAAATATTCTTTCTTTTTAATTTGGAAAGAAAGAAAATAAGACAAAGTTAAATGGATACAAGGACAAAAATGTCTTTATTTATTATACATATTTTTTTATTTAAAATATTTGTATCATTTTATATACATATCTTTTTTTTTCTTCTAATTTTTATATAATTAAATAACCTAAAAAATTATTTCAGTTTTTATTTTTTTTCTTTTCTTTTACTTTCTTTCTTATCCCTTGTCTTCCTAAACCAAACAAAGCATTTCAGTTTTACTTACTCTAATTAAGGGATCAACCGTTACTTTTTTGGAGCAATCTTTATTTTTTCATACTTCAATTATATATATATATATATATATATATATATTCCATTTGTTCCTTTTTTTGTTTCTCATTCCTTTTTTCATTATTTCACAACTTACATTTATTACCTTCTTTATTTATTTATTTTTGCTCTCTCTTAAGAGGTATATATGGAAAAATAACTTTTCTTTCTGAAAAAAATGAGATGACAAGTTTCTTTGGTTTTTTCTGTGGAAACAGGTGCTGCCTCAAGACAAAACAATGCCCTAGATTACCGCGAAAAAGAGAACAAAGTAAACGTAAAAATGGTCAAGTCAAAGCCAATAGATGTATATGTGAAAAGGCATGGGGGCAATATTGGTAGGTATCACCACCTCAGCAAGCGAAATGCATAGCACCAAATTTTAATTAATGTTTTGTTATTACCAACAGTAACAATGAACCAAGACCGTATTAACATGTCTTCACATAATAAAAATCACTGTAACTCACAGGCAAAAGGTGCGTCACGCTCACTCCCTTCTCTCGTGCCCCTCTTCTTCTCCCAAAGAAGTGAACGAAACCTTAGGGTTCCTCTGTTCTTCTTCGCCCCAAAAAAATTTCCTAGGCTCAGAAAATTCAACCATTCTCGCCATTGCCGAAGCTCTAACCCCTTGCATTTCCAACTCTCCTCCGCAGCCCTTTCTCGGAAACAGAGTTCAGAGAGACCCTTCGGACATGGCAAAAACGAGGCCAGGCAGAAAAGACTTGGATTCTTACACCATCAGAGGCACCAACAAGATCGTAAGAGGTAATCTCCAGCAAACCCTCTTCTCTTTTTAGCTACCCAGTTGCATAAACTGCCTCAAAATCGTTACTTTTGCGGAGGGAAGGGGTTGAAACTATGTGGGTGTTGCGACGATTAGTGAAAGGCGTGTTTTTGGTTTTGTTTTGCAGCTGGGGACTGTGTGCTGATGCGCCCCTCTGATACCAGCAAGCCGCCATACGTGGCGCGCGTGGAGAAGATCGAGCAGGATAGTAGGAACAATGTGAAGGTGCGTGTGAGGTGGTACTATAGACCCGAAGAGTCTATTGGAGGACGCAGGCAGTTCCATGGAGCGAAGGAGCTGTTTTTGTCTGACCATTATGACGTTCAGAGTGCTCACACCATTGAAGGGAAGTGTGTTGTGCACTCTTTTAAGAACTATACCAAGCTTGAGAATGTAGGTGCTGAGGATTACTATTGTAGATTTGAGTACAAGGCTGCCACTGGGGCTTTCACGCCTGACCGTGTTGCTGTGTGAGTTTATTTTTGTTTTTTTAATGAAATGGTGGTGGTGTTTGTGTTTGAAATGGTGGGTTTCGTTTTGTTGATTTGGCTTTGTGTTTTCAAGGTATTGCAAGTGCGAGATGCCGTACAACCCGGATGACCTCATGGTGCAGTGTGAGGGGTGCAAGGATTGGTAAAAACAGTGTATTCTGCTTTCTTTGTTTACTTATATTACATTTGTGAGTGGTCTTTGGTTGATCAGGTCTCTAATTTTAGCATTAGATGCGATGTTTGCTTGTATGAAGGAATTTTGTGGATATTTCAGCTCCTGCAGAACCAGCCTAAAGGCTGTTGTCCTAAATAAAAGGAAGAATGATAAAGACTGCAAAAAGACTTTCAAAAAGCCCTAGGAAAATGTTTTCCTAAGTCCAATAGTTTTAATACACTCGTGAAGTTTATTGTTATTCAAACTCTGTCTTGGCCTATGCACTTGTTTTGCATGTTGCTCTTGATCAGGCCTTCTGCTTGTTCAGTCAAAGGAAAAACAATTGAGATCAGTGCAGGAAATGGAGAATATATAAAAAAAAATTCTGTTTGCAAAAGGAGCTACTTGTAATAAAAGAAATGGCAGATGGATTTTATGGAGTTTAAACTGCTGATGTCTCTACGTCAGGCTTTTGTCAGCCTAAAACATCTTGATTCTGGATTCTGTTGTTTCTTTTTTCCAATATGTGTCGGTCAATATAAATTGAATGATGCAGGGGCTTATTTCTTTCGCGCTTTGATCAACTTTGACCTTATTTGGCTACAAGCTTTTATCCATTGCAAAAGATTGTTAAATTTAAGGAGTATCCAAGAAGTAGTGCTACTATGGTTTTTTATCTGTTTATGACCCTATAGATTTCATGAAAGAAACACTTTTCAATTGGTAGGTTTCTTGTAGGTATCATCCAGCATGTGTGGGCATGACTATTGAAGAAGCAAAAAAATTGGATCATTTTGTTTGTTCAGAATGTTCATCTGATGATGACATGAAGAAACCCCAGGCTACATTTCCTGTATCACCAGGATCTGATGTCAAGGTGAGACTACCTGCATCCAGTTCTCAACAATTTGAGTTGAGATGCAGTTTTACTTATGTCCCCTTTCAGTTTCCCTGCTCATGCAGGAGAGACATTATTATTCCTAGGTTAAAGGGAATGAGGACATATTAGTTTTAGTATTTGAAGATTGGTGTAAAAATGAAAACTATTCCATGAAAAAGAAGTACCCATAGAGCATATAATCAGATTTGTATATCATGTGGGTTTACCTAACTTTGCTTAGTTGAAAATTTTTCCTGTGTCTTTTTTTTTATTCTGAAAGATTTAAGCATTTTGTAACACGAATTTGCTGCAAAGTGTAATTAGTTAAAAGATTTAAGGCTGTCAAATGGTTAAAAATTGAATTATAGATATTATGATATGACATAGGCACTCTTCAGAGTTTTAAATATGCTTTTAATATTTCCAGAGTTTTTTTTATGTAATCTTGTCTGGCGGCCTTGGTTTATGTTTTCTTTTGATTTTATGTGAATGTATTGATGGATAAAATTATTGATTGAGGTATAAATGATATTTATTCTTGTGAGCTTTTACCTTGATATTTCTTGTGCTTTTGCTTAACATACATGTTCACTTTGTTTGAGTGGTTCTTTCACTAAGCTAATCTGTGTACTTTATTCTGATTTCCGTCTTCTGAGTTTCTTGCATGCTTATTCCTAAATTGGTAACTCTATAAATTGTGACCTGATCATTCTTTTCTTAACTTCATTAATTACATTGGTAAACCAGCTTCTTTTCTTTTTTTGGGTGTGTGTGGGGGAGGGGTAGAGTAGATGTAGGTATTTTGTTTTTTGCATAGACCATGCTAACTCGGTGAGGCTGAGTTGATGAACCATGGTAAATCAGTATGTAGGTATGTTTATTTTTTCCATACAGTGCTTAATAAGTAAACATGAGGTCTTTGAAGATTGAAGTCATGACTGATGCTTAATCAGTTAATAACTGATTTATTTTCCTAGTACCATTATATTAAGTTGCATTAAGAGTGGTTCGTTTGAATGGGCTAACCAAGCATGTAAGCTCCGATTTGGGTTCTAATTTTTTCAAGCTGTGTTTTGAGGCTTTTATAAAATGAGGACTATGCATATAAAAGTTTATTATCTGTGTTTATCTCTGTGTGTCTATGTGCAAGAAAATATAGTTCTACTTGTAGTCACAGATATCTTCATTTTCTTGTTAAAGTTGTTAAGCTTGACCTACCAATTCCAGTCCTTTGTTATTCCTTTGAATCTTTGATGCATTGTCTGCATATAACACCATTCATTTTGAGGAAATAATTGAATCATGTGAGAGATAATGGTAAAGCATTTTGTTTTTTAAAAGACACAATCTCCACCTATCAGTGTTGTGTTAGAGTTTGGATTTCTCTTTTATTTTTTGTTTTGTTTTGTACAGTATAGAGGCATTTAAAAATTTCTAGAGATTCATGTGTGGCATTGTTAGAACATGATTTGACTTGGATTGTCATTTTGGTTGATGTATTCTGCAAGATGTTGTATGGTAGCTGTCATCTTCATTTTGGCACATAGTGATGGGATCTTTGGAAGGAGTATGTCTTAATGCTGTTGTCTGCTTACCCAGTGACATTACTTATTAGCGGGGACCTTTGTGAGCATTTTAGAACTATGCTTTGTAAATGAAAATTATGATTATGACACAGACCAGAAAATCTTATATTGTGAGTATGTATATAGCTTGTTCAGTACAAAGAGGGCTGTGTCATTGCAGACAGCATGTTTCACATTGTCTCTTTCACGCATCATGTAATGTTGTAAGTTTGATGAACAAGTCATGAATATGTAGGTGGAGCCCAAGCGGCGGAAGAGATGACCATCGCGCGGAATTAATTCATCTTGGGAAATGCAACTCTTGCTGAATTTCGCTGGCTATGTGGTAGCTGTTGTGTGTGTGTGTGTGTGTATGTACAGCTTCTACCAGAGGCTATCAACATTTTATGTATCTGACTCGGGCTATGTATGTATCCGTCTTAGATTTATGACAGACATTGATCTGTTTCCCTTGTGTCCAGAAAGAGTAACTCCGGTCAGTGTTAATGTTTTGAGATAACATCAAGCCTTGAATACTGGAGTAAAAAGAAATTATCAATTTTCTGAAATTTGGATTCCTGTTTGTTTGCTCATCAGCTATTGTGCATTATGCTATTATTTTATTTTATTTTGTTTTTTCGTTACAAAGGGGCGAAATGCCAGCTTCTGAATGGAAAGTTTTCATTTTTCATGTTATATATTTTCCAGCATGACACGCTTGTCATATCTAGGACCAGGAGCTTAACGTTTGAATATTGTTTGGCAACCCGGTGTCGACTCGTGTACTTAATTTGATGTAGTGGGAAACGGCAGATTTATTGCGGCTGTGATTGTGCTACTCGCTTTCAAATTTCGTGTATAATTGATAAATTGATATAGCCTTTCAATTTTACATTGGTCAATTTTATTTCAAATGTCAATCCAGTATATTATTATTAAAGTGAAGAGTTTAATCTAAAGAAATTGGAGGAAATGAATGAAAAAAAATTGGTTTGTGTCAAGTGTGGTTGTAAAAATGGTAGCATGATCACTCTAAAAGAAAACGTTAATAGTTAGTAAAATAGGTTAAATATGTTTTTGGTCTCTCTAAAATTTTTTAAATTCAGTTTTAGTTTTTCTAAAATTTTTTTGTTTCATTTTGGTTTCTCTTATTTAAAAATGTATCACTTTTTGTTCTCAAAGTAATATTTAATAGCCGTTATAGTGTTATCTAAATCACTTTAAGGATTAAAAGTGATGTATTTTCAAATTAGAATAACCAAAATAGGACGACAAATTTTAGAAGAACTAAAATTAAATTTGAAAAATTTTAGAGTGATCGAAAATATATTTTACCCTAATAAAATTGTATAAATTTTTATACTAATGTACTTTTCTTAAAAAAATTTACATTTAACTGTTAAATAGTATTAATGTGCTTGTATTTTAGGCTCGAGAAGGCTAGGGCAAGGTAGCATGCATGCACACCGACGTACGATGTCTATATTGACGTAAAAATGACAACATATGTGCTTAAATATGATCATATGGAATCAAACGTTAGCTTCAAAACCCTGTGTGGAAGTCATGGAAAAAAATATTGCTTCGTTAATTGGTTGCGTGTACCATGCATATAGTATAAACATTAGTAAGTTATTGGTTTCCAACTTTCCATTAACGTGCTTCAGAGTAACGATATATCAATTCTATTACCTGGTCTTGTGCGCGCGAGATTAATGGTTTCCCATGAATAAAAATGGTCACTGGGGTGATTTTGATGCAGCGAGAATTGGTTCCCCCCCTCCTTAACCACTTGTACGACACAAGCAACGCTCAATCGCATGTAGATGATACGTAGATTCTTTGACTTTATTGCTAAGATATTTAATTTGAACAAAAAATTTCTACCCCCGACTAAAAATGTCATGAAAATTTGTTTCTAGTCTTTTTGGTTGTGATATGCATTGTTGTCCTTGGACAATGAATAGACTCCACGAGATATACATAGCTTTCTTTTTCTTTCGTGCATGAAGTCTCGAGGCACATGCAAGTTAGGCACGCTATCATTATACAAGACTGAGAGGGTACCCCTCCCCCGGAATATATAAGAGTGGTAGAGAAAGGAAAAAAAGAAGAAGCTATATTGGGAACCAATGACCAGTAGTGAGTTTGATTCCTATGGTTAATTATATGTGGACAAACATATTATGGAGAAAAAAAATGCATGGAATGGAGTGGAAACGAGCATGGTGAAAGAGTCAACTCTTATCAGTTTTGTGGAAATATAATATCAAAATATATGTATCAAAGCATCATTATCTTATTCTCATCCTAAATGCGTGTCTGCATATCAATGTTTTGGTTTCTCCGTTTTTTGAAACTGCCCAATAGTTCTTACGATTGAAAGATACGTAGTACTGTAGTAGTATCGGAAAGCTGGGGCTGAACCAATAGCTATATCTGTGTACCCTAATAATCCAATGTATGTCTCTTTTCTCACTTAATTTCATCGATGCAGTTGGACCGACAAGGGCTGGTATTAATTATTAATCAATTACCATAAAGACTTTTATGGGTTAGCGTGTTAGTGTGTGATTTTGTAAGAGTAATTCCTAATTAATTTATGTACCTTGTCAGCCTTAATTATCATTATATACTAGTATGTGTTTGGTCTTCGTGTGGCATTAACTGCTGCTGCTAACGTTGCGTTACTTTTTTCTCCCGTAATGAGTGTGGGCCAACCAGTGGAATCACAAGTCGTGGAATATAGGCCTCGAGGAATCGTAGTAGTTTATTGGCTTAGTTGCATTTTTAATACTTTCATTATAGTTAACACGTGATTTTGTTTCTCTATAATGTTCTAGTAGCGAATGTAGAAATTAAAAAACAATAACAAGACAACTAACAACATTATTAAACAGGAAAACGAAAAATAGTAATATTAGGTTCTATTTGTATGGTTGTAAATTTTAAGTTCAAAATTTTTAAAAATTATAATTATTCATTTTATAATTATTTATTTTAAACTTTTGTGGTTTTCAGTTTTCAAATCTTAATGTCAAATCTAAAATTAACATCATACAAATCACATTCTACTTCTTAATTCAAACTTGTTTAGTGATTAAGTGACATGGGTGGTCGGAGGCAAGAGAGGGGGAGGTGGGCATGATAATAATGATTGGCTTATAATGATGAAAACAATGCTAGTATTAGTGGTGTTAGCAGGCGTGATAGTGATAACAACTATGATGGTTGTAGTTACAATGACATGATAATAATGATAATGATGGTAGTGACAACAACTATGGTTGTGGTGGTGGAGGTAACTGATGACAATGGTTGTGGTGATGATTGCAATAATAATGATTGTTGTAGTGGCAGTAATAACATAGTTATTAAAACTAGACTGAACCAACCAATTGAACTAGTTAAACTGGGAATTGGTCTCGCATCCGGTCCATAACTATCGTAAAACTATTTGACTAAAAAACCGGTCTCAAACAGGAAAAATCGATCTTAAACCACTAAAACCAGTGAAAACTGGTGGTTCACTGGTTGTGTTTCAGGGACACAGCATTTGTTATTTGCCTTTTTTATAAGGAGTGGAACTTGCTTATGCATGAAAACTACTCAATGTGGGACTTTGTTACATTTGGTACCATCACAATGCATCATGCTTCTGCTACTTGTCCTTTTTATAAGGAACAGAACATCCTTAAAAGTTGTCCAATGTAGGACTTGGTTCCACTTAGTGGACAAAAAACTTCATCCCTAGCCAAAACCCCTTCTAGTGGGTAGAAAACTTTATCCCGTTTGACTAAATAATAATGCTCCAACATAAATCAATTGAAAGAACACCATCCACCTTGTGCAATCCAAAAACTAAAAGTAAAAGACGTACATAAGTTAAACTTGTTAAACTTTTTTATGCACAAATTTTACCTTCAAATTTCACTTATGAAACTTTACAATGAAAAAAGAGAAAGGACTTTTACTAGTTAAAATATTACACCAAAGTGTTTTGCTACAACATTATTAAAGTTATATTAAAAATTTTAAAATATTATTTAATTATAACCGTTCAACCATGGTTGGACCATTGAACCTTGAACCAGTACTCTCACTAGTTTAATGACTAATCCAATTTTCAAAATATTGGGTAATAATGATGGTGATGACAATCGCTAGTGGTGGTGGTAGTCATGGTTAGGGGTGGACACGAATTTGAGTCAGTTTGATGAACTGATCAACCTAAACCAAATCCAAGGAGAAAATTTGAGTTGGTTTGAACCATTGGCTTGGTTCAAATTTTAAAATTGCAAACTCGTTGGGCATCAGAGATGGACACATGGAACTCAAACCTATACTATTTTAGATTTATATTTTTATTTTATTTTTATGTTGTGTAATTCTATAATTTTTTTATTGTGCAATTTTATAATTCTAACTTTTGAGACTATTATTAGTTTTTTTCATTTTATTATGATTTTTTGCTTATTTTATTATTTTTTTTATAGACCCAATCACCCAACTCGACCTGAATATGATTGGGTTTGTTCAATTCAAGTTATAAAAAAAATTGAAAAACCTAAACTAACCTAAACCAATTAGCATTGATCGTTTGAATTCAAATATCTCCTAAACCCGACTCGTGCCCACCTTTAATTATGGCAACAACAATGGTTGTAATGAATGTAGTGGAACTGGTGTCGATGGTTATTGACTAGTGGCAATGTGGGAGATAGTTGTGGCGATGACGATATTTGACTAGCAGTAGTAGTGATAATGATGACAGTGGTAGTGATAACGGTAAATATTATGCGTCTTTGAAGAAAGATGAGAAAATTGAATGATTTGTTTTCGTAACTAAAAACCAAAAGCTAAAACTATTTTGTGTTTTTAAAAAAATTAAGGTAAAGGTGTTTCGATATTAAATTAAAAACCAATTTAATCTCATTTTAGTTGAATATGTTTTGGTTTGAAAATTACATTTTAAAACCAAAAATTGAAAACTCATAACTACCTAGAATAGGCTCTTAATTGGGTGTTACAAAAGATATTTTTTTCATATGATATAGTCATGTGTAAATTTTGTATATATTCTCTCTATTATTATTTTTTTAATTAATTATTTATTTTAAAAGATAATTAATACATAGATTAGAAATTTTAATTAATATGCTCGTTTATATATAAACAATTTTTTTATTTCTTAATAGGACTTCCATTATTATTTTTCTATCATTTACATGTGTAAAACATTTAAGAATTATGTAGAAATAAGAGTATAATTGAAAAGATATAATTAATGCCATCTTAAACTTTTAAATAGACATAAATAAAAGCAACATTTTCTCCTAAAAAATAAAAAGAGGGTCTTGCTAACAAATGTCTTAAATAAAAAGAAAATTTTTGTTGGAAATCGTGTTGGGGATATATTGAAAATCATAATGAGAGTGTATTAATAATGCTTTCTAATAAAAAAATCTTTTTTTTTTTAATTTCTTAACTAGTGCCCTTTGTATATAGCATTTGTCATAAAAAGAAATAGGAGGATTATTTTATAAGGCTCCACTTACTAAATGTGTATAAATAGTGAGATATAGAACTTGAACATAACCTTGTCATATGAAATTTGAACAAAAAAATATCTATTGCCACTTTTAAACACATATTGAAAAATAAAATAAAATATTTTTAAAATTAGACCAATGATTGAATTAGTGAATAAGGGATGAAATAGGTCAAGCCTTGTTTAAGCATGGCTTGACCTACTCTATAATCCAATTAATGACCAAAGTCTAACCTATTACCTTGTTACAAGACTTTTTTTTAGGCTTGACTTGACCTTTAAATTATGGTTATTTCATATGAATTTAAATAGGTTGACGGATTTATCCTTAAACAAATTAATAGGCTTACAAACTAACAAGCCTATCATTGAAAAGATCGATCAGTAGATTTATGAGCAAATAGATCTACACTAAACAAGGCAAAAGGCTTACAATCTAACAAACCTATCACAGTAGAAATGGTTAAAACTACAGAAATTTATCACATTTTATAGCCATCAAAACCACTACAAGTTAGAAACATAATGCTTTAGTTGCTAAAATAGTGATTTAACATTATATATTAAGTATTAATATTTTTATTAAAATTAATATTTTTATAAACATGTTAGCCTGTCAAACCTAGTAGGTTTTCCTAAAAGTCTATAAACTAGTCTACTTAACTAAAAAAACATTCTAAAAAGTTTAGACCTAACCTTTTCACTAATAGGGTAGGCTATTGAAGTGTTGTAGGATTTACCAACTTTACCAATTCCAAGAATCTCTCCTTTATTGTTATCTCCATAGGCCATATGTCCTTGCTTCCTAGGAAAGAGATGATTGAACTTGTTTAAGACTCTGGTCATTTGCTTTGAAAACCATTATTAGGATACTACTGTTTGCTTAGGTCTTCAAGCACACCTACAACAAAACAATATTAATTTAGGTACCCAATTTTGGTTTGGGTCCTTAAAGGAAAGCTTTGGAAACCAATCCCTTTGGAATCCAAATCAAATTGTAATGTTCAATACCTTTCTTCTTAATCAAGCATCTAACAACTACATCCCTATCTTTGCAACAATAATTACACTTGACTTGCTTTCTTAATTTAACAAAATGAGTACCTTAATTTCTTCTTTTAACATTGGGATTATATCGCAGTTCGGATCTAACAAAGATGATATTTTGTTTACCAAGCAAAACATTCAAGTTATTCTACCATTTGAGCTTTGTAAAAGAGTTTTTCAAATTAAGATTTTCAAAAATAAATCTCTTGCAATTTTGACAAGTGGATGAAGGTAAGCCATGAGAAACATGATTTGAATTAAGACAGGAATCATTTATAAATCCAAATATGGTCTCATTTTCAAATCTATAATCATCTACCTCTTTTTTAAGCTTTTCAATTTCATTAGTCAAGTTCTTTTTATCATACCCTAGATATGACATTAAGATCTTTTGTTTAGGTATTGTTCAAGCAAGAGTTATGGATTCCTTATGCAATTCCTCCAATCTTTAATGCAACTCATCATAATTATAAGAAAAATCAAACTCATCATCATTTATAACCTCATCACTTTCATTATGATGATCAACCATGAGGCATAGGTTAGCTTCTTCACTTTTTTCATCTTCGCTTGAAGAACTTCTATCATCTTCATCCTAAGCTATATAAGCTCTCCTTGGTTTTCACTTCAAGATCTTCTTTTTCTCTTTTTCATTCTTCTTCTTGGAGATCGGACACTTAAACTTTATGTGATCAAGATTCCCACATTCATAACATGTTAGAGTTAGGGGTGGCAATACGAGTCCAACTCGGTAGGTCAACCCACATAACCTAATAAAACTAGTTGGGTTAGGTTATATAGTTCAACCTTCCAACCTGCATAACCCAACCTGTTCAACCCACCAACCGATGGGCCAAATGACAGGTTGGCTTGGGTTGGCCCATCGGGTTAGCTTCCTCCTCCCTCCCTTTTCATTAGGACTTCAATTTTCAACGCACATTATAGTTTTTCTTATTTAAATGTCATATGTGAAGTCTCAAGATAGAAAGGCAAATTTTTTTGGTCATTAGAATTTAGGACAAAAAAAATTATAGCTTAAAGTTTATGATCAATTGATCATTTCTTAAGTATTAAATAGGTTTTTTATTCACTAGTTTTATAACTTTTTTTTTCTCTTTTATAGTTTTACTTTGATCATAAAATTTGAAAAAAAAATAGTAAGGCAACAAAAATAATTAAAAGATTTATAATTTTTTTTAATGGGTTGGCACGGGCCAACCCAACCCAACCAACCGCTATGGGTTGGGTTGGGTTGAGATTTCCAACCCAATCAAAAAATGGGTTCAACCCAACCCAACCCATTTTTGGGCAGGTTGGCCTTGTTTTGCCACCCCTAGTTAGAGTAGAGAAGTTTTCCTTCTTCTTACCTTTGATGTTCTTGTTGTTGCCTTTGTTCTTGAAGAATTTTCCAAACTTTTTCACCAATATGTTGAAATGCTCCTCTTATAGCTCTTCATAGGTGGAATCATCACTATCAAACTCCTTTTTAAGCTTTAAAGATGCCACAAGTTCTAGAGCCTTTTTTTTTCTTATCCATTTCTTCACTTGGTTGCAACCTTGATAACTCAAACTCATGCTCTTGAATCTTTTTGAAGAGTGTGGCTAAAGACATTAATGAAATATCCTTTGATTCCATTATTCCAGTTACCTTTTGTTGCCATCCCCTATTAAGACATGTTAAAACTTTGTTAATGAGATCTTCATTATTGAAAATTTTTCCTAATGTAATGAGATGATTTACAATGTGAGTGAACCTCTTTTGCATGTCTAGTATGGACTCTCCTTGATGCATTCTAAAAGACTCATATTCATGGGTGAGAGTGTTCATCTTATAGCCCTCTTAACTTCACCAGTCCTCTCATGAGTTACTAACAATGCATCCTACATCTCCTTATCCGATGTGCATGTGGACACTCTAAAGAACTCACCCAAGCCTAGACCAATTGTTATGACGTTCTTAATCTTAAGATTTAGTTTACTTTCCTTTTCTCCTCACTAGTCCAAAGACCCTTAGATTTTTCTTCATTTCCTCACATGTATGGGGATGAATGGAGCATATTTACTATGACTTCCCAAATATCTATATTAATAGTCTTAATAAAAAATTTCATCTTTACCTTCGAATAGATAACCATTTCCATTGCAAATAAGAGGCTTTGTAATAAAGACATATTCACCACCATTAGACTGAACTATATGTAGAAAGATATCTTGTAAGCGTTTAAGCCAAAAACAATATCCAAGGTCTAGATGCCAAATGTAATTACAAAACGAGTTAAAAATGTACTTAAGAATGGATGAATTGAGTATTTTAAAATCTTTTTTAAAAAACAATTTAAGTCCACTTTGAAAACATTTTTTTAAAAAAAAATTGCAAAACAGTTTACTCTATTTTTCCCAATGGATCATTAATCGAAAATTAACTTTGAGGTTCTTATAGGATATCTATGATATGCACTTAACCTCTAACACAATAACCAAATGCAAATCTAATGAATGAAATCTCAATCCAATTCATATGTCTCTCTATGATGATATAGAATATAATGTATCACTACAAGAAAATTGTGGACTAGCGAGGTGTTAACCCATTGGCAAGTGTACCAATTTGCGCAAGTAAACAGTAATGAGTAGAGTATCGTATCCCAAAGGACTTGTGTAATACTATATTTTTTACTCAAATACTGAATCGTTCAAAGGAGAATATATACGAACATGTAGAATGCAAATTTTAAGAAAGATGACAATAAGCGAAAGCATTCGAGTTTGATTACACTAATCATCCTCTCACGAAACATAAAGGTTACTTATTGAGTTTATATCCTATTCATTACTATTAACCCACTATTACGTCCAAACCCTAATCCCTTGGTTGAATGGACCTAAGTTATCTGATGAAACCATCAATCTCTTGATTAGCTTACCCAAACAACTTGCTTTATGAAAAGAGGTTTAGCGGTGGTTAATAAATCATGTTCCATTCCTAGAAACAAGATTTATTAAGTGCTCTCTTCAGTTTCTATGCAAAGAAAGAGTTTTCCAACATCAATCAAAACAATAAGAACAAGTCATGGGAGATCAAACCACAACAAGCATTAAGTATAGAAGTAGAGACACTAATGAATACAGTATAAACTTCAATAAATAACTTAGAATGTATACATGAGAGTAGATTAGTTACATCAAACCCCAACTAGGAGAAGATTAGCCACTCATGGGTGAGTGAGCTAAACAGAAATATGAAGAAATGAAGGTCTTGATTTAAGGCTTTCAGAAGGTGCTTCCTAACACTGTTCCTCTCAGCACTAGCACAAAATTAGTAGAATGAAAAAATGTGTCCCCAAACCCCCTTTCTACACTTTTTTTCGCGCATTCATTAAGTGAGGTGGTACTGTTCTCACTTAGCGAATACAAGGCTCGCTGAGCAAGAGTTTATACTTCGTGGTCTCTGGAATGAGTCTTGCTTAGCGAAGATATGTCCCGCTAAGCGAGAGCCTTGACTGCTCTTTGTAGTAGATTCGCTGAATGAGTGAATTGCTCGCTCAGCGACTTCGGGCAGCTACATTTCTCCTATCTTACTTCAATCTTTTATCTTCATTTCCTACAAAAAATCATCAGCTGACAATTAAAATGCCCAAAATGTGTAGTTCTATTTGTAAATGCTACTTACTTAAAATCAACTAAAATTTGGGTTTAGACAAAGTTTTTAGTTCAAGAAAGAGGGTAATAAATACACAATTAAATGCCAAAAAGATAGACATGATTGGCACTTATCACGAGGATAACTTCTCTCGTTGGTCCCTTATTAATTAGCGAGGGATTAGAGAGGGAAACTTCTTTTGCTACTCCCTCGTTAATTACAAAAGATTAGAGGGGAATATTTCCTCGCAAATCCCTTGCTAATTAAAGAAGGCACAAAGAGAGAAGTTTTTTCATTAAAGTTAAACAAATAGGCAATCATGCCTAAGCCTAAAGTCGATCCCTTCAAAGTTTTAGTCTTTACTTCCCTCTTGTTCTCTGTAAATTTTTCCCTTGTTGTGTTGGTGAAATGCGTGCTATGGAGAATCAAAAGAGCAAAGAAGGAGACCCTAAGAAGGTGAAGGTACTGAGCACAAGCTCACTCCAAGCAAGCCAAAAAGATGCCCTCATTTGGTTGGTTCCATTGTGGAACAAGGTATCTTTGATTCACAAACTAATTCCACACCCTTCCTCTATTTTCCCAAACCCATTGTTCTTCCTTTCCCCGTTGCACACTATTGTTCAAATGGCCTTGTGTGTGCCCCATATTCTCCTTCAACTGCCTTTTTTCCTTGTAAAGCTTTTTCTTATATTGTATAGTATCATGCTTGAATTTAATGGAAATGAAAATGTGTTGTAATAAGTAATGTGTGGAAAGAAAAAAAATAGTCTTTGAATGTTTTCTAGGCTTATAATTAGTTTAGCTGTAGAGGGTATGTTGGAAAATTTTGAATTAAAATTAGTGACTTGTGAATGGGAGATATACATAAAGTTCTACTTTGTTTTGGCATGTGGTAGGGTTCAATGTATTCTTCGTATTGCATGGTCCTCTAGGTGTTTTTGAGTGAACACAACAAATGAGATAGAAAGATTTTCTTTTCTTATTTATTTTTTTGTCTCCCATTAAATATGGGCTAAATGAGTTATTATTAATTAGTTTTGCATGAAAAATTCTATGTATAAGAGTAACCATTGAATTGTTCACCAAGTTTGTTGAGCCTAAAAGGTCTTAGATGGCTATGAAAAATAAAATATGTCTACTTACATTAACTCATTTTAGTTTGTTGTGAATGTAATTTGCGTAATGGGTAGTAAGCTTTATAGGACTGACAATTTGGTTCTAGTGATTTTGCAGCATTGGCATACATTGAGTAGTAAAAGGGATAATGACAATGAGAATGATGATAGTGACAATAATTTTGAGGATGAAGAAGATAAAAATTTGCAAGAGTTTGAAATAGTTGTAGCCTTTGCTAAATTGGTACAAAGAAGGAGGGAAAAGGGTTTGGATTGTAAAAAGTGGAAAAAGATCACTTAGGGTGATAATTCTTCCTTAGGGAAGGAATTAGAGGAGGATGTAGCAAGCTTTAGCCAAACTACAGGGAAAAAGAAGAATGTAAAAGGTAGTAAGAGCGCAGACAAGAAAACCTCATCTTCTTCTAATGATAATCTCATGTATGTATATATATATATATATACGTATGTGTGTATATGTGTGTGTCTGTGTGTGTGTTTGGGGGGTGTCATATAAGAGGGGAATGATGTGGACCATTTAACAAATGTTTATATGTGTTTATTAGAATTTTTTATGCACAAAGTTCAACCAAAGCATATTAGTATTGAAGCATGTCTTTCTTTATCATGGTAGGACTTATATATTTTTGCAATTCCACAGTTATTTAAAAATTCATAGTTTCAAAAAAAAAAATTACTGCTAGAATGTTCTTTCAAGGATGAAGTGTACTCTATAATCACTAAGAAATGTAAGATGCATCCTAAGTGTACTCTTTGCGTGCTTAAACAAGGCACTAAGAATTGTTACTGTTGTAATGAAGTTATACAAATTCTGTCTCTAATTTTATTTGTTGTCACAAGTGCTTAAGAAAATTTTCCTTTTTTTTTCCTATTGGATGTTCGGTATTCTTGTCATAATCTTACTTTTTCCAACAAACCTTCCCAATGGGAAGGGTATCTACAGTTACACTACATACACACACCCAAAGAGTCTAGGAACATCTCTTACACTGATTGTGTTTGCAAGTACTAAGCATCTAGGGTCTACATTATAGAATAAACCCCAGTTTCCCTTTCAAGACATATTTCAAAGTGGCATTTTCCCTTAAAAACATGCTCAAATCTCTTAGAGTGAAACTGGAAGAGGACTTAATTTACAGTCCCAAATCTTTCATGGCCACCAAATGAGTCCTTTCCATGTAATACAACCTTTAAGGAAGTTATCAAAATAGAGGCGAGTCATTTTCTAATGCCGATCATGCTCTCCAAGTCCATGGAGATGATGATATTTGCCAACCATCAGACTTGTTCGACATCAAACATCGTCTTTCCTCATAACATGGAGCCACTATTGATCATTTCCAATTGTCCTCACATCTTCAGGGGTGGTGTAGCAAAGAAATTCTATTTTGGTAAAGTGGGAAAAGGAAAACGAGGAGTGCTGTGCAACTGTGTGAAAAGCTGTTTCAGTATAATTTTTTCAGTTTTTATCATAATTTTTCAAGTTTTTCAATTATTTTTGAATTTTTTAAAAAAGTCTTTTAATTTTTTTTATTTTATTTTTTTATCAATCAACTCGTGGACCAGCCCACAAGCCTGTGGGCTAAGTGGGTAAACGCAGACCAAACCAAAATAGGCCTGTTTAGTTTTATTGGTTAATCCTATCCAATCCATTTAAATACGAGTCATTGCGGATTGAGTTGAACGGACTTGACTACTTATATACTCATCTCTCTCTCTATATATATAGACATATCGAGTGTGTGTGTGTGTGTGTCTAGGATTTATATTTAACATATTATCTTAAATATTTATAAAAACTTTGAGATATAAATTAAAATATATTATTAAATTAAATTTTAAAATTAATTAAATAAATAATATTCAATTTTTTTTTTAGAATTTGAAAGACTAAGATTAAAGATAATAAAATTTGTGAATATTATATTATAATAAAAAATTATTTCAATTATTTACGACATGTTATAACATTTTTTAAATATTCATCATGTATATATTTGTTGTTTTTCTGTTGTTGTCATCTTTATGATTTGTTATAAAATCTTCAATATTAATTATGTCATTGATCTTTTAGTTAATTTTTATATAATTTTTACAATTTAAAAATGAAATAATGTATAAAAGTCAAAAAGAAATATTAAAGATGATCTTTTATAATTTGAAAAGGGAATAATATGTAAAAAGTAAACAAATATGTTAACGATAATTTTAAAAAATATTATGTAATTCTAATAAAGGTTAATATTGCAAGTTAAATATATTTTATATTATATCATGATATTATTTAGTTTATCTCAAACATAACATAATCCTTATTTGATAAAGTTATAAAATATAACTTTTAAGTTTTCACGAGGTCAAAACAATTATTATTATTATTATTGTTGTTGTTGTGTTGTTGTTGTTGTTACGATTTAGTTTAATTATCTTTTTGATCCCTATAATTACATGAACTTTACCTTTTAGTCTCTATAGTTGAAAAAAATCCCTTTTAGTCACTATACATGTACTTTTGATACCGGTTTGGTCCCTACCGTTTTAAACCACCACAAATTGAATAAAAAATGCCAAAAAAGTTAATTGGTGGCGGTTTTCATTGCCAATTTTTATTTTGTGACTGGTTTTCTTTCACGAGTTAAGATACACTTAACAGTAAGAACCAACTGGTATTGAAAATACATGTATAAGAATTAAAAGAAATTATTTTCAACTATAAGAACCAAAAAAATAATTAAACCTTACAATTTTGTTGATGTGACACTATATGAGAGTGACATATCAACATGGATGTGTTGACATGGAAGTAAAAGAGTCACGTCAACATTTGTGTTAAATATTAAATGTCAAGTTAACATAAAACCGTATAACTGACAAAATTGATTCAGTCTAACAGGCTAGCCCGATGAACTAGGTTGGGCTGGGTCATTAAATTTTTGCCTAAAAAAATTAGGCCAATTTGGCTTAAGCCCAATGGGTCAAGCTGGGCCCAAAAAAGTTGGTTCGAAAATTATCAAGCCTATTTGACCTAGTATTATTTGTTTTTATTTTCTTTCTTTGTAAAATGTATATGAATTTTAGGAAAAAATAAACTATAGGCCAATTTGGCCCAACCTAATGGACCCAACGGGCCAACAACTACGTAGCCTATAAAGTGATCAACCCAGCCTACTTTCTATGCCTTGGCTTAGTGGGCTGGGGCGAGCGCACCTATTTTGACAACTCTAATGTCAGACTGGATCAAACTAAACAATTAAAATAGAAGATACAAACTCGCACAAAAATAATAATAATAAAGAGATCAAAATCATAATGAATTCCATTAATTGGAAGGTTCCTGTGCAGGTATTGATACCCTTACAATATTTCCAGAACCCATTGTATGCTCCAATTAGTACATTTGAGTGGCCATATATGCTGCAATTAGTACATATGAGACCCCATTGCAAAAATCTATATATATGCCTTTGTTGTGCTTTTTGTCTATCTTGAATTGTATATCTCGAATATATTTACATGCATTCTATATATTGGTTACCTCACTATTTAACTCTTTTCTACAACAGCCTTTAACTTCTCTACTACTGTCAAAAGAGAGGAATTTCCCTCACAGGCCTCAACCAATATTTTTAATCTGGACTCTAACCAACTCTTTTCAGAAAGTACACCATTCAGCTGCTCGCCCATGACATATGTTGGTGGCTTGTTATGGTGGATGAGGTTCAGTAACATTCCCTGTAACAAAAGTTCCATTAGTAATGTCTGGCTACACCACCGTAATGTATGTAACTTGTAAATACAGATGCAACAATGCAAATTAAATTAGGAATGTAAAATACAGGACAAAATCTTATGATCTTATACTTCATCCATTGCCTCAAACTCTTCGTCATACAAATACAGCAACTAGGATTTACCTACACAGTGATATCTCACTGTACAACCTTAAAATTTCATTTGGTAGGCCTAAGTCCTAGCTGATACATTCCAAACAACTTGATAACAGACATGCTCGCATGTGCACATACATATTCACATATAACATTTCCATAATCAGATGGGCTAGAACAAATCGGATAATGAATGACAGCACAAATTCTGAATGGTGATTTGCCTAAACTACTATGTGTCCATCAGGGTAAAAGCTTTTAAAACTTGGGTTACCTCGTGCTGCTGTTTCCCGGCATAATCTCGCAAGAGAGACCTAGCAAGTCTGTTCCGCAGCAATAACTTATCCATGGGACAGGCATGAAATATGAAGGAGGAAAGATGGTGGACAGCCAGCGTATATGCAACTGATCCTCGAATTGCAGCCCTGTCAAGGGCATCAGAAACCCACGACTTCATATAAGCCTCCAAAATCCCTTCATTATCCTGCAGAGATACAATATACCATTAATGTTGCTTTAAATACATTGTATTTTGAGTCAATATGTGCATGTTTGGTGCAAAGGGAACCTGTCTAGTATATTAGTGGAAGCATAAGATCCTTCACTATATCCAAATTCCAGATAGGAACTTCACTTTATTGTTTATGTATCATATTAAAATAAAAGGAGCCAGTATGGCTTAGTTTGGTATTTCCCGTGCTCTCAAAAGCTTCCTCAAAGTTCATGATAGAAGCTACAATATACAACTGATAAATGTCAAAGACTCAGGTGTTTTATTGTAAAATTTGTAACACATTTAAATTCTGCAACATGGCCAATACAGCAATAGAACATAACCAAACATTATCCATAAAATAAGTTCTTGAAAAGATCATTAAAAGCTCGTTCATAATCACCATCTTCATTGTTCTCTCTTAAAATCTTCTTTGAGTTCCTTGTACATATTTTCTCTAGTCAACAGAACACCTTTCCTTTCCCAGAACCATCACAAGCAATATTATTATATTATTATCTATCTCTTCCTCATCTCGTCTTACATTTTGATCTTTACCTATATTGATTTCGTTCGTTGTTAATATTAGGACCAGAGCATAACTGACAAACATTTTGTGCTAGAAAAGAAAACAAAAGGCAGATAACACTGTTATGCATCCTTTTACATTTTTTCTTTGACACTTAGGATTGAGTTTGACATGTGTCGTTTGAGATCCCAATTCTCAAACCAACAGATAAATCTACAAAAAAGTGGCCCATCTCTTAACCCTTAACACAGAAAGTAAAGGAGCATTTAATATGAATAAAGCATTCTTTTGACACTCAAAGAATCAATATTTTTACCAATTTCAGTTTGATTCAAAAGAACCTTTTGCTGCACTTTGTAGCATATGCTTTTATGCTTTAAAACACATTTTAAACAACCACTTTCTGAAAATTTACAAAGTTATAATTATAATAAAATATAAATGACATTTATATATTCAATCAAATATCTTCAACATAGAAAGAAAAGTATTAAAAGAACATGTACCCAAACAGTATCCTTTGCAGATAATGCTCCATAGTAAAATAGCTAATAGTTAATGATAATGTTTTTTTACCTCAGTAGGTTCAAGGTATCCTTCAGCATCTGAGAAGCATTTTTCTAAAGGTGGCAAAAGCTCAAGAACACGAGCATTGGACAGTGTATTCCAGGCAGCAAGTCGAATGGAAGTTTCAACACAACGGTGTAGATAAAGTGAAACTTGCCGGCCAAAAATCACATCACCATAAGATATAGCAGAAAGCTGCTCTACAAGTTCTTCAATAAAAGTTGAGTAGCTTTCATGAATCTCAGATTGGAATCTCAGAAACTCGATATGCTTTTTATCATCTGAAATAACTTCTTTACTTTGGTTAAACCTTGCCATATCAAGAAGCTCACCATAAAGGTCTTGCAAAGCTTCAAAAGTATCCCTGTCCCGATCTTGATCAAGTATTTCCATTCCAACCAGGAAATTGACAGATAAGGAATGTAACTTCCATGTCAATGATACATGCTGAATAGGAGAAGGAATGTCAGTGCCTTGAAAATTGGACATTGCTTCAACACCTAAAACAAAGAAAAGTCCACATTTGGCAACTTCAAGCAAATTAGAGGGATCATGTAGTACATCATCAACTTTTTGAGTACCAGCCTGCTTTCTATGGAAAATTGTTGAGATTGGACTAAGGTAAAAGTGAACTGGAAGTGGGAGTTTCTGGTGAGCCCATTCTATCGTTAAAGAAGTATAGCAGAGACTTGTCATGGAAGACATGTCCGAGTCCTCATAAATGGTTTCCAAACCAGCACCAACCTTTGGAAAGGTCTTAATGCCCATGGAAATACTGCCATCCACACCTTTAGACCTCACCTTTACAGACAACCATCTGCTCCTGAAATGAGATGATAACATTCTGCTGATGTGCATGTAATCCTCTTCATCATGTTGCCAGCTAAAGGTTTTACCCCTCCTATTAAAGAGAAAATTCTGTATACAGAGATCAAGGTACTTCAAAACAGAGACATGGAACAAGAGATCCAATGTCTTTTCTATAACAACCTTATCTCTTGGCCCTGCAGTTAAACACAATCCCAAGCCAGCATTAACCTTTTGCATGGTGAAGGTTGTTTCTTCAGTCACAGGAACATCTTTAGATGCATTTTCAAAAATTTCCAGCAAATGGGCAAGAAATCTTGCATCTGTTTGTGCCAACAAAACTGTTGCTGACCAAAATCCTCCACCTGGGGCACCCCATCCAATTCCTGCTCCTGGAACCGGTCCACCTCTGCCAAATGACTCAATGGACTGTATGTGGTGCCACCCTGAAGAAACTGAAAACATTAAAACATCAGTCATATACCTCAATTCAATCAAATACACCTTAATGATGCCATTCTCGAGCACTTTTCCTTCTTTCGAGATACTTTGCTTTTGGTGTGGGAGACTACAAATGCCAGTCTTGGCAGACTGTATCAAATTATCAATTGTAGTAATAATCTTGACCATTCCATTTAGACAACAGGTGGCAGCTAAAGACATTTCAAAATCATCCTTCTGCCTCAAATAAATTAGTTCCTTCATAAAAGATTCACCTTCAGAATCTCTTCCACATTTTCTCCCAACAGATGCAGAAAAGCCCAAAAGCCAATATTTAATCAACTCAAGTCCAATCTTAGGTACAAATTCTGGAAGCCATGGCATATGTCCTTTAGTTTCCAGAGGGCTGATAGTATCCCCCCATGTCACCCTTTCAAGCACTCTGGAAAGCATGCGAGTCACAGCAGCATACACCCACAACAAAGGAGTTGTAAAAAGATCTCGGAAAGTAAACTCACGTCTCCCTTCTTCCTGTCCCTCAAAGAATTTAGATACTTCTGGATCGCTTCTGGTTGCTATCCACTTTATGGCTAAGTCAACCATTGGACCAACATAACTCCAAGACCATACCTCCATGTCACCAGCGGAATCTGGAAGTTGATTGTTTAGACATTGCTTTGAAAATAGATTTGGGAGTCTTCCGGCCAAAGACTCCAGAACAAGGTATGCCTCCCTAGAGATGGAAGTAGATTCATACAAAGCATTGTTTTCAACAAGTTTTTTAAATGAAGGCGGATTCAACCAAAAGCACAAGGCAGGGAACATTTCCGAGAAGTAAGTCACACAATATCCATATTGAATGTAGACCCTCCAGAAACGCATTTGTTCAACAATCAGAGCAGACATGAGTTTACATTTTTCCTTCCCTAACCTTAGCCAGTGGTCAATGGAGGAAGGATTTTGATATAAATTCCAAGTCATAGCCTGAAAATACCCATTCTTTATAAACTCTAAACAAGTTTTCCGGTCTGACCGAGCCAACACCTTTTCCAAAATCAAATGAAACATTAGTAATGATTCTCTAGCTGCTGATGCAGAAATAACTTCACATAACCAGGAAAATACATAGCAACCTATAAAATAAAATTGAAAATTACCACTCACCTTCAAGAGTCTTACAGATTTTATCATAGAAGATCGAATTTCAAAATTGGCAGCAGTAAATCTATTAACAATTGTCTGAATAAGTCTTTCGCATTTCAGTACAGCATTAGCACATGTAGGTGAATGCCTCACTATGGCAATCAGTATAGAAATAATACATTCTTCTAAAGCTGTTGTAGGATCTGTCTGCAACCATCAGAAAATAATGAATTTGACATGGCAGTTCAAACATTGTAAAACAAAAATATCCTTAATCTTTGTACACAGAATCTCATGACATCAGATAATTAAACATGATTAATGATTAATTATATTTTACCTCCAAAAGATAACGAAGTCTAGGAAGGATTCCCATGCGAACTAGACCTACAGTAAAATCTTGCCCAGCAACCACTACATCGTCTTGAATAGTATGTTTTCCTTCAGTCTCATTATCCATCGAATCCTCACTCAAAGGAAGAATATTAGAAGGTTTGGCACTGTACTTCCAGAAACCCCCTTGAAGGAATCCAACATTAATATCTGGTCTGCTCCTAAAAATTGGAGCTGTGCAAATATCCATGTCACAAGTTGCCATCTTCTGGAAGGGAAAAAAAAATCAGATGAATCTAATTTAAACACAATAATAAAATCAAATTAAAAGATAATAACTCTGAGAAGAGAAATCCGGTTACCTCTGAGATATCACAGTAGTTCTCATTTGCATCACAACTCAATACACATTGAACAACTTTAGCACAAGCCAGAACTACAGAATTGTGGTGATCATCAAGACATATCCTACAAAATATTAGATAACAACTGCAGTCAAAAGATGCCCATATAATGGGAAAAAAATAATCATATGACGATACAATTTGAAAGAATTGAAGTATTCATCAGTATATTTATTATATGCTACTCAAAATAGAGCATGGAACATAACACAATAATACCATCAATTGGCAAAATTCAAACATATTGACAAGATGAATAGCCATCTATTTGGGATAACATTTATTTGCATTTAGTAATTTATAATTTATAATAAAATATCTTTCTAGCCTCACCAATAATCCATGTTATTAACTACAAGAGGACAAAAGGTATGAGTCAAGTATGCAATCTAGATTCTCGCTCTTCCAATTGAATTTTAGAAACAGCTATGCAGGCAGTAAAATTACCGAAGGGTCCAAGGGCCAACCAGCATCCATTTAACATATAATGATCATCAGTTTTAGGAAGAAAAAAACAAAAAAAAGGCACAGCTTGGTGTACACAAGAGCTCATAATAATCAACAAAGCTTATATAAGCAAAGTATTTAAGATAGAAGTGAAAGATACAAATGTAAGAGAATAAGAATCCTCAAGAACTAAAGACATGATGACCAAAAATTAAAGGAAAAAACAAAGATCAAAAAACATGCAAGCATACCAATCTCTCTATTGATCTAACAAAAAACACCCCCTAAAAAGACCATAAGCAGAACATGGCAAAGGCACAATGAAAAATTACTTAATCCTGAATGAACTCAATAGAAGACTGCCACCCAGAGAAGATTCTAGCATTTCTATCCAAAAAAATATACCCAATGAACTGCAAACTGAGAATAACACCAAAACTTTTTGGCTTCTTTGCTAGTACCAAATCCTCTAAAATTAACAGAGGTACAGGAACTGCTAAAGATTCTTGGGACAAACCCAATATTCACTGAGAACACCAAACAAAGTATTCCAGAGAAAGGAAACTGCTGAGCAATGTAAGAAAAAATGAGAAGCAATTTCACAACTCAATCTGCACATCACGCAGTAATCAAGAGATAAGGCCATTAGGCATCTTCAAATTTGACTAATCAAATCTTTATAGAGAGAAGATAAATAGAGAGTGACAGAAGGAAAGACAAAGACAAGCCCCAATTTAGAGAACAAGGCAACAGAACAGTGATGGGTCAGATCACAGAGGATTGGACCACTTTAATACCATGTTAATATTATAGGTATTTAAATAAATAAAGAGAATAGGAGATAATGTTATCTTCATTGGTCTGAAATGATATGTTACAAAAGACATAGCACTAATCCTCATCCTTAAGAAAGTTTCAAATCATAATTAAATAAGAAATCATGAAAAATAATGAAATACAGAAACCACTCCCAAGAGATTATCTAAGGTACTCTAAAATATTCTAATACAATAATATTATAAAATATTTTAACTCAAATAAGGCTGGTTTCTAGAGTGACAAGACATGTAAATACTCAGTAATGTGAAACAGATATGTGCCTTCTCTAGCTCCATTGAGTCCATATCACACGCAAGATGGAAGTGATGTTACAATTATACACATAACCAGGCTAGAATTTTACTTACATCTAAACCAATCAACTTGTGTGCTTAATGATTAACTGCAATATAAACAATATTTATTTTCTGAAAAAAGGAAAAAGAAAAAACATGCATCTTCACTTAGTCATAGCAGGTAGCTGGTAATACCAACAGCTTGGACCAAAAATAAAACTTACCTAAGTGACAACACAAGCTCAGGTTCTGGACCCAGTGCAAAGGCCCAAACAGCCTCCCAGTCAACTGATTTGCCAACTTTGTTCTCAATTTTTGTCATGTGCCCTGTTCTGTCTTCGCAAATATAGTGTAAAGCCTTATCAAGCACAGATGAAAGGAGATGCAATGCAAGGGCCCTTTGTCCAGGAATCTAAAAAAACAGAACATTTGACAGATGTCAGTGTTACTAAAGGGAAAATATTATAATTTTCTTCATTTTATATTCATGATTTTGAAGCCATCCAAACTGTTCCAGGTCCAGGCATTCAATGTAATAGTGCATCCAACTAAAATATACATCAATTACAACACATAACATACCACACTTCTAGTGAGTGCCACTGCTTCTTTAATTGTATAACCACCAGCACCAGGATCTCCCTCAGTCCGCAGATAGTCGCGTTCCATGACATTATCTGTACAATGAAAAAGAATTGTCATGTAAAGAAAATTCAAAATTTATATTTAAACCTCCATCTTATTTCCAAAGTAAATAGGATATCAATGAATATAGTAATAGTAATATACAACAAATGCTAATATTTTATGGACATCAATGCTAAAAGAAGATAAAGAATAATCAAGATATTAATGGATATCCATGAATATTCAAATTTATATTCACACCTCCATTCTGTTTTATGCGCTAACATCTATTATGCTGAATATAGAACAGTAAGCATCTAATCAAGTCTATGAACTTGGAAACATTTGGAAGCAATGGAAACCAGAGGGAAATCTAAATCTAGACAAGAACCAGAAAAATATTCTAATTTATGGCCCAATGCACAAGAGAGGGAGCCATAATGTGCTCAGTGCTCTCAGACAGGCTATGATTTAGCAACACCATTGATCTTAACCTTTCCTGTATTTGTATTTACTAGCAATATACTGCCTACACGGTACACAAGGAAATGCTAACATGTTTGATAAAGATTAAATTTGGATAAATAATTGCTAATTTCTCAAAATCTATCTCAAGAAGCAGGCAAAAATATGTGATTATTTCTCCAAATAAGTTGAACCAAACACTAAGCATTTTTGGTTCAAGTTCATTTAGAAGTGTAGTCAACCAAAAAAGGATCATGGATTGTTGGGAAGAAAAATAATATAATATATTAAATACAAATCACAATCTATAAAACAATGGTTGATGTTTCATTTAGAAAAGTATTCAAATATTAACAAAGCATTTTATCACTGGCTGAGCCAAGCCTTGATTTACCACATACCCAAAAAATATAAAATACAAAAGAGTATATATCTACAGTAAGAATACATACTATCACTAGCCAAGCATCCACATATGCAAAAGACTAAACACAGAAGAGCCCATATATTGTTAGGATTCATCAACCAAAAAGAGAGAGAATTGAGATATTCATAAAGAAAGATTACTGATAGAATGTTTATTCATTGATTAAAGTAGAAGAGGTACGTCTGATATATATAAAGATAACCAAGCTGAAACTAATCTGTCAGTTACAACTAACCAATAACAAGATTGCTTAGCTGGCACATCTGTTAGTTAACTACAGAATCCAGAACAGTACAAGGATATACTCTAATATATATCCCCATGCAAGGATCATACAAAACATCAACTTGATATTAGAACTCATAAGATAGTATAAAATTAAAAACATAAGAAGCATAATAAGGCATACCATACACTAATACCCGTTCAGAATCAACAACATCCCCAGCCAAGGAAAATCGTAACTCCCTAACAGCCTCAACTCTATTGCTCCAAGCATTCCATGAGCTACTACTAGCAGTGGTTGAAGTCTTTGTGCTAATTTTCTCATCATCTAGCTTTTCTTTGGATGGCGGTGTCATTACTGTATGAGAGATGTCATCCTCCATATGCAGATGTTTTGCATCTTGAGGACTCTGAACATGTCCTTTTACAGATCCTGAGCCAGTACCCACTTCTGATTTTAAGCTATTACATTTCTTCAATTTCTCCTGCCCCCTCTTCTGTAGTACTTTTAGTAATGCAGGGCTCATTTTCTCCATTATCTCAGCCTGAGCTTCTGCAATGTCCTCAGTTGACATTTGCTGGATCCGAGCTCGATTTTCAGCATCAATTTCACTCTCAAGAGATACAGATTTTTGTTCACTTCTAATGTTATTGGAACTAGAACAGGACAGCATGCTTGAAGTCAAGTAAGTTTGCCTTGACCTTTGCACATCTAATGATCCAAAATTGTAATCAGATATTCCATCAGAGCAAATTTGGTCCGATCCAGGAAAAGATTCATTTTGTTCCTTGTCATCACAAATTTTGGCATATTTAACTTTTTCCTGATGATCTACCTTATTTGATGTATCTATTTCCATAATTGTGGTTGAATTGATAAACCCACCCTCTGAGCTATCTAACTGTTGTTTAACATCCACTTTCATAGAAGAATTGACATTATCATCAGAAAAAGATGACGCTTTCTTGTCTGCACTCTTACTGCCTTTTACATTCTTCTTTTTCCCTGTAGTTTGGCTAAAGCTTGCAACATCCTCCTCTGATTCCTTCCCCAAGGTAGAATTATCACCCTGAGTGATCTCTTTCCATTTTCTAAAATCCAAACCCTTTTTCCTCCTCCTTTGTACCGGCTTAGCAATGGCTGCAACTCTTTCAAACTCTTGGAAATTTTTATCTTCTTCATCCTCAACATTATTGTCACTATCATCACCCTCATCGTCATCATCCCCTTTACTACTCAGCGGACGCCAGTGCTGCAAAATCACCAGAACCTAACTATTAGTCCACAAAGCTTACTATCCATTACACAAACTACATTCACAACAAACTAAAATGAGTCAATGTAAGCAAACATATTTTCATTTTTCATAGCCATTTAAGACCTTTTAGGCTCAACAAACTCGGTGAACAATTCGGTGCTTACTCAGTTACTCCTATACATAGAATTTTTCATGCAAAACCAATTAATAATAACTCATTTAGCCCCATATTTAACGGGAGACAAAAATAAATAAGAAAAGAAAAGAAAAGCCCTCTATCTCATTTGTTGTGTTCACTCAAAAACACCCAGAGGACCATGCAATAAGAAGAATGCATTGAACCCCACCACATGCCAAAACAAAGTAGAACTTTGTGTATATCACCCATTAACACTCACAGCTAAACTCACTATAAGCCTAGAAAACATTAAAAGACTATTTTTTTTTCTTTTCACACATTACTCATTACAACACACATTTTCATTTCCATTAAATTCAAGCATGATACAACACAATATAAGAAGTTTAAAGCTTTATACGGAAAAGGGTAGTTGAAGGAGAATATGGGGCACTCACAGGGCCATGTGAACGATGGCGTGCAACGGGGAAAGGAAGAACGGTGGATTTGGGAAAAGAGAGGAAGGGTGTGGAATTGTTCTGTGAATTAGAGATACCCTTTTCCACAATGGAACCAACCAAGTGAGAGGCATCTTTTTCGTCTATTTGAAGTGAGCTTGTGCTCAATACCTTCACCTTCTTGGGTCCTCCTTCTTTGCCCCTTTGATTCTCCATAGCACGCAACATCCAACACCCCAACAGGACTTTGGGGCGCAAATGGCACAGACTTGCTGCCTAAATTAGCAGCAACATTGATCTAGGACAAATCTCTTATCAATTCAACACGCTTTATAACTCCCCCCTGCAAAATGAAAATCGCATAACACAAAAGTCAGAACAGTTCACTAAGTTGATATTAAACACCAATTATCCATTCGACAAGGACAACAGAGAAGGCAAACTTGTCCTCGCATGTGGGAACGACAACCTCACCTTCTCTACTAATAAGAAATCAGTTATGGCCTTAGCAATCTCTTTTGCTTGCGATTTCCTTAAAACAGAAATTGCCACCCCAACAACAATTTTAGAAGACTGGAATTCCAAGAAGTCAATACCTGTAATTGATTTCCCAAAAGGCACTCTTCAAACTTATTACTCCTCAAGGAAGACAGAGAACAAAAGGACCAAATATTCAAATTAACAAAATAATGAGAATACCTCTGATTATAAAGGATGAGCTGCACTGATCTTGAAATAGATGACTTCACTGGATGCTGCTTACCAGTGATCTTGCCAAGGAAGTAGTCTACGAAGGAAAAAGGAGTTAGCTTCAAACACGAACTTTGGTTCTCCACATGTTTTGGGAGAGGGTTTGCGAGAGGTTCGAAGAAGACCCAGCGAAGGTGTTTTTCTCGATTCTTTGTGTTAGGGTTAATGGGTTAGAGTAAACTTGGTTTTGGGGCTTGGGTTTTTAGAAGCCCAAAACATGTGATGCAGTTTTTATTTATGCAGTCACTTCACATCACAAAACAAGTTAAATTAATCATGGTGTTTGGTAGTTTGTTTGACTAAGGGGTATCAAAACGGGTCAACCTAACCCAAATCAACTCATCATCAATTTGCTAAAAAATAGGTTAGGTTGGATTAAATCCGTTTCTTGATTGGTTTGGGAATTCTAACCCAACCCGTGAAGGGATGGTGAGTTGGGTTGAATTGACTTGCCAACTCATTAAAAAAATTATAAATTATTTATTTTTTGTTTTTAATTATTTTTAAATTTTATGATCAAATATAAAATTAAAAAAAATGTTATAAAACTAATAAATAAAAAAACCTACTTAATACTTAAAAAATGATTATTTCATCATTAACTTTAAGTAACAATTTTTATTTGTTTTGAATTCTAATGACCACAAAAATTTACCTTTTTGTCTTGGTTGGGACTTCACATATGACATATTTAAATAAAAAGAAATTATAATTTCAAATATTATATGAGTTATAATATAATCTTAACTCAAAGACTTAAGCTAAAAAAAAAAAAAAACCAACGGGCCAACTCAACCCAACCCGTCATTTGGTCTATCAGGTTGGTGGGTTGAACGGGTTGGGTTATGCGGGGTTAAAAAGGGCTGAATTGTATAACCGAACCCAGCCTGTTTTATCGGGTTATGCAAGTTAACTCACCAGATTGGACCCATTTTGACTATTTCAACAAATAATTGGATTATTGTATGAAAAAGTTTAATTATTATGTTATTTACTTTGAGAATAGATATTTTAAAATTATTAAATTTTTAAAACTGAACAATTATAACAATTCTGGTAAACAAAAATAATTTTTGAGCTCCTGAAATACAATTCTCCGAGCCCTTTTTCTCATCATGGCTGCAAGGTGACCGCTAAACGTAATGCAGGCAGCAAAGATGTCATATCTTACCATGTCAGTTGCTTCATTCCTTTCTCCACGTGTGTGTGTAGTGTTTATGATTTTTGCTATGTTCCATTGTCACAATTCACACCACCAATGTTAGCTGTCTAAATAATATGAGCGTTTAAAAATTAAAGCAAACTACTGAAACTGAATTAAACTATTAATTTAGTTTAGTTTGGTTTATAATATATACCTTATTAAGGAATGAAACCAATTATTTAATCGAATGTACGGTTTAGTTTAGGAAGATACCAAAAACTCTGATTATTTTGTTGTAATTATTGTTAATCTATTACCTATCGAATAACCACTCCAGAATCTTGACCAATTTTGGTTAAATTGTAAGCTTTTTCTGATTAGGTAAAATTACTTTTAAATTAATTGGCTTGTTTAGCTAGTTTCTATTATTGAGTTTGATTCCCAAAGAAAATGGACAGATAAGATTTTGGTGTTTTTATTATTTTTTTGTAAATCCTTAAAAAATAAAGTAAAAATAATGTAATCTTTCTATAGTAGTTGGTGAAAATATACTAATTAAAATGAAAATAAAATACTAAAGCAAAAGCAGCCTCTTGGAAAACTAAAAACTCTTTACTCCAAAAGATTGTTGGTATTGTGATTTAAAAAAATTATAAAGAAAAGAATCTTGGAAGAGGATTTCTTGGTTAACAATTTTCTTCTGGCTGGATGACGAAGATGAACATATAGCCATATAGGTCAATTCTATGTAAGTTACTACCATTCATTTCAGAAGATAATCTTCATTCATTTGCAGCAAAGAGGAGTATTACATCTTGGTCCCCGCAAATCTTTTCACCACATAACACCCAACTAAGCCACTGGGACATTTCTAAACCATTCTAATCTTTGCTAGTCGTATACCTGTGCGATGCGCGGGATCATTAGTATCTGTGATTTTATTTTTTTTACCGTTCATAAATATAATAAATCAAAATTGTTCTTTTATTAGTTAAAATTGTAAGCAATGATTATTTAAAATCTTTCCTTAATTATTGTTCAATTATTCTTAATATCATTTTTGTTTAAAATTAAGGTTAATATTGTTATAATAAAGTATTTATTTTATTTTATGTTTGGGTTGATAGAGTTTGATATTTATTTTAATGTTGCACATTATGCTTTTATAATCTTATATATTATCCTTTTTAAACATTTGCTAAAAAAATCTTATTTAAAGATTATTAACTTTTAGTTTAAGGTCAATAGTGTATATTATATAATTTTTTTACTTAATGGTAATTTCAACTATTTAGTTTTGATTATATTTTTGGTAATTTTATTCAATCACAAAATGACATATATAATAAATTTATTAAATTTTATCATAACTATTTTAAAATTCATATGAAAGATGATTTTTGATTAATTGATGGTATAAATACTTTTACTAATATACTAATTAGCTGAGAGTGAATGCCTAGTAATTTATGTATGTATGCATAACTTAGATTTCTTTTAAAAGCATCGTATCTATAAAAAATACAAGGACTCCAATATCATTAATTATTATTATTATTTTTGTTTGTAATTATAAAATAAAATTTATATACTTTATAATTTCAGATAGCATAAAAAACAGCACTATTTTTCTTATTGTTTTTTATTTTTAGTAAAATTATTTCCGCACTCTATTTTTTCTTCTTATCCATAACAATTTTACTCTATTTTTCTCAGTCCAAATCCTAATGTCACATATACTTTAAAAGGACATATTACCGTCTTTATTTGAACTCCCTTTTTTTTGGTTGTTCCTTTACTCAATATATATATATATATATATACATTTTCTTCTTGGTTGAAAAAATACGATTTCTATTTGAAATTATCCCTTTTTTTGGTTTGGGGGGAGGGGGTTTTCCACCCATCCACTCTGCATATCCTTGTCAATTATTTTCTTAAAGTATTCGTGTCCTTTATGCTAACCCATAATGGTAAAAAGTAGACAGGTAGCAGGTCTACATTGTAATATATATATGCAGGAAAATGAAAACTTTCAATGATAAGATAACAGGAATTATGCAGTCTCAATTAGGAATAGTAATATGTTAGGTTTTTCAATTTATTGCGAGTAAATTATAGTCATTTCTATGTCACCATTACTCGATTGTTCTAATTGTTGCCTGTAAACTATAATTTCTTTCCTTTTCAGCATATGAATAGGTGAATATGGGCGAGTATTTTTTAAGCAATAATCAAATTTGAAATATTAAAATATTAAAATTAACAGTTTTTGTGTTTGGGAGTAAAGTTATTCTACATACACATCAAAGTAGCATATAATTGCTCACAAAGGGCCTTGGGCCTTGTATTAAGGATTTCAGTCCAAATATATATGACACCTATATATACACTATCAACTTTATTGTAAGAGGTACACATTTAATATATCTTGTTACTTTAGTGGAATAATTACTGACTTAGGTGTTGCAATATTTTTTGCAAATATCCCACCTTTTGCTTGAGTGCTTTAGCTACATCAAAGTCTTGGCCAATATCAAGAAGTTTAGACAAGTCAACAATCATTACTGTCAAGTCAATAGTCAGTTCAAACAAGTTAGCAATCCATTATAAATTCATCACCTCATAGAACTATTGTCATTGGACAAATTGGTTGATCTAGTTTGGTTTTATACAACTATGCAAATGAATCTTTTTTATTTTTAATTATTTCACGTCTCAAACATTATTTATTTAACTTTTTATATATAGAAGTTAGTTTGAGTGAACCGCAACATAATTTAAAATTAAATGTAGGTACCAATAGGGGTTGATTTTAGCAAAAGGGCCCTCCCACAACATAGCGAATCAAGGTTCAAATTCTCGTAAGGATAGGTGCTTACATTTAGTGTCTGACCCTGTCTTAAACAGAATTGTCTCTGAAGGAGAATACTTGTGAAAAAAAAATTCAAAATGTAGGTATATAAGAAGTAAAATGAGATTAGTTATAATCTAATAATAGAAATTATATAAAGACAAAATATCGTGTATTTAAATGCATATATGAGTAGTATTATTTTTAAGTTAAGAGATAGGAGATTGAAGACGCGAATACATAGTTATACCAAATTGTGGACATGGAAGAATCGTTCCTTGTTTTGACAGACTTTTCTTTAAACTATGGAGCAAGTAACCCATTACATGACTTTCAATTACTTGTACATCCTAGCTTCTATGACCGTCTTTTATTTATATATTTTTATTTTCAGAATTTGAATTCATATGCATATATTAAATCGTTTATCTAACTTATCCTTATAGTTTAAAGTCATAAAACTAATCCCTTTGAGGATTCTGCCCATCCTATTGTTCCTCTGCTCAATTCAGAAAAAATGAGAAACATTTCCAAAACACCACACATCATCTTTCTTCTTTTATTGGTAATAGTTAAGGTTCAAGGTCGCCATCTTCCAAACCGCGCTACCGAATTAGTTTCAGATGGCGTTCATAATGTTCAACACAACGAAACTTCTTACTTAGTTCTCAAAGGAATTGATGATGAATCCTTTGAGGAGCAGTGCAAGCAAATGTACGGCTTCTTGCCATGTACAAATAATGTTTTTGGCCATCTCTTTCTTATTTTGGTGTATGAGTATTTGCTGTTCCATGGAGAATCATATTTGGCTAATGGAGGTGAGCAAATCTTCAAGATTCTTGGCCCTGGTATCTTTGGTGCTAGTGCTTTTCACATCCTTGGTGCCCTTCCAGAGTCCTTAATTCTTCTTGGTATGTAATCTCTTCTCCTTCCCTTGAATACAGATGCATCATCATGTTTTTCTAGCTGAATATAGATGCATCTTGCATATACATGTACCCATGAACAAAGATAGCAACACTTGATAATTTAATGTTCCTTAATTTGAATTCTAACCCACTAATTTGAATTCTATCAAATACGAGTAACAGTCAATTTTAGTCGTTGAAAATTATAAGATAGTCACTTTTATTCTTGAAATTGTTAAATAATAGTTATTTCAGTTCTTAATATTATGAAATGATAGCTATTTTAGTTTTTAAAAATTACGAAAAATAAAGATTAAAATGAGTTATTTTTATTAATTTGATAGATTAAAATGATATTTTTGTATTTTCATAAATTAAATATATCAATATTTATAATTTTAGAGATTAATTCATTGTATTCCTCAAACTATCTCGTCTTTTGTGGTTTTTAAGCTTTCGATCTCGATAATCATATATATATATATATATATATATATATATATATATATATATATATTGTTTCGTGTCATATCACATATAACTTGCAAATCTGGAAAATGGTATAAAAACAGGATGAATTGAAGTTGTTTTCCTTTCGTGACTAATGAAATGCAGCAATGTTTAGAATTAATGTTACTCATAATATATAAAATTTTCTTGGGATACCCGATCGTATAGATATAAATACAAGTTAATTAATGTCGAGTCTGCTTAATAATTTTGTGGATTCCGTCTACGTTATATCAGTTTGCGTGACAGGGAACAGCACTAGTGACTTATGACTTTCTTTTGGTGTACAATGACAATAATAGAATTTGAACATTTCATACAAACTATTCAAATTTTTAATAGATAGTCATAAAAATTATTTATAATGGGTAGAATGAAAATATAGATACTATATGAGTAATGTCTACAAAATTTTGTAAGTATTAATGAACGTATAAGTATTATACTATCCGATTCTATCTACCCCCATATGATTTATTGATTATATTTTATAATTAGAATTTAATTTTTAATAATTTTTAATTAAGTTAAATAATTTTTTTGTAATGTTTTATTATTAGAATTAAATTATTTTTTAATTAAATTACATATTTTACTTTTCATCAATACTTTTTTTTATTAGTGTTTCATAATTAACATTACTATTACAATACCATTATTAGTTTTTTTAAAAGAAACACATAAATGAGAAACTATATTTAAATTAACCAACAGAATAAAAAAATATTGAAATCAACCAAAATACGAATAATGAAATTGGATACGGGTATATAAGTATTTAGTGAATAAAAATATGAGTATTACATTTGTTAGGCACGCAGGTGAGACTTTAGGCCCCAGTATATTATTTTTAAAATGCAAATGTAGATACCTAAACCTATCCATTACCATCCTAGTTGTGACTAGAAAACAACTAATTAATGTCATTGGTTGTAATTTTCTATTCTATTTAATTAGTACTATCTAGTTAAGGGTGCTGACTTGTATACAATGCTGACTTGTATACAAATAGGCAGTGATATAAAAACCAGATCGGACTGGCCGGTCGGACCGGAAACCGGACATATAACCGATCTGAGCCAATGATTGAATCGGATACGCCATCAACCCAGTTTGACTCAGTGGGTCAACCGGTCGAATCGGTGAACCGGCCAGTCGAACCGGTCAGCTGATCTGGACCAATTCAAAAAATTTATTTTTTTAAAGTGTTAAACGACGTCGTTTTAACTATAAATATT